>JAOVVA010000032.1:15444870-15457631 GCA_028565275.1 Leiocassis micropogon | reverse complement strand
CGATTTCGTTATCATTTTGTTGACAAGTGGGGCTTGAAAATTCGCCCACCCCCTTAAGTGGGGAATGACAGAAAATGATTGAGAACCACTGGTCTAAAGCATAAATGTTGGCACCTCTGCACTTACTTAGATGTTTCTCTCTATCAGCGTTCAGTTTTCTAAATAAAAGTGACCAAATTTTGAAAAGACAAAGAAAAATTAAATAACTGCAAACATTCTTACCTTTTCCAGGTCTCTGAATTCTTCATCCAGCTTGGTTCCTTCTGCTCCACCGACCTTCTCGCTCACCATCTGCAGACGGACAAGTTTATAATTTAGCAAAACCTACAGTTAGTACCTATATAGCCGGTATGTACTAGAACCGAATAAGAGCGCAAATTTCAGTTGCTAACTTCAGTGAGACCACAAGTAAAAATGATTTCCCGACTGAGACAATGGATGTGAGAAAGTCAGAAAGTCGAGTCAGAAACCTCTAATAATACAAATCTAGCTAATCTCTACAGTAACGCGAGTGTGCATGTTGTTTTTACATTCCGACTTAAAAAGTACAACTTGGAAAATGAGAGCATCCGCGTGCTTGCAGTCATTTCACTTGTTTTTTCTTTACCGCTAAGGTGATCACGCCGTATTCAACAGCTTGTGGACATCAGCTGGCAGTGTGTGTGTGTGTGTGTGTGTGTGTGTGTGTGTGTGTGTGTGTGTGTGTGTGTGTGTGTGTGTGTGTGTCCAACCTCAGTCAGACCCACTAGCAAAGTCAGTAAAGATGTCGTGTTTGTTCGGATAAGACAAATATGGTCATTTTTCTACAAGAGAATTACTGAAATTTGAAGCCTTTTGTAGCATACCAAGAGTATCATCTACTTTGCTGTTATTTGTGCTAAATTACTGTAGTTGCATTAGTTAGTACGTAAATTAGTTGTGTTTTGTATTTATTTATATTTATGTATACTTACGTAATATTTTGTTTATTGTAAATATAGTGTTGTTTTTTTTAACCAATTCTTCAATGTTAACGAGCATTTTTGTGCCCCTGATATCGTTTTAAAAGTATTGATTTGGCACCGGTATCGTCGAAAACCACGTTAACGCAAAATGTTGGGTTTAAAAGATTTCTGCACCACAAAAACTAGATCAGTAAGCAGCTTCAAAATGCTAGCTGCCGTGGTCTAAACTGGATTATTAGAAAAAACACAGTTTAAAAAAAACAGAAACCACGGTGAGTAATTAAACATTAGAATAATAAAATAATTATGTCTATTCACATATTTACAGTTTAAAACATAATAAATCCTGAAATGTTTTTTTTTGTAAATATTTAGAAAGAATGTGCGGTCGGTGCAATATCGCCACCTACAGGACTGGAGTGTGGCCCAAAAAGGAAACAAAGATTTAGAAAAAAAAAAAAAAAGTTACACCCTATTTTGTTGTTTATTTCATTTTGTGTGTTTTAACACATTTAAAACCTGTAAAATGTATAGTTCTTTAATGACAAATTTCACAGTAAACATCAGTGCTACAGAACTGAAAAAAATAATAAATCGCAATATCCAAAAAAGTGAAGTGAATCAAACCAGCACTACCTATGATTCACAGCTCTAGTGCATACAGTGTAGAAATAAAACAATGTATTGCTTCTCTTTTCTCTCTCTCTCTATACTGCACTATATTCTTCATCTGCAGTAAACTGTCCGTGTATTTAAAGCTGCGTCTGTCCAGAACGCCCAGAACGTTAATCCTGAGCCACACTGTCGCTCTCTCTGTGTCCGTCATCCTCCAGGTTTAGCGCTGTGTTTTATTTACGCTCCGACAGCGCAGCATGTTTCTGAGACCACGTCACTAACCACGAATGCTAATTTCAAACATGTGAGGAAGAGACTCGTACATAAAGAAAATAGTTTTTTTCTTTGGTATTGTTTTTTTGAGCTGGTGTGGCTGTTTTTATGTTTTTTTGTTTTAATGAAAGCTGTACAGGACGCGTGAACCCGAGTGCTGGCGTTGGTCTGAAGGAAAATCTTATGAAACGCTCTCTCATTGCATTTGGACACACACGGCAACAGAAACATTTACACATACAGACAAGCATCCCACACACCCCCACATACACACACACACACACACACACACACACACACACACACAGTGACCAGTCTCAGGGATTAAAAATGAGCCAAATTTCACTTTCATTTAATATCCAACTCGTTTCCTTTATTTATTTGGTTCTTGCCGATCCCCCCGCACTAGCTGTCTCTATCTCTCCACTGTTACACAACAGCGTTTGTAATAACATCTTCTAGTAAGCTTTATACTCAAACTCCTTTCTATTTTCACACACAAAAAAAAGTATTGGCACCCCCAGTGTGGGTGGCTATTAAGTGAAAGTTTTCTTTCACATCCTCGTCTTTATTTTCTCTGAACGCTGAAGTTGAAGTTATATATATCGGCCTTCTTAATATCTCCCTCGTGCCTGCATTAGAACAGATAATTAATGTAGGACAAATCCATCATGAGAAGTCTATTCAACCAGCACAGGTCAAAGGTCACGGTAAAGGAAGCCTTGCTTGACCTGCATGTCTGTCTGTGTGTGTGTGTGTGTGTGTGTGTGTGTGTGTGTGTGTGTAAAGTGCTTGTCAGCTGGCGAATGAGAAACAGGATTAATAATTAAAAGGCTGTTCCTGTTCGGGCGAGAAGCCGAGCGAGACGTAAAACAGCTCGATAAACGCTGCAACTCTAAACCACGGGGCCGTACACACTCAGCCCTGACCTCGGTGCAGCGAGACGTCGGGGGAGGAGTTAACGCACTTCCTTTAGGATGCGAGTTTCAGATGTGCATCATATTATACTGGTGTGTTTACATTCTCAACTTTATGACACGACATACAGTTTACTCACAAGTGTATAAAACACTGATTACATATCATGTACACTATTATTATTATTATTATTATTATTATTATTATTATAAGTGTTTATTCTAATGTTTTGTTCTTCACAGACAAACACATGTTAGATGTCGAGTCCGTGTGTATTGTGAATAAAGCCTTATTCAGCAGGGTGCAACACTAATGACTGCCCGAATGCCCGCGGCTAATAAACTCAACAACAACAACAACAAAACACTATGTCGTAATTGCAGAACGAAAGAAAAAAAAAACCTAAACAATATAATAAATGCTTGAAGGTTTAACAAATGTTTAGTCAGGTCTGAATAAATAAACAACCTGCGTTATTTGTTGTCAGTCGCAGCTGGAAGTCCGAACTCGGATCGACTCCATTTTCAACATCAAGCTAAAAAATTGTTGTGAAAAGCCACGGTTGCATCCGTGTCCTTTCAAACCAGCTAACTGTGAGGAGAGGTGTGCATTTTCCTGTTCAGTGTTCCAGACTGAACAAGTGAACCCGTCACAAGATTGGTCACTTCAGTGTTGCATAAACTTTAGAAGTAGCTTCTTTGGCTACACATTTTTTCTGTTTTATATGTATAACATACAGGAAAAATAACTAAAATCAGCACTGTATGCAATTTTTACAAATACTGTATTAGAGTACGGTACTACAGGATACTGCAGCAGCACATCTGCACTGACTAAATAGCTAAAATACTGTACTGTATTACAGCTGATGTATCTGGCAAGGCATTTAATCGGGTCATGCTTTGCAGCGCAATAAAAGAAAGATAAAAACAAAACCACACGACAACAGGAAGCGAGTGTGGCCTGGACTCCCTCACTTCTGCAATGAGCAGCAAAAGCAGTGCTGAGAATTTAGATGCTTACAATTCATAATGCAATATGATTTTTAAAATATTCTTCTGGTGAGAAGAACGTCAGAGACCACATTGAGGCGGACGTATACGCAGTAGGATGTTGTATGCCTGAGCTTGTCTATACAACACATATAAGGCATTTAAAGGGTTAGAAGTGATATGAGGGCTGTACCAAAATTAATGCAAATGGGCTTTTTTTTTAATTAATTGACAAATCGCATTCAAATGTTGGTAGGGTAATTCTCCAATTACACAAAGGTACTACAGGCAGTCCCTGACTTAGTCCCTGAACATTTGAGTTATGCATTTCATAGAACAAATCACATAAGTAGCTCATGTGTATTGTACAAATAATAGACACTGCAGTGCACCAGATACCAATATTTACAATTATGTACAATATTTTCAGTGTGTAATTGAATGTATAAAACGCCAGTATTTTTTTTGTGTGTGTGTGTGTGGAGATGCAATGAATCAGTCCGGGAGCACGATGATAGGAAAAATCTGTCCTGTAAAGCTGTCCTGATGGTGAATAATCCTAATTTCACAGTCCAATACAGTGGAAAACAGCTCTGAGACAAAATAGCGTCCGGGATTCCCCTCGCGATTTAAAGGCGCAGAGACAACACTGTTATTTGACGTGTTAGATTCAATTCCTTAGGTGCGGTTGCAATTTTTTGCCACATGATGGCAGTGTGGGGAAAGGGGACAGAGATTTAGTCAAAGTGGATTGGTATGCTTTACATTGCATATTCGTGTCAAAGTGTTTGTCGGACTTATGAACAAATCCGACTTAGGAACATGCTCCCGGAAGTTCAGAACTCAGAGACTACCTGTACTCAACATCATCTCCATCATAAGCCGTGCATCTGTTGAAAGTGACTCTCTTGTCATGTCCGTAAACATTCCGTGGCGCAGCGAGAGTGCTGTATTATATAATAAAAATTGACTCGCTGCCGAGGTCGTATTTCTCACACAAGGAACCTTGGACTCGGGATTAAGCCGTTTGTTCCGGGGAAGGCCGTTATCTATATCTATATTTTTATGTCCTTAAATTTTGATTGTCTATAATTTATGAATTATAACCACCGTGATTGCTTATCTTTACACACACATTAATGTGCTTAAAACTACAATAAATACAACGTAGTGCCTAACACTGACGCTGTTATGGTGCATTAATATTGGAACACACCTAGAGCTACAACAACAGCTAAAAGTCATCTTGAGGCTCCATCGTGAACGTCAGCAGAAACGAGCTGTGCAGAAATCCCCTCCAAAAGAATGCCGACTGGTCTCAGCGCGGTCCCATGTGACTCATTCTCCAGCTGACTGAGCTCTTAATGAAGAGTGCAATCATCTGGGCTTTGTGCATGAGCTGATAATAAACCACTCGGAGTAACAAAACCACTCAGGGTGTACAGGAAGTGCTGTATAAAAATAAAAAAACCGCTTAAATACTGCTTGTTTGATGATGATTCAGAGACAAAGCCAGATTTGAGAAACATCTAAAGTAAAAGTTATTCATGTCTTTTTTTATTACGAGCTGAGCTCCATTTCCAAAATTCCACCCCAACATACGGGCCGGATCTGCTCTCCGGGTTTATGATCCATCTGATAGATGTTAACTCGACCTAAAACCAAAGCAGCGAGAACGCTCTGAGCTCCATCGTTAACTCGCGAGGGGCATTAAAATGAGAGATGTGTGTTTACGGATATGGAGGAGCAACACGAAATGTGCTCACTGAGAAAACTTTTAATAATCTAAATAGAACCTTCACCCTAGACAAGCATTAATGTCCGCCGGTGGTGTGCTTAACGCTACACGTCATAATTTTCAGTGGAAGTCATGTTGTTCTAGGAAAATAATCAACATCGGGTCGGCATGAAGAAGCAGAGTTACTGTATCCATCCCAAAGTTTATTGTTTTCCTATAATGACACATCTCCGAGTTTTATTCCTGTGAAGAAACGATTGCATGGATCAACCAATGTCATGTCATTTGTTTTTAATCCATTTATGTTTACATTTCATGCTGGGAAGCAAATTCACTCCTGTTCCACTTGTTTTTTCCCCTTTCTCTTTATTGAAGTAAATACGACTTGAGATTTGTTAAAGGTCCTATGTTCTTCTACTTTTTTTAACAAGTTCATCAGCATCTCTTAACTCCTCCAAAAGTCTGTTTTAATGAGCTACTGCTGAGCCCCGCCCCTCCACAACACAGTATCAAAACAGGGGAGGGGCTCTTCTTATATGATGTCACATTAGGGGAATAAATCTAATTGGAAAGCTCTGGGGAAAAAAGGGAGTGAGACTGGCAATATGTGAATCGCCACACAAAATAATTAAATTTATAACCAAATTGATTTTTTTTACCTCCCATGCCTAGTATAAACCCTTGATTTGCGCCTGCATTACTGTCCGAGTTAAAGTTATAGGAAATCAATCATTATCTTCTGACCAATCGGAAAGGAGAACCGAACAACACTGTGTTATTAACAAACTCGTTTAAGGGAACCTGTCACATAAAAAAATTTATAATAAATAATAAAAATAAAAATAATTCTACAGTAGTTTATTGGTGATAAATGACAGTTTACCTTTTGGACATCAAGATCTGTAACAACAAAGTGTTTTTTTCTCTTCGCTGTTTGTTTTTCAGTACATAACTCACATATCCCAGCTTTAACGTCATCAGAAATCAATCATGAATCGCCTTTGCTGGACATAAACTTGTCTGTGAAGAAGTGTGTGACGGGTGTACGTTCAGCACCTTAACGGTGTTCGGAAAGGAAAAGGCTGTGAGGCTAAAGCAGGACTGTAGTCGACCGAGTTTGTCTCTGGCAGTGTTTCTGTCCTCTGAGCTATATTGATTATAATGGGACTCTGGCACGAACTGCATGCAGCACCACTGCAGTCCAATCACTCTGACAAACAGGCTACACACACACACACACACACACACACACACACACACACTCACGTCTGTTCACTAGCTAACACGCAGCTCGTCTTTGGCCTAAAACCAAACAACAAAGCGGGACTCCATTTTGTCCTGCTCAAACTCTTCTCTTCCTCTCTATTGGACTCTCTCTCTCTCTCTCTCTCTCTCCTATGAGGGGGTCCGTTCCTGACAGGAAGTTGGGAAGCGGTCAGGAGGCTCTGTTTCCTGCCATGATCAGGAAAGGAAGTGAGAGGTTAGGCATTACACACACCCCAAAAATCAGCTCCAACCCCATTTTACTGGCATGATGGAACAATCAGATGTTTGCTCCTGTTTAGTGTTTGCACAACACTTCTGGCTGTGGAACTTTAAACTAACACACACACACACACACACAAACACACATACACATACACACTCTATCTCCGGGATTTTTGCTCTAAACTGAAAGGAACACAGCTGGAATCAATGTAAAGAAATATGTTGCGTGTGTGTTATAAAAGCATAGCTCTGAGGCTTATACATTTTAACCTAGGCTACACCATCATTAAACTTTAGGGCCTAAAGTTTCCATAGTACTAAACCCCTTTAACATTTAACAGGACTGGCAGGTTGTGCGTTACGTGTTTAGAAAGAAATCTGATCGCTGATAGAACTGTGTAAATACTAGAGTTTGGGGGGAAAAAATCTGTTCACTGATTGAAGTGTGTAAACCCACGGTTTAGTAAGAAATCTGATTACTGGCTGATGCTTGTGAATCTGGGATTTAGAAATAAATCTGATTATTGAATAAAGTCTTTAAATTTTGGAGTTTCGAAAGAAAATTTGCTTCCTGATTGAAGTGCAAAAACCCAGGGTTTAGAAAAGAAATCCGATTATTGAATGAACTATGTAACTAGAGAGTGTAGAATGAAAATTGATTACTGACTGCCCCATGTGAAATTAAAGTTTAGAAAGAAATCGTATTACTGATTGTGAACACAAAGTGTTGAAACTCTGCATTTATTTAAAAAAAAAAAAAAAGATTAAGAAAGAAATCTGATTACTAAATAAAACTTTTAACCTGGATTTTAGAAAAATGTCTATTTAAGAATTGAACTGAAGTCCCGAAATTAGAAAAGAAATCCAATTATGGATTGTACTGCGTAAACTCAGAGATCAGAATGAAATCTGATTACTGGCTGATGCTTTTAAATCTAGGGTATAGAAAGAAATCTGATTGAACTGCATAAACCCAGAGTTTAGAGAAAAAATCTGATTATCGGTTGAATCATGTAACCTTAAAGTTTAGAAAGAAATCTGATTATGAAATAAAGGGTTAAAACTTGGGAGTTTAGAATAAAATCTGATTATCAACTGAACTATGTAAAAATTTCAGTTTAGAAAGAAATCTGATTACTGATAAAAGTGTGTAAACCCAAGGTTTTCAATTATGGACTGTACTGTGTAAACTCAGAGTTCAGGATGAAATCTGATTACTGGCTGATTCTTTTAAATCCAGAGTTTATAGGATAAATTTGATTACTGAATAAAGTCTTTATACTGAAGAGTTCGGAAAGAAATCTGATTCCTGATTGAACTACATACGTCCAAGGTTTGGAAA
Organism: Leiocassis micropogon; assembly: GCA_028565275.1. Lineage (NCBI taxonomy): Eukaryota > Metazoa > Chordata > Actinopteri > Siluriformes > Bagridae > Leiocassis > Leiocassis micropogon. The sequence goes on along the minus strand of JAOVVA010000032.1, from coordinate 15,449,321 downwards.
AGAAAAATGTGTATCGATTGAACCATGTAAGAGTTTAGAATTAAGAAGAATCTGATTACTGAACAAAGAGTTTAAACTCTGCATTTAGAAAGAAATCTGATTAAACCATGTAAATCAGAGGTTTCGAGAGAAATCATAACATCGGATTACCAGAGTGGAACATTTTATACATGTACACACTCTACACCACCATGTCATCAGGTATATCGTCAATCGGCACAGAAGGTGTATCACGTGACCTCGCATATGCGCAAAAAGGCAAAAATGACACGTGAGGATTTTAAAATGACCCAAACACTTGCGGCAGGACGGAATAAATATATCAGCAACACGTTTAATTATTATCACACTCACAATTACTAACCAAACAACATTATAAACCCGCTCACGTGAGACACGTCAGGCTGACAACAGCCACGCCTCCTGGTACTGAAATCACAGCGAAAGCCTGTAGTGATCTTGTCAGGTGTCTGAAACAGAAAAGTTTTCACAGACACGTTTGTTTTTAACTACATACCATGAAACTGGACGTGTTTCCGAGTCAACAGATCTTGGACCCGTGTCCAAAAAAAAAAGGACACAAAAGAGTCTCTGTTGGTCTCGCTCAGAAATCATGAGCGACACATAACTCTCTGAGCTTGGCAGAAGTACGCAAACGACGACTAAATATTTAATCAGCTGTTAATATCACTGCTTTCTTTTTAACTTTGTAAGGATAGACATTTCAAATCAGGCACGTGTTGTTTCTAACACAACTGGTTAAAGAACCAGGAAGTTGTGATCAGTCCTGTAAAGCTAATCCAACTGACAGCAAAACTCACTAGCATGGTAATATTTGATATATATCCATGCATCATCTTGCTTACATTATTTACACCCTTAACTTCTGGCAAAAGAGTTGAATTTTAAATAAAAAATTGTAATTAAAGTAATTAAAGTATTTATAAAAAAATAAAAGATCTTATACATTTTTTTTAAAAAAGATATCGCAATATCCACTGTGTTACGTTTATCACAATATTGATATTATGGTTATATCGCCCAGCTCCATTATATATTAAATATGTATTTGGATTAAAGTTTACCTTAAAGACTGACAATAAAAGTATGATTAGTGTACTGGCTGAATATGGTAAGAAGTCACTTGATTTTTATGCACATTGCATAATTTTGTATAAAAAATCCTTTGGCAATACTCTGAGTTTTGTGCAACACCGCTAATCATGCACATTTAAAAACAAAAATGTAACATTTATAAATAATGATAAAGGGTACCCGCGGCTCCACCCATGTACAGATCCTGACGCCTGTGTGCTACCATTACGTGCGAACGGAGTGTGCGGTCAACTCGCTGCCGCTCCTCACGCAGCTCCAATGTTACAGCAGATACATTATTACCTCACAGTAAGACAGTATAAAAGGTGATGATGACGCTGTCCACTGTGACACTGTGAGAACCCGCTGCTACACTGGCCAAACTGTTTTATAGACAGCTGGATAGATAGATTTATTTAATAACTTTCTAAGAAGCATTTTATGTGTTTTATTTCAGTTACACCAAAAACATCATTAAGCCCAGGCTAGTGAAGGAACAAACATTTGTAGTCGCTATACCTCGAGAACATCGCAGAAGTTCCACAATATTAAAGTAACTATAAACAGTCACTCATAAACCGCTATTTTTTAAACAAACAAAACCTAATTGGTGGCAAATTGCTGTAGTATAAGACGAATCAAACGCATCAGGATGTGCACTTAGCGCAAAAATAATTGGTTTCACGGTGGCATGGTTGTCTCGGATTTCATCACACTGGCCTGTCGATGATTATTTTCCTCTAACTGCAGAACACAGTGTGTTTCGCTCTACACTGAAACATATTTTAGTGAAAGTAACAGTAGAGAAATTTGCTGCTTCAATCAATCAGAAAAAGAAACGCATTCTCGTTTTGAATACTATTCTAGCTCTTTCCGTGACGGAATAACGATTAAACCTTTGCGCGGTCACGGCACTGATGTATGAAATGAAACAATAAGAAGACGTAAATGACACCATGCTCGGGAATATCTGATGGATGGTTGCTGTGCTGTGATGTCGAAGTCAAAGCTAGACATCGAAAAGGCGGATGATCAGCACCGACAATCTATTCTGGGGAAGCATTTTCATATCGCAGTGTCACTCGTGCATGTATTCACACAGAAGAGCAAAATGACCAGGAAAATGAACTGCTTGCCATAACAGCGCAGCGGTGGGCGGCCAGGCGAGGCGAGCCTTTTTTTTTTAACACAAAACCTCTCGCAGCTCTGAAAACAGAACCAACTTAAATTGATGCTTCGTAAAGGGGAAACTTTGAAAGGTGTGTGTGTGAGAGACGGAGGAAACCGTGGTTAAGTGGACTCAGCATGATCCTGCGCTTACCCCTCGTCTCCAGACACGGAGCTTTCTTTTTTTTTTTTTTCTTTCTTTCTTTCTTTCTTTTTTTCCAGGCCAGTTAGAGCAAACGTGGCACATATTTTTCCTAACTGGTCCGACCACAAAACCAGCGTTCTTACAGGAGAAGATTAAAACAGCTGTTTGTTTAGTTTAAGGTAATAATGATTGCAAAAATTGTCATATATATTTTAAATGCAGATTTATAGTGTAGTGTAAATGTGTTGTTGTTGTTGTTGTTTTTGTGCACATACAGCTGTGACCTGTCAAAATGAAATTTAAAGTTAAAGCATGAAATAAATAAAATAAATAAGCTTTAACTCAATACTCTGTGTGTGTGTGTGTGTGTGTTAACATTCTCTATAACTTACACACTCACTCAAAGTGTATTATAACTCAGTTATTTAAAAGATTTAACAATGTACCATATAAAACATTGTCTATAGTACTTAATTACAGCATTTCTAACAAAACGTGGACATTCAGAAATTATTTTTGCACACAAAAGAAAATAGAAGTTATTTTTAAAAAAATTTTTAAAAAAACACAAACCTGGCTTGCTTTGTAAAACTGCTTCTTTAACCCCGCAACAGACATCTTTAAACACCAACTCGACGAAGATAATCTGATAAACTTGTAAACTATTAAGATAAAACAGAGCTCGGACTATTAAAAAAAACAGAAGTTAATGAGGAAAACAGACGCAGAAATCGGATCTGTGGAGAATGTTAACGTTAGCTAAAGCAGCTCGGCTCCTGACCTCACCGCGCGCGCGCACACATCCACGGGCTCGGTTTGTTTTTTATATATATAAATATATATATATATATACTCTTTATGTTTTTATCCTTCTTGTAAAACTTTTAATCCAGAGCGGTTGTTTGTTTTTTTTTTCTTTTCTTTTGCAAACTGTAAAAATAAATCCGTGGAAATGTTCTGCAGGCAGTTCCAGCACACACGTCCTGCAGCGCCTAGCTAGCGGTCCTGTACTCTGGAGTCAACGTTCCTCCTTGGCGCATGCGCGGTACGGTTACTGACGCCGAGTGTGGGAAAATTGTCTGGCAACAGCGACCCTGTGTGGTCACGAGCTGTAAATACAGCAACCCGAGCTGGTACTTTTCTACTAGGTACTGTATGTATGCAGCGCATTCATTCATTTGTCTTATTGCCCCTGCCCTCGCTGGCCGAGGAACTCAACTTCTTCACAATAACTCTGCTCTTTTCCAGGAGAGGGTTGTTCTTCTCTGACATCACAATCAACAGGCTGTCATACATGCATTGCACTTACGGCCCAAACGTTGTGTTGATGTTAAAAAGTGTCTCACCTAGATGAAAAAAGCAAAACCTTAACCTTAATAAAAAAAAAAGATTAAAAAACCATAAAACCTTAATAAAAAAAATATTTTTTTTGTAAACATGCAAAAAAAAAAAAACATTTGTTAAAGAAAATTTCATGCCTCTTTTTATGTAGTGTCCGTAACTTTTTAAAATGCAAATCTTTCAATGATCTTAATTGTCATTCAGATGAAATTTGGCCAATTTAGATTTCACGTGAAAAGACAGTAACCTGAAAAAGGGTTCTTTTTTTCTTCTAAAAAGCAAAGTTGTTAAGATCTTGCAACATGAATTTGACATGATTATGGACACTACAGATTTTTTGCTTTTTAGGATTTTACCAAAAAACTATTTAAGCAACCATTTTCACATTTCATGTGCTTCTGGAAGCTTAAACCAACTTTAGTATTAATGCTCATAAAGACATATAAATAATTTGCATTTTAAATTATTATTGGTTGAGGCGAGACAGTATAACAAAATTTTACATTTTAGGGGCACATATCAGAATCAGAATGAGTTTTATTGTCAAGTACGCTTGCACGTACAAGGAATTTGTTTTAGTGACAGGGCTTCCAGAACAAAACAAATGACAAGACAAAACAGCACACAAAAAAAAAGAAAAAAGGTTGACATCAAATGGAGTAGGGTGTGAGATACTTTTAAATAAGTTACATAAATATCTGTG
>JAOVVA010000032.1:15417823-15432123 GCA_028565275.1 Leiocassis micropogon | reverse complement strand
ATATATATATATATATATATATATATAGAGAGAGAGAGAGAGAGAGAGAGAGAGAGAGAGAGAGAGTAAGAGGTCTACCTTACCTTACAGCCTTCGCATGTGATCACTCCATAATGGATCCCTGATGATTTGTCCCCGCAGATCTTACAGGGGATCACCTCGATTTGAGCTGGGAGAGAGAGAGAAAGAGAGAGAGAGAGAGAGAGAGAGAGACACACCGTGGTCATATAAACCTCTTGTACCACAAGGGACGTCATGCAGTCAGTCAGTCTCACTTGTCTCCTTGTATCTTATTCATTTTGTTCACCTTTACATCACACTGGATTTTTATTACAGATGAAAAAATTAATATTAAACTTAACGTTCCAAAGTTAAACAGAGTTTATAGTCAATAACACCTGCCTTTCTTTCCTTACTAACGGAGCATTTTTACACCATTTCTTTTGTTCAACAGGATGATTAATATGGATTAAAGGCATTAAGAGGAAACACACGCATGAACATTATCCAGTGTGGGGTTTAAAAGTAAATGGGTTCTGAGGTGAGAGGAGCACTTTTATTGCTCTTCCTCATCAAACAGACCCTCTTTTAACTCCACTGTGCGTCCAAACATCATTAGGGATGAAAAGATATCACTCTACCACGGTGATAAAAAAAAGATCAGTCCATTTCATATTATTTTGATGCAGATCCACAGAAATCATGCTGCACTTGGACAAGGAATAGAGCTGAGTGGTTACTATCACACCAAACCAAATAACATATCCATACAGCGTGATTAGGGGCGCAACGTTTATTCCACATTGTAAACTAAAATCGATAATCAAATTAGTTGGCAACAAATTTTATTTGTCGATTCGTTTGTGACATCACCGTGCTCGATTCTTACGCGAACTGTAAACTGACATATAGGTGTTAGGCTTACTGAAGTAAAGTGAGTAATAGCACACAAAACAACCTCAGCCTAAATTTAAAAGCTGAAAGCTACATAAGAGATATTGAGAAATTGTGACAATTAATCGATTAATCACATTCATAATCAAGAGATGAATTGATTTTCAAAATGATCATTAGTTGCAGCCTTAATATGAACAAATTAGTTAAAAATAAGTCAATAAATGAGCACTTCACATTTAAACATATGGTTTTTGATTCACTTCCTGCTAAATCAAATCCAATTCAAATTTTATTTGTCACATACACAGTCATACACAGTACGATATGCAGTGAAATGCTAGGCACTTAAACGAAAAATCGTTGATCGTTTTATTGCTGTTAATAATTTAACTGATAATGTTTGTTTTTGCATAATGTTTCTCTGTAGCCCATACACTGTATCTATTAACCTAGAGGGCAGACTTGCAGGCAATGTCTTTTATCATTCTCATTTTGAATGAAAACGAGAGGTATTTAAAAAAAGGGGGGGCATCAAGTTCTCATTAATTATGAATGATTAATCGATTATTGGTTGTTAACATGTTTGACTATCTGGTAAGGAAAATGTATGCAATTTGCCACACTACTTCCTGGAGACGAGTTGATTGACTACAGTTCATTCAGCTGAAGTGGGCAGGGCTTATATTTCTAATCGAACCCACAAAGTGTTCTCAAGTGTTAATCATGTAAGCGGATTATTATATTAAGCCACGCCCATTGGGTCAGTGGGCAGTTTAGGATATTCAGCTGGTGATTCAGGCATAATTAGAAATTTGGTATCCGTCATGTTGGTATTTCTCATATTTTCTAAATTATTCCTTATGTGTTTACGGATAACGAGCATTACCTCAGCAAGCAAACAAACAAACAACTTTCAGTTACACAAAAGTTCCAGTACTGTGTACAGATGTGTATTGACCCCGGGTTACTGAAGCAAATGCTTGATAGGTTGAATTCGGCCCAACTTTGTTAAGCAGTTTTTAAAATCCCAGGAATTTTATCAGCTGAGAAAGAGGAGAGTCTTTGTTGCAGTGTGGTAGTGCGAGTGTGTTCATGGAAATATAATCTGAATTTTATTTTAATAAAGGATGCGATGATAAACCCCATGGGTACGGCATAAAAAAAAAAACACCCCCGACATTCCAGAGACGGGCTGTTCTTCAGTTCCTCTGCTAACGCAGATGTCCTCTCTGTCCTCTCTGAGCAGGTCACGGGGACGAGGAACGTTGTAATGTTTCACTCGGCAGACTTTCTGGGCGTAGAGAGAGTGAAAATGTTACAGCAGAGTACAGCAACACGCACCCGTCCTGATCAAGTGTGCATGTGTGTGTTTAGATCTTAAAAGGATTTTGTATTGACGCCTGCTGTTACAGTAGATAAGACCTAGTTTATTGAGATTTGGGGTGGTGGTGGGGTTCGGAATATTTTTTGGGGGGGGGGGGCACCGGGCAAACACTCAAACACTATTTTTAACATAAACTATGTGTGTGTGTGTGCGGAAGGTGACACTCTTAAAATAGCAAAAAAAAAAAAAAACTGAGTGAAATATTGTGATTTCTATCGTCCTTCCTGTTGTTACCTACCAACCACTAGCTGACTGCATTCCACACAACACAGCCATTAGAGGAAGCTGGCGGTCACCATAACAACCCTAGTGAATCGTTTCTTCCTGTTTGGCCCCACCCCATCTCAGGACACGGGCTAGCTGCTCCACCGACATGCCTTCCCACTGACCTAAGTGAGAGATGTTCAGCGCCACTTGTTTTCAATAGGTTTTGAAGATAAGAGAGAAAGAAAAAAATTGAGGTCATGACACGGTTTGTTGATCATTTGGCTGACAGAGCGTTCGGCAATCCTAAGAATGGCGATATGGTAGGGATATGGGTCATGCCACCATCAGGCCATTCAATTGGTCTACTATCCTTGTCACATTATACAAGCACAGAAATCGATTTACTATATTTTGTTCTTATCTTTTATAGCTATATTTTCTATATCTAAATTTTTTCTATATTTTATTTCTTATTTAATTCCATAATTCATTTCTTATTGATAAAGGTCACGGGCAGTCGTATAAGCATTTCACTGCATATCGTACTGAGTATGACTGCGTATGACAAAATTGAAATTTTAATTGTGTTGCCAGTTGTTCTATTACATCACAGACTTAGCGGCAAATGACGAGCGTTACAAAAAACATGGACAACTTTACAGCGATGTACTATTGTACATTCTGTACTCTTTACTTTTTGTACAAATAAGATGAATGCTATCCCTCATGATTATGCTGTTACATGAAGTCAGACGACACCGCCATATTGTTAGTGTATCCTTCTTCTTATGCATTCTGTTTGACTTCCTGGGTGAAAGCCCAGGGGAGGAAATGTGGAGCATGAGCAGAGTTGTTTGGTTGATTTCTGTGTCTGATTGAGGTCTACACGCAAGGAGTAGCTCGACTCCCAGCCACAGTGTCTGGGTGTGCTAGTCTGACTTCGCGAAACTTTACTTTGGACTGTTGCAAAAAGTGCTCACACTGGGGACGCCTTCCACGCATGTTACGTTAACACAACTATTAAGATAACTTCTCCATATAAAAATGTCACCATAATACCGATTGCACATTTTCCACTCTGCATCCAAGCCTGTGAGTTACCTGTTGCTATAGAAGCGATAACGTATGGGAATGAGTACATTAACATAAACCTGTGAGAACTTATGACATATTCTGTGCTTCTTGAAGATATGATCTCAAAATCACAATCAATTATCATGACAGTGTTTTTATAAACCCTACTAAAGACAAGGCCATGTCTCGGTCTCGGAAAGTTCTTCAAAAGTCCCAATAACTCAGCCTAGCTCATGACTTGTGGCAGCACATCAGGAATATGAACCTGGAGCTCGATCGTAAAACTATTTTTATAAGTTATGGCTCCATGGCTGAGACGAGCTACGATGTTCGAACCAGGCCTCGACTTTCACCAGAACACACACACACAAACACATACACACAAACACATACACACACACACATAAACACACACTGCATAAGAGATAGAGCTGTCACAAGTCACGTTTAAGGCGTTTACACTAATCTATTTCCTCGTGAATAAACCCTTTGGTTAAATGATTCACATTCCTCGGTGCTTAAAGTGGAAATAGAAAGCGCCTCCTATTTTTGGCATCCCGGTGTTACTGGTTCAAGCAGACTGTTATGTAATCTAGAAACTCTAAGATGACAAACACTGATACTGTAACACACTCCAGCAGGAGAGTCAGTTTTCTGTACACTATTTTTATCATTTTAGTTTAATGGAGGTTATGCAAATACCTGATTTAATACACACTCTAATGACAGCTCAGGCTGTGTAAAAATCCCCCCAGCAAACAAAATGTATGTTTTATTAATGTAATTTTGACTATTATTTAAAAAAGGTTTTGCATATCCAACCATTGCACTTCTTTACACAAATTATTATGGAGTAATAATAATGATAATAATTAAAAAATTCAGTTAAATTTTGCAACAAAATTTAACTGAAAACATGGAATGAACATCACGACACTGTGGGGCAATGTGTTCCCAAAACAATGTTAGATTGTAGAGCATATTATATTTATATTATATTTATTCTTATAAATAAATAACATTTTTGTGTGGAAACTTATGGCCTACCAGGTATATATAAAACTGAAACATTTTAAACATAATGTTTAAAGTTATATATCAAACCAAGTGATGCAATAAATTCACGCAATCGAGTCAAAGCTGGGAGAGAATCTAATGTAAATTGAAACTGATGACAAAATTGATTCGAAGCCCCACCCCTAACAATCCCACAATCAGTCCTAGGTGCGGACTCCAATATTCTGGCCAAGTGTAAAAACACCCTCAGACATAATTAAACCAATATCAATATTAATTATTTGTACAGTATGCTTGGTATAATAATATTCATAATATTTCTGCAATTGTTTTAAAGGATTTTTTTTGCACACCTATACTTACTTGGTTAGGGATAAAGAGATAAAGGTTTGTCTGTAAGTCCCTCCACTGAGCTTTCAATAAAGTGCTTACGAGGAATCTGCGTCATTTTTTGTTTATTCACAATCAAGGGGGAAAAAATTTATTTGATTTTGTGTGTTCGGCACGGCTGTCGTCACTACCGAGAACTAATTAAGGTGAGATTTATTAGGGTTGGTGTTTATCAGGAGAGGAGCTGCAAGTAATCTTATGAACCTTATCTCCTGGCCTCTCTCTCTCTCTCTCTCTTTCTCTCCGCACATAATCACTGTGTCACTGCTGAACATCTCAGTCTTTTTTTAAAGTAAAAAAAAAAACACACCTGACTGAGCCTGGTTTAAATCCCAAGGTCTTATTTACAATCGCTGTGCATTTACATTACAGTATAGAGAGCTAAAGCATTGCTAATGCTGAGACCTGGACACCTTGTTCTCCATGCTAGGATAAATGATAGGGGTCTGCACTGAAACATTAGCGTAACACTTTCCCCCTAAAAATAACTGGCTAGCTTTACTTTTGGATATTCTCCAATAGTTAGCTACGTTATGTAGTACAGTAGCTATGTCTAGTAAGATATTCTCTAGGATCATTTTAAATATATGGTTAGCTAGCTAAGCTTGGTAATATTTTTTAATGTTAGTTAGTAAATGCAAGCTTTATACTGTATGGGTAGCTAACTATGCCTGGGGTCTTTTTCTAATGTTAGCTTTAAAAATTTTCACAATGTCATTTAGATAGATAGCTTTGTTTTTCAGACATTTTCTTATTTTAGTTAGTGAGCTAGCTAGGTATGCTAGGACCTACCTCAAACTACCTCTATCTGAGTATTTTTTTTCCTTAGGGGTAACTAGCTATATTTGAGACATTTTTAAAATATGGTCAGCTAATTATGCTTGCTAATATTTTCTTACACAAGTTAGCTAACTTATTTTGGCTAGACAATTATGGTAGGGCATATTTTCTAGAGTTAGCTGGCTAGGTGTGTTTGGAACATCCTTTTAATGTTATCTGTTTAGGTAGCTTTCAGATATGGCTAACTTAGAGATGTATTCTAATTGTACTTTGCTAACTTTGTTTACGACAAATTTCTACCAAGATAAATATATTTATTATAGATCATTTGTAATATGTAAATACATGAAGACTAATCCATGCCTTAGTATGTATATTTTTAATATTAGCTAGTATTCCTTAGCTAGCATTGTTTGACAACCTCTAATATTATCTAACAAGCTTGTTTGGCTATAAATGCTGATCTTCTAATACTTCCTATCTAGCAATTTGGACACATAATTATTAAACATTAACTAGTTAGTTAACTTTGTTTGAGTTACTCTGTACTGCTAGCTAGTTAATTTTATTTTCAAATTTGCTACCTAGTGTAATCTTATTATATTTAATAATTTTATATAATATTTTATAGCTAACCTTGATTGGGTTCCTAATGTTAGCTTACTAGCTTTTTAGGTATGTTCAATTAAATTAGCAAGATAGTTTTATTTGTGGATGAAATATTTTTTAGGATGATCTTTTTATTTATAAGATGAATTAGAACATCAGTTTGGAATGTTTGAAAGTCATTACGTGTCCTTCTTTGTCCAGTTTATCAGGATTATTTAGCAGGAATGGATGTGAAACTGTGATGTTTGATAAAAATGTTGGTGTATTTGTGATTATGTTAAAAAATATTAGTTATCAAGACAAATCACATTCAGTTTTTTATTACATTTTTATCCCAGGTTACTTGCAGCTTTTACATGCTAGACGATGCTAAGAGAGAACTACACACTATACAAACTACACACTATACAAACAGAATTGAAACTCACTGAGAACATTAGTTATCCAGTCAGTAGCAATATAACTAAGCTTGATTAAAGAAAGTGCTTTTGATTAAACAAACTGATGGTATGTAAACGATAACATTGTACTATACTGTACATATTTTAGCATGTGACTGATTAAACCTGTAGCAGTACCGGAGCTGGTAAAGTAAGACGGTAGAATGACACCACTGCTTTTCATTAAATATGCACATTGGGATGAAATCGCTCTTCAGTATAAGTAACAGGACTGAATTAAAGCTCCGGATGTTTGCTGGTGTTTAATTAGTCACTATGAGCTTAAAAGAAAAAAAAGGAGCTGTACTAATTCCTTTTTAATGATTGCTTTCTTGCTTCTTACTCATCTGTGGTGCATAAAAATTTACATCCTTCTTATTTATGATCTATATTTAAGCTTTTACTTTATTAATGTTGGGAGTTAGTTAAAGGTGTTTATTTTGGCCGTAAACGTAAATATTATCTGTACATAATTTATCCTGTATCTTAGAAAACTCTAAATTTGGATAAACTGAATAGTAGGTCACTAACCTTACTTCCAGAAGGCTGAAAATAGCCAAAATTGGGTTCCCTTACCTTTATTATTTGCCTTTGTGGGTTAACATTAAGTTTAACATAAACTTCTTACTTAAAGCACTAGTGTGTTAATTGCTAACATATTGCTTTTTTTAATTAGTTACAGAATTATTAGAAATTATTAGTACTACAACTTTATATAATCTAAATTTTAATAAGATTTCACAAAACAGTCCTTAGGCCACCTTTTGGGAAACCTTGGGTTGTAAAAGGCTTAAGTAAAACCTTTTTTAACTTGGGCAGGTTAAATTACTTATTTATCAATATAAGTCTATTACAGCTTTTATTGATTTTAATATATTACCGCATTTAGAAATAGAAATGTTAAGAAGTAGGGATGAGAATTATCAGCGACCTGTGACAACATTGTATTAACAGGTCGTTGATAATTCTCATCCCAACTTCTTATTGCCGATTTGTATTGTGCTTCTGTATCACATAAGTATCGTAATTTTTATAAATATCCCAATTCTATATAAAAATTATTTCAGATTTTGTTACAATTCTAAATACACTTGCCAAATAATTTCCTTCTACCACACGGGATGCTGTGCTGTGTGAATAGATTAGAGTGTACCACTTGTAGGATTATAGAATTTATTACCAAAAAATTTATAAATTTGATTTTGGAATCAGTTCAGCCATACATGAATTGCCACACAAAAGAATCTTGATCATAGTTTTTTACTCATTCTTGGTTAACAAGTATTAAACTAATACCCCTATCTCACCTACGTGGTTTTGCGCAGTGCCCATAAGTACGGTTCATCATGATTCACCGCGAGTTTTGGCGCTGTGAGTACGTTTCCATCTTTCCGCACAAAAGAATTAAACATGTTTAATTTTTTTGGCGGTCCTCACGGAAGCTTGCAGACCTTGCAGAACTTCACGGAACATCAGCGGAACGTTGCCGGGCAATCGTGGCAGCTCACGGTGCCTAACACCGCATCTCACCGTGAGTCAAACCGCATAAGTGAGATAGGGATATAAATGAATAAATATAACAGTATATTTTTCTAGGTTAATTTTAGCTATTCTTTTATTATTTTTTTAAAGAACACTTGATATTTCTAGGTTCACGATATCAAGATAGTAGAAACAGAAATTTGCGAAAGGCAGAGTCAGTATCAGTCCACAATCTTAATATTAAACTTATAAAACATTAAAGCAGGGGTGCAGATTGTTAAGTCGAGCCCTTTATCTTAAGTTGTGCGTTTGTAAAAGAGAAGAAGGAGCAAGTTGATCAAATGCGATGAATACAGCTATAAGAACATGATGTACAGTTAACAGCTCAGTCCCAAGCATAAACACTGCCAAGTTAATTTTTATACCGAGACAGACAGACAGAAAGACAGACAGAACTAGCCATCTAGCCTTATTTTGTTTTGGAATGTTAGACATTTCTAAACAAAGAATTTTAGAGAAAAATGCTACAAATCATATTGGTGTGCATGCATTGGTGTGCAAGTAGGGTTGGGTACCGATAACCAGTGCCAATACGGCACCGGTACCTATATAACCGGTATTTACCGGACCGAAACAGAACGCAAATTTAGGTGCCTCATTTTGGTGCCACTTAAATGCCTGAACTGTCGATTGAAATATTTGTTCTCTGGGGCGATGATGACACAGTCGTAATAAGCATCAGATTCATCAACACGCATGATCGCTAGTAAAATTTAAATACTGCATTCATGGGGTGTCAGAAATGATCGGAAAAATAATTATTTACTTAATTAGAAAAATCTTGAGAACTTCGGAAAGCTTTGATAATACAAATCCAAACCATTGTTGCAGTAATGTTACTGTCCATTTTATTTTTGTAGATTAAAAGTTTTAGATTAGATAAAAAAATTAAAAGCACAAATCATCAGGAAATGAGACCATCCGAGATGCGCGTGAATGCAGCAACTAACGTTACACTTGCTCTGACTGCAGCAGGAGGTCTACTGCTATCTTAGCTTGCTAAATTAAACAACTTTTGGTAAAATGCCTAAAACTAAACGGTCGAAAGTGTGGCTATATTTCATAAGAAAGGATTCCGACGCTGCGACGTGCAGCAAATGTTTTACAGCAGTTGCGTGTAAAGGGGGAAACACGTCAAATCTAATGAAACATTTAAGGGGAACACGGATTAAACTTAAAAGCAGAGGGATGCACCGTGTTTGAAAGCTTGCGGACAACAGCTGGCACTATCGGTGTGGATGAACCCCAACCCCAGTCATACCAACCGTAGCAAAAAGGAGTCCGGCGATTATGATGACGACAGCAGCCTTTCCGCAGGTTAGTCGTAGGCTAATGTAATGTTAATTGCAAAATGCAAATCTTGCATTCATGCTAACAAATGGTCAAACGATTTGTAAAATACTAATGTAACATGGATGTAATAATCTTGAGTCATCCACCATCATTTTGTGGCTTTTGTAAAGTATCGGTTCAGGCACCGTTTTGGCACCGGTACCGTGTTAAAAGTATATATTTGGCACTGGTATCGAAAAAAACCCAAACGATACCCAACCCTATGTGCAAGTGGTGGTGTTTATTCCCATAATGTGCCTATAATCATATGTTTATGGTGAGCAATATGGCAAAAAAATGCAATGAAACTGGGGACATTTCTTTTTTTTTTAAAAATTAATATCTTAAAAGTTATATAGCAAGACTTGAATAAATATCATGGTTTGGTTTACATTTGTCTCAGGTTGTGTTGCTACACTTTGTAAACAACTTTTGAAAAGGCTCCATATACTGTATATTACTCTCATCAGTGCTCGGTTACTGGTTTACCAACAAACAAACATTATCAGAAGACACAATGTTCTCCTTAAACTGAAGTCTTTTGTTGCAACTTTTAAAAGATTACAATTCTCACTCTGGTGAACCGTTACAGAAGCTCCTCAGGACTACTGAAAAATACTGAAGTGTTAAAATGGCCTCTGAATGTGTTCCAAATTTCACACAAATATATAGACATATACATATACAGTGAGTAGTATACTGGTGATACTGAATGCTGGGGGGTTGGAACTGAGGGGAAATGAGGTTTTTGCTGATGTTGTTGCATAACCAGCTTTTAAATTGTGTCTTTAGGCCCTTTGCAGCCTTTCGCAGTAAGACATTTGTTCACAGAATTTGGTGTAGAATTTCACATGCTTTAATGAGTCCAAACCTGAGAGGACTGCATGCAAACTCAGCCAACACATGTGTCTAAACATAAATTTAATACGATGCCAATAATATCTTGGCCAAATTTTATTACAACTTGTGTGATAGTAATTTATTATACGATTAGAACGACCCTCTACCTATAAACCTCAGATTAACCCTCATCATCTCTGTGATTAACAAACAATATGACCACAGACAAGCCCTCTGTATAATTTTTTTTTTTTTTTAAGTAGCTGGCCAAAAAAAAAAAAAAAGCTTTTAGACAACAAATATAAGACAACAAGTTTGGAGTGGTTTGTGATCTGGGAAAAGACAAAAATTTTCTCCAAGTGAGCTTGAGGTAATAAAAACACTTCTTTCTGTCTATTGGTGTGATAGCCTTATATGGGGACACCCATTGGACTTCTGATTAGAAGTTTGTGAGTTTAAAATCTGATCAATGCTGAGCTGTCACTGCAGGGCACTTGAGCAAGGCTCTTAACACTCACTCACCCACTCACTCTCTCGCTGTCTATACCGCTTTATCCTGTATACAGGGTCGTAGGGGGCCTGGAGCCTATCCCAGGAGACAGGGTACATCCTGGATGGGGTGCCAATCCATCAAAGGGCACAAACATACACTCACAAGCTCATTCACGCACTACAGGCAATTTGGAAACACCACTTAGCCTAATTAGCATGTCTTTAAACTGTAGGACAAAACCGGAATACTCTGAGGAAACCCACCAAGCACGGGGAGAACATGCAAACTCGAACCCGGACCCTGGAGATGCGAGGCAACAATGTTAACCACAAAACCACAGTGCTTTTGCAACTGCTCACTTTTGTAAAAAAAAAAAAAGATAAACGTCGTTAAGGACAAGGGATAAACGTCATAAATGTAAACATAACTTATTGTTACGTTGATTTTTACATGGACTATAGTGTAAGCAAGGTGCACACTTTGACATTTTAATCAGACACTGTGAGAAATTTAGCATCATCCATGTTATGGGTTCATGGTGGCTCTAAGCCAGTCTTTTTCGTGTCTGTGATTGCAAATGTGAAAATTCTACAGGATAAATCTGGTTTAACACCCCCCAGCATGGATGTTACCTCGGGGGAAATCACCTCACTGAGGTGGAGTGGACTCTGTGACCCGTGCGGGCGTCTCGTATGGTCACAGTAGTAATGACACACTTCTGCCGGAGAGGCCGCTGTTTCCTCCCGAAAGAGTTTTCTTTTACTGTGCCAAACTTTTCGTTCTACAGCTTTCCTTTAAAAAAAAATAAAAATTCCAAACATTCTTCAGCAATGAGACTTTGTCACTTTGAGCACAAACGCTTGTACAGTCAGGGTAGACAGAGCAGTGGATAACAGAGTGCTGTTGTTTATGGATGTGCCTGGGTTCCATGTGTGAGGTTAATCCTCATAGACAGAAGTGGGTCAATGGAGCAGCCGCTGACACACTTCAGTACTGCCGCCATGTTGTGCGACACACACACACACACACACACACACACTTGCAAACTGACACTTTTAACAAACCTTTATATGTCATTAATAAAGAATTGATTTTAACTGATTAATTAGAATGATCCGTTTTTAGGTAACCCCAAACACCAACTAAGATAAATATCTTTATTTAATAAACCCCTAATGTATTGTGTAAAATGAAGTTGAGAGACATTTCTAGTATAAGACATATCTCACTTTATAATCACGCTGCTTCCCTAAGAGTTACGTAACTAAATCTGTATCCCAAATCACAACAGAACAGACACTTAGTGCACTAGATAGGATGTAGAACCCTGGTACTATAGTGCGCTTATAAAGGGAGTATGGAGAGGATCAGAAGCCTGACTGGGTTACGGGCAAAGTAAACACCGAGCTTCAACGTCACACTCTCTCTCACGGCTGTCAAAACATTAATCCCTGGAATAATGTGCATTAAAAAAAAAAAAAATCCATAATCTACAGCATTTAAAAAATGTAAATAAAATAGCAATCTACAGCAAAATGCGTTTTATAGGAAATGTTCAATAAATAAATAGGTACATCACATTGAAAAGAAAAAGAATTCTTTGATCTCACCTCTCATGTTGATGATGAAGTTTTTTCCCCTTATTATTAATAATAATAATAGAAATAATAGTAATAA
This sequence comes from Leiocassis micropogon, assembly GCA_028565275.1. Taxonomy (NCBI): domain Eukaryota; kingdom Metazoa; phylum Chordata; class Actinopteri; order Siluriformes; family Bagridae; genus Leiocassis; species Leiocassis micropogon. The sequence goes on along the minus strand of JAOVVA010000032.1, from coordinate 15,419,441 downwards.
TAACTCCAGAACATGTGCACGCCGGTGGAAAAGCTCCGCTCAGAGGCGTTAAAACCGTGCAGGGACCCGAACCGCATGAAGTTCACCGGAGAGTCTCTCAACAGAACAAACAGTGTTCAAAGGCTGGAGTTCATTTCCGTTTCAATCCTCGTTACTTTGTTTCACCCTGCGGTCTGCCGCTCTGTGCGCGCGCGCGCGTGAACGCGTGAGTGTGTGTGTGCGTGCGCGCGCGCTTCAGAGTGTGTGTGTGTGTGTGTGTGTGTGGTTTTCCGTCTTCTCTCTCTCTCTCTCTCTCTCTCTCTCACTCTGTCTGTCTCTCACTAACCTACTTTTTTTTTTTTCAGCACATGGACTCTCACATGATCATCATCATCATCATCATCATCATCTCCTCCTCCTCCGTTCTCACCCAGGGCAGTTCAGAGAGCACGCGCCCTAAAAGGGGCAGTAGGTGCACATTCGGGAGCCCTGGTGGTTACAAGCGGAAGTACAAAAACATTGCAAGTTTTTTTTTGTTAATTTAAATATTGACACAAAAATTGGTTGTCAAAATGTATAGTACGCATGTGAGAATGTATGTTAGAGAGAGAAAAAATTGAATAAAGTCACTGTAGCAAATACAGTGTGTTTTATACTGAAATACTGAAATAATCAAGCACAGACAAGGCTGATCCTGTGTACACGCCCATCTTCGGCAGATGCTGATGAATATTAATAAGTATGCAAATACCCTGGTCATGCGACAAGGTGCCAAAACAAACAAACAAACTCAAACAAGTTAAGCTTGTTCTTGGCAGCTTCCTAAAAAGCTTTTTTTTCCTTTTTTTTTGCAAGTTGGCTCTGTGCCCACCATGATAGTTGTTCTAAAGAAAATTATGATGAAGTATCAGGTCACTTGATCTCAGTGCCATGGAAGGGAGGTTACCTAATTAGCATACTAAAAGTACAGGCTGCAAAAAACAACTTTCAAAGAATATTTTTTTTATAGCTAGCTGTGCAAGGCTGAGACAATAACGGTATCACTCGTCATTCTTATGAATATTCTTCTCATTGATTGTGCACTTGCATAGTCTGAATCAATCTTTATTTCTATTCAAAAAATTTTCATCCTCTTGAGACCTGAATGTCCTCATATGAAAACTTCAACTTTATTGTATCCTTGTACCATCCTGATAAACGCGTTGTTTGAAGACAGTGATTAAATTCTATTCAGCTATGAATAAAAAGAAACATTCGGTAGAGATTGCAATGTACACAACAGTGGAGTCCAAGTCGCCGCAGGATATAGTACGTTTAACAATGGTCATTGTCGCAAAGTTTAACCAGCTTTATGCAATTTTATATGCAAACTATATATTTTTTAGGTTCTTTGAACATTACATACTTTTTTCCTTAGTTTTTATGAACTCTTATCATTTTTGTTAACAACTTTTGTCCTTGTACTGAAACTGACTTTTCTGCAGTTTCCAGTCTGTATATTTTTGACTACTTCTTTAAACAGTTGATATTGAGATGTATATCTGCTACTTATGATCTGTAAAGTGTTTTACAAATGCACTTGAACAATGCTGTTTTTGCAAGAACTGTTCCAAACCAGCTGACCTTCATAACAATTGAC
>JAOVVA010000032.1:15379897-15402558 GCA_028565275.1 Leiocassis micropogon | reverse complement strand
AATCTCCTGGTCGTCTCTGTGATTTCTCCCAAACCTCACAGTAACCTCACAGTAACCTCACAGTAACCTCACAGTAATCTCACAGGAACCTCACAGTAATCTCACAGTAACCTCACACATCTCCATCATGCTCAAACCTGCCAAGTTTATTCACAGATCAGCTTCTACAGACACACCAATGTACACTTACAGAGCTAAAGCTTATGCATCTAAGTAATTAGAGATAAACAAATTAGCTTATTAGTTACACACTACTACTTTAAAGTCTGCCGCTAAGTTAAAGTTCACTACTCCTTTTCTAAATATTCTAATCTAAAGTTTAAAAGAAACTGTTTTTCATTTTAGAAATAACTTACAGCAGTTACGGTCTTGGGACAGCTCGCTCCAGACTTCCTGTGATGCTCCTCAGGATAATGAATAAATGAACAATTTGTGATTTTTATTTTTTATTTTTTTACCTTAAATTCATACCAGTCATTGTTTTTTAATTAGATCCAAATCATATAACCCCTAGTAATTACACTTTAATTAACTTTATTTCTTTCCTGAACTACTTACTTAACTTTCCTGCCTTTACTTCATAACTCTTTCTTTTATGAAACTGCATGATGTTTACACCCTATTTATCTACCTTGCTCATTTTCTGCTTAAATGTATTTAAAATCACCTATTCACATTACAACCCTAGAACAAACAGCACAATTGTTGGTGAACAGTGCCCCCAAGTGGCCTCATGGAGTCTGTACACTTTTTAAAAAAACAATCCAGGGAAAAAACACTGAATTTCTCCAGATGGATTTTGGTTCAGCATTGCAAAGAGCTAGTGTAGCTAACAATTAATATTTTATTAATTGTTAATTAGGGCTTACTGCTATCAAAATGTATTATCTATCATTTCAGTGATCAATTAAATTAATAAAACATTTTAGATCTGATTTCTAAAGTTTTCCTAGTATAATGTTTTATCTTTACACACTGTATTTCTACACTGTGTTCCTACACACCCATAAACACACACACACACACACACACACACACAGTTGTTCTTTTTTTACACACAGCACATGACAAAAAAGGGCTCTGATTTGGACTCTAAACATCCATCTCACCTGTGTTACTCCAGCAGTGCATTATGGGAAACATGATCCTGGATTAGCCATGACTTCTATTAACAAACCTCACATCAGTAACTGATACCTTGCTGTATCGCTCCAGATTAGCCTGCTGTCGCTAACAATTGAAGTCAAAGAAAAGTTCAATAGTTTACAAAAGGTTCTTCATATATGTATAATTATTCTCCCTCTCTCATTTTTTTTTGTCTGCAAGATACTAACAAAAACCAAACAGCTATTTCTCACTTATGCAATAATTTACAGGTCACTTTCTTTTTCCCCCATTTTTTAGTTATGTGTTCCACCACAGAGGTACTGAGTTCAGAATTCTGGTAAGGTGTTGATGAATTCTCGCTAACCACAGCTCTGACAGTAGTGCAGGTTTATAATAAAGCACTTGTTGATATACTATGTTGCCATAGTAACAACTCATCCACAAGGCCTCGGATGTACATTCAACACTTATGGAAGGAGTCTCCAGTTTCAGCACTTTGTAACAGTCAGAGGTAAAGACGTTGAGTTTTCTCTTTCTGACGTTGAGAGAGAGTTAAAAGAGAGGCTGGTAAGGAAACAACTTATCGCCGTTCCTGATGATGTTCCTGATGCTTGGGATGGGCACAAAGCATGCACCTGCATCCAGGGGCTGGGTTTGGGCATTGGCTCAAATTTACCCCAGGTCGTAAGCCTGGCAAACAGGAAGCCTACACCTGAGCCATCAATACCCAGAATGCATTCCTCATAAATACATGTTAAATAAATAATAATTTCATGAAATTTTGCTGTTTTTCTTGTGGAACATTAGGAAGGAACAACTGATCTCCGCTTTACTCTGTCCATCTCCAGCTTCTTCACTTCCTCCCAGGTCAAATCCATCATCTGTACATCCATCATTATCGCTCTTTTTCAAGTGATTAACTGTTTCACTCTTTTTCACGAGGTTAACTGTTTCGCTTTTTTACCATCTCCCTATTTGCAGTATAAATCCTAACTTTGTCATGAGAAGCCTGCTATCTGCCATCCTCCAGATGTGTCCTAGCATCTTCAGGCAACATTTTATCTTGATGATGATGTTCCATTGCAACTCGTCAGACCTTTTACCAGGTGCCTTCCCAAGTAGCTTTCCAAGGCATCTGAAAAACATCTGTCCAATAACTGTCCTGTCCTTAGACGACCAGACAGAGCAGAGTCTCTGGAATACTGAGGCTGCTTTACCCAACTACAGTACAGTATCTCCAGTTCCAGAGCGCCTTGGGTAAACTTCACACGTTTGTGAAACTCTGAATGTTTTCTGTAGCGCCGTGCGGTTTTAATCAGTCTTTTGTCTATCTATTTATCATGTGGGTCGATTTATCCATCTATTATGTCTCCCCGTCCTTTCATCAATATGTCTATCCATTTACTTACCTATTCATGTCCATCTATCCAAATCCAGTTAATTGAATCAGTGGATAAGTTTTCAATTCAGCATCGAGTCGCACGTTTGTCTAAAATTGACAAATTCCCTTTTTAAAACAACAACAGCAAAACATGTCTTTTGCAGAAAATACAAACTGTTCACATTTTTTTTGCATCTTGAAAGGCTATCCTTTCTTATTCAATTGAGTTTATGTGCTTTTGGTGCAATGCTGCCACCTACTGGAACGGAATCCAGTGAGACGAAAAAACCTTTTAAGAACTAAAGAAGTTTGTCGTTTTTTAAACAATTAACACCACAAGTTACACAGAATATCAGTGTTTATTAGACACTTTTAGCAGTTTTTAACAATTCAAAACCTGTACAGCTGCTTGACACAAACGCAAGACAATAAACGTTAAAGCTACTGAATTGAATCGAATATCGCAACGACCCCCAAAATTCAATCGAATCAAATCAGCAGATACCCATGATTCACAGCTCTAGTTTACCGGGTGTAGTTCCACAATACAAGAGAGAGAAAACACTTCAGGAAATAACCAGTATCTCTAATATCCCACTTATAGTCTGTGCAGAATTAACCTGATAATGAGCTCTTCAGCGCTCGGGGCCAAAGCTATACATCATGTTGCTAATTTAGCGAGAAACGAGTTCAACGGTGCTAAACAAACCCAAACGTACGCTATATAAAACACTTTCTGAAATCTCTCCAAATGATCATTTAACCGCTCTGTTGTGTTACTGTAAACCGTTCCACATGACCCAGAGAGAGAGAATTAGCCCGTTTAATTAACGATGCGTTTAAACATCATCGAGTCATTTCCTCCCACCAGACCACTGTAATTACGCTACTCTCAACTGTTTTCCGAGCCAATCGCCATGAAAATGCTGAGAACGGGTAATAAACGAGTCCTTTAAAATGTACTCGAGACAAAATCTACAAAAATCTAATAAAGCAGAAGGCAGCCAGTGATTAGGTGGTTACTGTACATACTGTACTGTACATAAGGTAAAAAACTGAGAGAGTAAAAATACAAAAAAAACAGGAGAGAATTGAGGTGTATTGAGGTGGTTTATTGGAGTAAGAAAAGCACACACACACACACACACACACACACATACACACACATACACTTCATGCTTTGTGATATTTCAACAGCAACAGATGTATTATCGATGTGTGACCTCGGCTTCCCCTATAAATTTCCAATTTGTGTCTTTTTTACTGTTATACGAGTGTGTGAGTGTGTGTGAGTGTGTGTATGGTTGGATCAGGGAGCATGCACGTGACTGACGGAGAGTAAGAGCACTCGATAGTGCGCATTGTGTGAAGAACACTCAGAGTTCATGCACGTGAGTTACATCGATGTCATGGACACGTACGTCTGATAGAAACATGGCTCTTTGTTCTTTGCTTTAAAAAAGAGAAAGAAAGAAAGAAAGAAAGAAAAAAAGAAGTCCTTTCATCTTAAGAGATGAACCAAAAAAATAAAACAAATCACTGCAAATACTGGGATTCAGTTCATGGCATCATCATCATCATCATTATGATGATGAAAAAACAAAAATAAAAAATAAAAATATTTTAACACACACACACACACACACACACAAATCACTGAAAATCGAGCGAAAGCTCACTGAAAACAAACAAACGAACAAACAGGATATAAATGAGATCGTTGCTGGTTTCTCTACAGCTTTACAGCATGTGAATCACTCAGCGCTGCTTGTGCTTCACCTCACACGTGTGTGTGTTTGCTGCATGAGAACCGGGCCGCTGCTGATGCTTCCTTTTTATTCTCAATAATTTACAGTCTGATTTGTCTGTCATCAAGAAGATCGAATCATGAAGCGCTAAAGAGCTACGAGCCTGAATTATTAATTTTTTTTATACTGATAAATTCCTAGACGTCTAGTTTTCAGACCTGGTCCTGTATTTTGACCCCAGCTATAAATACGGATCATGAAACTGCCCGCCCCGAATCCCCTTCGAGTCGCTGCTTACTGTGAAATATAAAAGTGTGTCGTGACTCCTGGTAGCTACACCCTCTCTCCATTAGTGCCCCATTAATTCTGCCTGGTTACACTCGAGGGGAAAGGAACAGGGACGCTGATGATGGAGGCGGAGGAGGTGGCGGCGGCGGTGGTAGGGGTTACACACCTATTAAAAAAAGGAAAGGAGAAAATAAAAGAGTCGTGCTCGGCGGGCGTCGCCTCGAGCTCTCGGGACACCGTGTTCACAAAGCGAGCTTTTAATTAGGGCTGGAAGAATAAGGACCCTTGTGAAGTGTGCCGTCCAGACAGGGTGGCTTTTGTCTGAGTGGGGGTTTAAAAGCAAGACACACTCACAGGTACTCAAAGAACGCTGCAACAAAGAAATGAATGACATTTCACGTCTTATGAGGATTCATTTTCCATGTCTGTGTACCCATATTACCCATAATGCATGGCAAGACAGCACCATCTAATATACTGTGATGGTATAATAAAATAAAGTGAGCAATACAACCGGTGACATATCCACGTTATCATATTTGTTTGTCATCCTCGCGCACTGTGCTGGGTTTTATTTTTAGTGTCCCGACACCTTGCAAATTTTGAGCTGTTTTATCACCCATTATTCACTGTTTCTGATTTGAACAAGGATTCTAATGACGGAGAACGCCTGATCTCATCCAATCAGATTGCTTGGTCGGAATTAATCGTTGTATAAATACAACTGCAGACCGTTCGCTCTGCTACGACCTAAACCCCTTCAACAGCAGGACGTCTCAGGAAGATTCACATCTTGCATGATGACTACAAATACGCTAAACTTTGTTTACTATACTGAGAATAATTCTTCACATTTACATGAGCCTGCTGATCTCAATCCTGCTGATCCATTGTCTTTAATAGTAGGTCTATCACTGGAGGATCTTCATCAAGTAACCCACTAAACAAATACAATGAGAAAAACAAATTAGCGGATTCACTAGCTCACTGTTAATATAATGCAAAGTAGTGTGTGACGTGTCCCTGAATGATGCAAAGATGAGATGCTGGGATGCAAAAAGTAGGGCTATGGAGTTTCACATTTACGCGGCGAATTAGCCGACTTGCTGGGGCGTTTGCTCCCCGCACAGTGACTCACGTGTCCTTGAAGTGGCGGTTGTTAATCGTGTTAATAACGTTAATCACGTGGAGTTCGGCTTCAGCGAGAAGGACGAGTCGAGTCAGTGTCTAGCTTGGCTGAGCGCTTTGCTAACTTCTGCCTCAGGAATTGCTGGCAGGCTTTAAGGCAATCACATTAAACAGGGCAACGAGTGCAGAGAGAGAGAGAGAGAGAGAGAGAGAGAGAGATACGGCTGTCTCGTCCCTGATGTACCCCTCCGAGGATCTCCTCTCTTCTCTTGTCATCACATTAAGAGCTGAGATGCACTCAGGCTAATCAGGCATGTGGTGCTTAGCGCTAGTTCAAGAGAGGGAGCGAGAGCGAAAGAGAGAGCGAAAGAGAGAGTGAGAGAGAATATATCATGGTTTGAGAGGCAAACACAGAGCTCAGGCTATGTTGGAGAAAAAGTTTAGGAAATAATTTTCCATACACAACTTTCCCTATACACCTAAAGTGTAGATGATTAGCCAAGCTAACGAGTAACAGAAAAAAAACTCAGACTCATCTGAAATCTCGTCAGGGCACAGTGGGACTTCCTGTCATGGTAAATATATAAAAACTACGCAGTGTAACTGAACACGGCAATGTTATGAAAATCTGAGTTAATAAATAGCCGAAGACTTGGTTATAAAAAATGAAAAGAATCTCCCATGTTAGCAAACGTTTGAGAGCTGTATGACTTAACTAGCCTGAAGTAACTGATACAGTGATACCTCAGCATACGACCGGCCCGCCTCATGAATTTTAGGCGTAAGAACTGAAATTTAGCAAGAAATTAACGGCGTATGAACAAAGTATTTTCAGCATACAAGTGACCGAACCGAGCTGAACAGAACGGCGGCTAAGAAGCGCGTACGTCCAGGAGCAGATCAAAACTCGTTTGCGTCAGTGGAAAGTCAAGGAAGCGAGTTTTTTTTTGCATTTTGTGCTAGATTTAGTGAAGACTTTGCACCATGGGTCCCAAGAATGTTATGAAGGACGGTAGCAAGAAGAAAAGGGAGCCGCTTTCAGTTTGGTTTTTAAAGCAGCCGGTGCCGAGAGGAATCATAAATTAAGGTTAAGTGAGGTTTAATGTCTATTTATTTCATATTTTACTTACTTTACATGTCTTTTCTATGCAACAATATGATTATAGTGTTGGAAATTGGTAATATGGGTAATATTTCTTGGCAGGTGGAACAACTGATCTGCATTTACATTATTTCCTATGGGAAAATGCGTTTCACAATACGAAATTGCGCGTAAAAAATGCGCCTCCGGAATGGATGAAATTTTTTCTATAAATATTTTTTACATTTATACTGCTTGCATTTGACATGGTAATATGTCACAGGTCCACTATAATCCTAAACCATTCCTGCATTGGCAGGCAGCACATCATCCTGTGTGGTAATTATTTTCCAAGTTTGTTTAGAATTGTAACAAAATCTATAAAATAAATTAATATTTATAAAATCATCATACTTACAGAATCGCAATACAGATTGAACCGGCTCTGATAATCAGAGCTGGAAATGTTGCTGAGGTTTTGGAAGGACATGATTTTGAAAGAGACGGATGTTCTTTTCCTCAGTCAGGTTTGTCATTAAAAGTAAACTTCACACACACAGAGGACATGTCACGGCTGATTCGACTACATGTACGGTAAAGACCGAAGAGACGAAAGACGAGAACAGATGACTTTTAGGCCTCAAGGGGGAGCTAAAGGTGCACGCTGACTTTTTAAGACCTGACACTTAAAAATGCACGGAGGAGGAAAACCCTGAAACAAAAACAACTGACTGTACAGAGAGGAATTCATTTAGAAATCTCTCTCTTTCTCACACACACACACACACACACACACACATACTAAGACATGGTAATGAGCTCTATAGGGTATTCTATAGGTCATGCGCTTAAAACTTTTTGTCTCTCCCTCTCCTGTGTGTTTTGTCTCTCTCTCTCTCTCTCTCTCTCTGTGTCAGTCCTGATGCTTTAATACACACTGATGTTTGTGATGAATATAGCCTTTGACGCTAATACACCATCCGTCTATCCATTAGGACGGATGATTCAATCAGATCTGACGTTCTGCAAACAGTGTCCATCTCTCTCTCTCTGTCTCTCTCCATGTCTCTCCAAGTACTCCTGAACTCAGCACTCTCAGGAGGTCACAAACAGCTAAATAAACATAACCGCAAATGCTTCCCAGAGTGCTTTTGTGCATTCGGGTCGTTACTTAGAAAAAAACAACCTAGATGAGAAGGACAGAGGGAAGTTCTGAGAAACACGAGGGGTTTTTCTTTCCGTGCGTTTTGGATTTGGCAAAGACAAGGACCTTATTTTTTTTTTTTCCAGATTCCCCTCATTTTTATAAACCCGTACATTGCAGGAATTGTTAAGGAGTAAAAAAACAGCATGTGTCTTCTTATTTTAGGAAAGTAATCAGTGATAGGTTGGAGGGAGCAGAGGTACTGCTTTCTTCTCGTGTTACCGTGAAACCAGAAAGAAACCTCAGTGAATTTGTTCAGAATGTTTAAGTTACAGCTTTAACTCTGACTGTTACAAAGTGCTGACACTGGAGACTCCTTCCATATATGTTACTAAAAATGCCCCTGTTACCTGTTTTTTTTTTCCAGTTTACTCACAGCCATTTTTTAGATTTAGTCCAGTTTAGACAAAAATATAAACATAAGTAGAGAAATTTAAAAAAAAAATTCTAAATGATTCTGAATAAAAAAAACTTTAAAAAAACTTTTAAAAAAAAAGTAATATTATATAAACTAGATATACATCTGCAATCAAATGATTCCATCAATTACATTCTTTTTTTTTTTTTTTTTTTTTTTTAATAGATGCTAGTGTAGGAATGTGCGCTGGGTGTCAGAGCCATGATCAGACTGCCTGCTTTACGTATGAAACGCTGGCCTCCCAGGAACTCCTCCATTGTCCCAAACAGGTTAAAACGGCTTGGAGTGAAGGCAGGCTTCTACGGGTATGTGGGAATATGAGGTCGTTCACTGTCCTACAAAGACAGAACATTAAAAAAGTTCCTGGGAGGCCGGCATGTCAGATGTGAAGCTGGGCACTCCGATCATGGCTCCGATGTAATGAGAAAACTTTCTATTTTGATGGTGTCCAAGCACTTGTGAAACACTGGGATAAGTGCATTAGTGTATTAGGGGATTATATAGAGAAATAAAGGGAGTTTTTACTCTCAGAACTGTGCTCTGTCATCCCGAGTAATCGAAAGTCCCACTTCGACTCGAACGGCCCTACTTTTTCCTTTCACGCCTTTTGGACTGTCTGTAAAGTAGCATTTCTGAGACTCACACTCAAACATGATGTTTTAAAAGCGAGCGATTGTTCTTGAACAATAATAAACGTATCTATAAAAAATGAAGCGCAAACATGTGCTGCAATAACAATAGCTGATAAACGCTTGTGCTCAAAAATGAGTTCTTTGTACATGGAAAAATCAGCATAAACCTTGACTTCGCATGATTGGTTAGGGCTCTTGATGATGTCATCGTATCGCTCACCTTCAGTGGTAATTCGATGATTATTATTATAAATTGCTTTTGCAATTGGTTTGGAAACAGAAGCGCAGGAAGGAAGAAGAAAGATCAGAGTTTAACGTTCCTTTCTTTGGCCCCCATGTCCCCAGCCCCCCCACAACCGTTCCGTTTGATGGCCCGCTAAAAAATTTGCTCGATCCAGGACGGAGCCCCTGAGGGACGGACTCATTCTGCCGCTCATTGCTATTCCCTCACTGCCCGACTCCTCTTCTGTCCGGCCCGCAACAAAGAGCCTCAGTGTCTCCGAGACGCTTCCCGAAGTAGCACCCCAGAGACAAGAAGGAAAGAGAGAGAGAGAGAGGAGGAGAGAGATCACATTTCACTTTACAGAAAGACAGAAAGAGGCAGATTTAGAGAGAAAGAGAGAAAGATAGGAAGAGAGAGAGGCCAGGTCAGTGAGGCGGAAAGACAGACACTTACAAAAGCCGTCAGTGTTCGTATCCAGCAGCAAACACACCTCAGAAACATTTACACACACACACACACACACACACACACACACACACACTCAAACTCCACCCACAGTTATCATTGTTGTCACTGTTATTACTTCTAAACCATCCCAGAGGTCGGTGCTCGTATCTCGTCGCGCCTCATCTGATCATGATCTGTTCCACGATTGCTGGAGAACGCTCTCGCTCCCCGACGTCCTGATTTTGTCGAGTGACGGTTTTCTTTGTCTCTAAAACCTGACACGGCTCTTTGTTTCGCTGCACTAACGCTAGCTAGCATACAAGCAAACAAGGTATTCAGTTTTAATTAGCTAGCTACCCCCCCCCCCACCCCCCAACAAGTTAAAGTGATCAGTCAATCAGGTTTAAATCTAAAAACATTCTGAATTTCAATACATGATTTTATTTGTAACTGATTTCGTGCGTTTTTCTTTCGGACGTTTTTATCCCCCCACCAACCTGTGTGTGATGACATCAGAAAACGTTTTTTGTTTGTTACAAAAAAAACCCAAGCATTTTGTTTATTTTGATTGATACTGATGAATCGTGGAGACACATGAACTAACAATCTGTTTTTTAAAAAATCATTTTTCATTTCAAGTGGTCTATGAGATACTGTCTTGTCGTCGCTGTCAGTCGTCAAAATCAGGACGTTCATCTTTCACACATCCACACACACACACACTCTTGATTTAAAAAACAATCGCAATCACAAGTCACATTTAAGTAATTTTTTGTCCTTTGATTGCTTTTAACACAAATGTAAAAGAGTCTGCGTGATATCGGCTTCTGTGTTCGACAAGAAGCTCCGGCGCGGCTCGGACGCTAGTCGTCCTCGGCTCGATTGTCTTTAAGTAAAGTCCTTGAGCTGAGATCTAGACTTGCCTCTGGAATCAGGACACTGTGTACTGTATATCACACACATGTACGTTTGCCCATACCGGAAAATTAAAACAAACAAACAAACAAAAAAAAACAACAAAAGCGCAGAAAAAAATGTCCACTAAAAATGTCCTCTAACAGAGACTTGCTACTGTTGGCTGCAGAGTCGAGCAAACACTTCACAGTATACTGATATCCCGTTTCCTGAAGTGGCTCAGTGTCTCCGGCTTTGCGGCTTCAGAAAACCTTGCTAACATGCTAAGTGCTAAAGGTTTGTGGGTGGAGGGGCAGGGTGAGGCTAACAGGCAAGTGCTCAGCTCGGATTCTGTCTCACTCGGTCAACTGTCTTTCAAGCAGCACTGTGGGACTGGATAGACGGCAGTGAGACGGTTTTTACGGGCAGGTGTTGGGAGTCATGGCTCTCTGGAAAAGACAGTCCCTGTCTCTCTACTGTCCATTGGACATATACTCCCTGTCTCTCTCTCTCCTCAAATCCCTCTCGCTGCCCATCCTCCTTCCGAGAACGTGGCTGTAGTCCTGCGGCTCGCCGAGCCCCCTGGTGGAGTGGAGAACGCTGGGTCGCACCATTGCCGCGTTCGTACGTGGCTGTATCGGATAGTTATGATGGTGTCTGTTGGGTTTGCCATTGTTGCTGACGCCATTTTGGCTCCAGTGTGGCGGATTGCCGTAATCCAAGTGCGGATTGGGAGCGGACACCACCTTCCTGCGCTCGGGCGAGCCTTGAGGCGTCCCCGGTCGGTAATCGCCGGCAGAATTGCGCGTGGGATGATGCCTGCTTTGCTCTTTGTGGACCACAGGATGAGGAAGGATGAGATAGCGCTGCCTTTCGATGTTCGGGATACCCGGGTCATCCTGTTGGCCTCCGTCACCGCCGTGTAAGTAATCAGAGCTCAGGTACATGATGGAGGCATTTGGACCAGTTTGGGTGATAAACGTTTGGCTCTGCTCCCAATCCGAGTCCGGGAGGTGGAGATGGGTGTGGTCATGGATATCAGGAGTGGGTCGTTTCTGCTGCAGCGGCGTTTGCTCTGGAGTCGGCAATCCCGGATCCTGGATCTCTACAGATTTAGGCCAGCCATTAGTGAACAGGTCCTCTACCTGAGCATCGACGCCGCTGATCCTTGTCACACTAATCGCTGAGGTGCTACGTCCATGTCCTAGCACGCACTGCTCCCTGTCAGCATGGTGACGCCCAGCCTGGCTCTGAGCCCCACTCCTGGACCGGCGCCGATGCTTGAATGTCATGAGCCAGCAGATCATCAGGGCAGAGAGCGCCGCCCCGGTGGTGAACGCGGAAACGGCACACATGATCAGAAGGTTGACAGACACCAGGCCATCTGGTTCCTCCACGTAAATCTCCTGGAGCAAGCCTATGGAAAAAAAACACACATAGACGAACCCATAAAAAAACAAAAAAAACACAATCTTACATAATTATCTCACATCATCACTAAGTGGAAGCACTAAGAATGAGTTGACCTTCTTTTTATCAGCCTCAAAAGGCTGAGTCATTAATTCCTCAGTGGGACGAGGAGAATGTGGAGCTCTGCCATTGGTCTAGTGGATAATTATGCTCATTAGCTAAAGTGGATGGTAACGTTAATAGCTGTAATAACCGTCTTCCTGATTAAAAGTATCTCTTAATACCTCTGCTCTTCTTACAACATTACCCGTGTGTTGTGAGGAATGGTCGCCGTGGGATACGCGCTCGCCCAAACTTTACCTAACTCTACTTACATGTCGAGCAAAGTTCATGCGGAGTCGACTAAAAAAAAAGAACTCTGGCAAGAGCGGGGGAGAGCCACGAGCGAAGAGAGACGGACCAAAATAAAGATGGGAATGAAAAAAAAAAAGGAAGAGTGCTAAAAAGGGAGAGACAGAAAAGATGTGTGGGTGAGAAAGTCAGGGAGAGCAAATAAGAGAAAAACAGATTAAGAGAGAAAAAGGAAAATAGAGAGAGAGAGAGAGGGAGCAACATATACAATCCAAAGATAAATAAGAAATGAGAGAAAGGAAGGACGAGGGAGATAGCAAGAGAAAAAAGTGATAGAGATAGAAAAGATTACATATATCTATGAGAGAGAGAGAGAGAGAGATAGATAAAGAACGAAAGAAAGAAAAAGAAAATGCAAAGTGACTGAAAATAAGAGAGTAAAAAGGAAATAAATAAAGAAGACAGACAGACAGGGGAGGATTGATAGGTGGATGGATGGGCAGGTAAAAAGCTCCACAGATCGATGGACAGAAAGACAGACAATCAGGAAAACTAACTGAAATGCAGACACCCAGCCAGACAGACTGATATGCAGACAGTCAGACAGACTAATATCCAGACAAACGGACAGACTGATACCCAGACAAACAGACAGACTGATACCCAGACAGACAGACAGACTGATACCCAGTCAAACTGATACCCAGATAAACAGGCAGACTGACTCTGATACCCAGACACACACTGAGACAGACAGACAGATAGAGACAGACAGGCATTTAAGCTTTACCCCAGATGAACATTGACCCAGATGTTGTTCCAAAACTTTCTGCTCTCTGCCCTGTTTAATGTCTGTGTTCAGTTCAGAAGACGTTGATTGATTTCCCGTAACTGCAGTTCTGAGCTTTATATTAATAATTTATTTTATACTGTCTCTCTCTCTCTCTCTCTCTCTCTGTTTCTCTCTCTCAATGGACATAAGCTCTAAATTTTGCATGTTGATGTGACAGTGTGCTTTCGGTCGCTCGTGGTTCCCTGATGCAGTGAATGTGGCAGTGTTTAAGCGCTTCTTCTCAGACAAAAGTTCATTATTCGAGGGCGTTTAGAAGTCAAAATCAATCTCTCTCTCTCTCTCTGGGATTTGTGTAGTGTGTTAATGATCTTTCACTCTTTCTGTTTTTCCTCCATGGCAGACGGCCAGTCAGACAGACAAAATAAAATTAAAAAAAGACCCGTCTTGGCTCGTCGCTCTTTCTCATCGCGTTTCCTTGGCGAGGCCGTGAGTTCGCTCTCCGCCTGCGCTTCATCGTCTTCAAGCCAAGTCACTGCCTGAGGCACATCTGTGCATCATCAAGTGATGCATCCAGCTGCAGGGACTCATCAGGTGTGCGTGTTTAAATGTAGCATTGGGAGCGGCCATGTTTGATTCTACACAGTCTTGTGTCATTTTTAAGTTTTTAGATCTAAAAGACACAAACTTAAATTTAAGAATGTTCAGTTCTTATAATATAAAAATATTTCGTAACAGCACTTAATTCTGACTCAAGCCTTGACCCTGAACAGATGATGTCTGAAAATCTTCCCAAACATGTTGAAGCGTTGCATCTGTGAAGATTCTCAGTCATCCAGGTGTGAGGTTATCTGAAAGTTAAGTCATGTCTACTGGCCTTCTTTCCTGTTAGGTAGATACGTTTCCCTCCTCATCCACAGAGCTTCTTCAGTCCAAGGTCAGTTGTTTTGTTCCTCATATTTGAATCCTGCAAGGATGAAGGATCCTCCCGTGTCTGAAAGGCTCGTTACATGAACCATGGAGAAGGTAAGAGTAGGAGGGAAAGTTGTTGGACAGTAGTGGGAGTTCTTAAGTGTGATTTTCCTGCTGGACCTGTGAAGAGGTCTTGATCTTCCTGGGCACGGATGAAAGAACAGCGTGAAAAATAGGAGACAGGTTGTGCCTACGACCTCCGCCGCTGTTGAGAGAAGGATTTTCCACTCGTACACAGATGGCTTCTTTTAGCCCGCTCTCGAACCATCTATTCTTTCTGTCCAAAATCTGTACATCCTCGTCCTCAACAGTATATCCTTTGTCCTTTAGGTGAAGGTATGCTGCTGATTCGGGCCCTGAACTGTTAAGTTACAGAAGATCTAATCTTATGCCAAACTCATGTGTAGGTAGATATTTAATATTTAAAGTCAAATGTTTGACTTTAAATATTGTATTTGTGACCTTCTGTGAGCCTGATGTTTATAGCCCAGAGCATTTTAGCAATTTGCTTGCATCACTACGTATATATAAAATGGCTAAAATGCTATGTATATAAGTCTCAGGATTATGAATATAATATGAATATAATATACTGTAAGTCTCAGGATAAAGTGAAATATCCTCTTTTTTTTTTTAGCACAACCTAGGTAATAAAATGAATTTAATTCTATTTCTTTTTATCCAGCTATACAAACCTGAATAAAAAAAATGGGTCACACAGGCAAAAAAAATATTAGACTCATTTTTAAATATTAGACTCATTTGAATGTGTGCAATATTATTTTTTAAAATAATTTATTAGAGCCATTGAAGAGTTTTTTTTTCTTCTTTATTCTGAAACTTTTCTTTGGAACACATTACTGTCTAAGGTGGCATTATTTATGGTCTGACTAGTTTTTAAGTTATTGAGGTTCGGATTAAACTCATTTCATAGAAGTAACCGAGTAAACAGGCTAATAGCTATAAGAAGACTTCCTCTACTGTCACAAAAAAAACAACAACAAAAAAACCAGCAACGATACACACTCTTTCTCTCTCTCTCACTCCATCTCACTCGTTCTCTACAGCGCTTATCCTGTGCAGGTTCGCGGGAGGCCCGGAGTCTTTCCCAGGGGACTCGAAAAACCGAGGCAGGGTAAATCCTGGACTTGGTGCCGATCCATCGCAGGGCAGCAACGATACTCTGATCCTCAATTATTTCCTGAAAAAGTCTCTGTAAACCTTATACGGCTTGTCTTTGTGTGAAAAGTGTGAAATTGAGTGCTCAGTGCGTAAAATTGCATCAGTTCCGGCTGAAAAGGCCGGAAAATCACATCGTTATTGCATCATAATATGAAACAGCCAATCAGGTTCCAATATGCAAATCCAGGCCATGAGGAGACGTGAAGATTCAAATGTCAATAACTTTAAATCGTAAAAAAAAAACTTTTATCCTGCATCACTGGGTGACCTCAAAAAGTGGGAGAGAGAGAAAGTGTGTGTGTGTGTGTGGGAGGGGGGATTTTTGCACTTTATTGCTGTCGGGTCCTCTGATGGAAATTACCCAGCCTGCACTGGTCTTTACCTCTAAATGAGAAAGAGGCTTTAAAACGTCCTCGTGTCTGGAGGGCTGTAATATTCTCCTCGTCTCGCCGCGGCAGGTCATGAATAAAGCCAGGCCATTAGAGAGTGTTGCCTTTGTAACCACCCGACTTTATCCGTACAGAAGACAAAACGAGCGGTGGGGAGGAGGAGGGGCGGAGAGGGAGAGAGGAGGTGTATGGGTGTGGATCTGCTCGTTCTCTGTGCGTTCCCTCGGGTGGCGAGGACATTAAAGCGTGATGGAGGCCGAGCCGCACGGTTGAACGGTAAGCGGGGCTGGAGCTCCAATTACAGACACACAATCCCACAGGAGTGCACTCGTTAGAGAGGCCTGTGAAACACCACCGTGTGCGCGCGCGCGTGTGTGTGTGTGTGTGTGTGTGTGTGTGTGTGTGTGTGTAAGTGTAATGAGCACACATGCCCTATGGCCACTATTATAATTGCACAGACCACCTGAACGAGATGATTCACCTTCCTGTAATCGCAATCACACCAAGTGCCCTGAAGGCTGCGCTCAAATCTCCGAGCTGTAAAAAATAATTTCTCCAACATGAGATCGCCGGCTCTGTCCCAAAAACATCAGCCATCTTACAGTTCTGTCTCAAATGCAAAACTCGTGCGACTATTATGTAAATGTCTGCCATATTAAGGACACAAAACGTTGCATATGCATGCAATCCATTTAAATAAAAGAAGTATCCGAGTTGCTGTCCAGTGAATGTTCTTAATAGAACGTCAGGTTCCGTCCCAAATGTTTCAGGTTTCATGTCTACGTTGCGTCCTTTCTAGAAAGTCGTTGAGTTTAACTGACATCCCTAATCCTACTCACTGAAACGTCAGCCATCTTAGGGCTCTGTCCCAAATATTGAAAACTGTCACTACTTAGTGTTCATAATGAACCCTGAGCTGACTTATTTACACGGCTGCCATCTTAATTGTCTGTCCCTGAGGAGGGACTTCACATTTAGCTTATTAGCGGCTTTGATGAACATCTTAAAACAAATACTCATTAACTAATTAATCTAATTAGTGTTTCCTTGACGGACGTTTTATGGCTCTGTCTTAAACATTAGAGCTGCATTCCTGCCTCTCGGCCATTTTAGGGCTCCGTCCCAAACGCCAGATGTTGCCTTTAATTAGTGTTCTTGAGTTATATCGCCATTTTAAGGTTCCAAC
Organism: Leiocassis micropogon; assembly: GCA_028565275.1. Lineage (NCBI taxonomy): Eukaryota > Metazoa > Chordata > Actinopteri > Siluriformes > Bagridae > Leiocassis > Leiocassis micropogon. Next base: position 15,385,727 of record JAOVVA010000032.1, on the reverse strand, counting down.
CCAAACAGAACATGTCACATTTAGTTAGTGTTCTTACTGTATGTTGGTCATTTTAAGGCTCCGTCCCAAACAGCAGATGTTACATTTGCATAGCGTTATTATAAGAAAGTTGGTTCTGGATCTGTCCTAAAGCCTGGACTTCACGACTAGCCGAGTGTCTTTATTACAACACCTTTTTAAGGGGTTTAGTCCAAACACCAGACCTCTTTTTGCATCCCAAACACCACCATGCTTATTCCATAATGCAGTGACTATCTGTAGCTTTAACTTGGTTTATTTATGAATTCAGACTCGCTGTGTCCTCTGTTAAGATTCAGATGCTAATTAATCGTGTTGCTAACGACAAAAGAGGCAAAAATCTTCCAGACATCTGGCTATTTCTTTTGTATTCTCTGTCTGACTGTTGGTCACTAATCTTGGATCTATTTCTCCGAGCATACAGTGAGTGTGTGTGTGTGTGTGTGTATATGTGTGTGTGTGTCTGTGTGTGTGTCCTTCTTGTCCATGGTCCCTGGCTCCTCGTCTCCTCCTTTCTGTGACATCCTTTCATCTTTAGCGAGTTGTCTCTCTATTTCTCTCTCTCCTTCTCTCTCTCTCTCGAGACACACTCCTGCATTCTTTACTCGCTCTGTCTCGCCATCGCTCCGTCACTCTCCTCTTTTCTTTTCATCTGTCTCTTTGTGCTCTCTTTATATTCTGTGCTTGTGTGTGTGTGTGTGTGTGTGCGCAGCAGTGCTAATAAACCCAGCTAGCACGACATACTGTATTCCTGACACGCTGTTTTTAAACAAATGCCTGATTTGTGATGTCATTAGTGCGTGCCTCTGGCTCCTCCCACATGAAAATTCCCTCCAAATCTCAGCCTCTAAGCTTCTCTTACTAATGTCAGCTGTATGTTAGTTCTCCCGAGGGGCAAAAACATGAATAATGAAAAAACAAGAAACAAAAAAGGTTTTCACTTACATAAAAAACAACGAGTAAATATGAAGCTCAGTTGAATTAGGACTTCATTTTTAGGTCTGAGAAAGGTTTACACTCCGGTCCCTGGTTGTAGTAACTGGATTATTATCAGATGTCATGAAACAGGACAGGATGTACATCAGGTAATCGATGCCGGAGGTACTGAGATTATTAATAACAGGGATCAAAAGGAAATGTGTTTGTTTTTAATCCGTAACAGAGAAACAAAAGCACTTTAGTAGTGGACTGGGACTCTGAAACCACACTCCTGCTGTGCGACTGTGTGTGTGTGTGTGTAGCGTGTATGTGTGTGTGTGTGTGTGTGTAGCCTTAATGAAGGCTGCTCGCTTTACTGCAGCCCCTCGCTTCAGATTTGTGGCATTAAAAGCCCAGCTGCTGTATGGATTAGCCGACAAATTGGCAACTCTTTGAGTGCGGGCTCATTGATCTGCAGCGTGAGAGAGAGAGAAAGATAAAGAGAGAGTGTGTGTGTATGTGTGTGTGTGTGTGTGTGTGGTGACCAAAAACATGCGGTACTCAGGCTTATATAATGCCACCCCAGATACTCTCCAGGTAACTTCTGCACCACAGATGCACACATGTGTGTGTGACACGTGTTTGTACATGTGAGTGAGTCATTTTGTGTGTGTGTGTGTGTGTGTGTCTGTGCAGGGTCTGAGTTCATGAATCAGTGAGTGTGTTCATTATGCTGTCCCTGTCCCTTTTCTCGCTCACTCAGTCTCCCTCTTTATCACTTCCCTTTATCACCCTTTTCCACACACAGGCTGTGTTAAAAGTAGACTTTATCAACACACACACACGCCCATAAAACATGTCACAATTACCAGCTATTCTGCGCACACCAACGGACTCGTTTGAATTAATGATGGTTTCTATAGCAACAGCTCTGTCACATGTAGCACGTGTCACATAAACGCGTTGAAATCAGACAGATGTGCCGATTTGTGTAACGTGTGCGGAAGGAGTCTGCAGTGTCAGAGCTTTCAATAGTCAGAGGGGAAGCTGTAACTTTTTCTGACATCTTCAGGAGGTCAAGAAAACCTAAATATTGAAAGGTGAGACAAATTTTACCGGTACGCGCAGACACAGACATGCACGCACACACACGTCGATTGAAAACATTTACGCGACAATTCGAGCCGCAGGTTTACAAGCACCAGCGTTAAATTAGTCCACACTTACCATTCTCAATAAACACAAACGCCTCAAACTAACACACGTGGACTCGATCATGCCCCCACCGGCTGTGTTCCAAACCACAACCATTTCCAGCGTAATTACATACTGGTTCATCTACAGTGTACATACCCGGCCCCAGGTTAGCGTGATGTGGGAAGCAGCCTGGGTTTCTAAAATGATGGTAAGTGTTGAGTTAAAGTGTTTGGAGATTCAGAAAATGAACAGAAACACATGGTTTATTCTAAGACGCATACACACACACATGCACGCAGTGCCGCGGTGAACTTTCCTTGTTTAAGTATTTATAGTTTCATTTTATTAGTAATTCAAGTTGAAGTTTTTCTACTTAAGTGTACAGCTTTATGAGCTACCACATGATGATTATGATGATGATGATGATGATGATAGTAACAGTAGTGGTATGTTCATACTCAGCCTGGCTAGTAGTCTTTGTTTAAACACCAGCCATTTTTTAGGAATCTTCTTAAACATAAGAACAGGTAGAATCTCCCATGACTAGACCTGCCAGTGTGTATTACCTACAATGCATTGCAAGCTTATCGGTTCTGACACGGGCTGTCAGCTTTGACAAGTTAACTAAAATGATTTACCACCCTGGTCAGATACACCCTGGACAGGGTGCCAATCCATCGCAGAGCACACACACATACACACACTCACACATTCATTCACAAACTATGGGCAATTCGAGGACACCAATTAACCTAACCTACATGTCTCTGGACTGTGGGAGGAAACCGGAGTACCCGGATGAAACCCACCAAGCACGGGGAGAACATGCAAACTCCATGCACACAGAGACGGGAATCGAGCCTGGCCGGGAATCAAACCCGGACCCTGGAGGTGCAAGGTGACAGTGCTAACCACTACACCACTGTGCCACCTCACAAAGAAACTGAAATTCCCTAAATTTTCTGCATGTGATACCAGGTGCATCTGATTGGACGAATTCAAGATAGATGTGCAAACAAGAACACAGTTCTGAGAACAGTTGTTAAATCAGAGCCTATTAGAGTGATCCAGTTGTGTGATTCTAAAACTGATCTCAGAACTGTTTCTGTTCGAGCATCTCAGAGTACAAAGTCATTGTCCCTTTCAAAAACAAGGTTTTCTGGATGTTGGACGTCATTGCAGCGTCCCTACAACTATATTACAATGTTCATACAATGTTAGTGCTCCTGCTGGGTTATCTTCACATACGACCTAATTCTAATAAGAATATTAGACTTTGGGATACGGCCTGGAGTTTCTGATTACTTTTCTACAAACTTTTCCCCATTTTATGGCCAACAACCTCTTCAGCCGATCCCTTTTCCAGCTTCTCTCATTACGAGCAGATGGTGTGGAACGCCAATAATAAGAAAACAAACGTGAAATTTTTTCACCTGCATCCAATCTATCAAACCCACACACTCCGTGTAAATGTGATTATATGAATGAACAGCTTTTTTAGAACGGGTGTTTTCTTCCTACTGCAGCCCAAGCTGCCTTCCTGCCAGGTGTGTAAGCCGAGCACTCAATTCCCTTAGTGGCGTGATTTCTGCTGCAGGACGTAAATTGAGAATGCAGCAACGTGTGTATGTGTGTGTGTTGTTAGCATAACGATCGACGCGGGGCCCCCAATGCTGCACAATCACGTCGCTTGGCTATTTCAATTTAATCACTTTACCATGCAGGCAACACAAATTACAGCTGCCACTGCCCCTGTGTTGCTGTAGTAAATATTAACTGCAGCTGGAAACGCAAATGTAAAAACTCTAAAAGTTTAATCTTAATCATAAAAATAGCTGCTTGACAGTTTTTGAATGAAAAAAAATGCTAGAACTCTGCATCTAATTCTTTTGGGTGTTAAGTTCGTTGTAGTCTTGTGGTCAATCCTAAAGCTAACAAACAGCAAAAATTTCATTTTAAATAATTAAATTCAAACATTTAGCATGAATTGGCTAACTGGGTACCTTTAGCAACAAACATGAACATTCATAAAAAAAAATATCTTTAAAATCCTTTTTGGAATTTCTGTCAGCTTTGTTAAATGTTAGCTAGCTATCTACAATTAGCATAAATGATGATGAATATAAATTGTTAGCTTCTAACTGTTGTTAGAAGCCTACTGTTAACCATAAAGATTAGGAGCATTTAGGTATACAATTATATTCCTTTCAGAAATTGTCCTGTGTTAGCTAACGTCAGGATTATAAAATACACTGTTTATTATTAAATATAAACTGTTTCTTTTTTAATCCTAATAATGGTTAACCAATTATTATAGTACCAATTATACCACTTTATCAGTAAGATTAGGAACATTTAACTATATAATTACATTCCTGTCAGGAATTGCTAGCACACTTCAGCTAACAAGATACAATAAGAAGTCATGGTAACGAGATAAAATCAGTGGTCAGGATTATAAAAATATATAAATGTAAATGGTTTCCTTTTTAATCCTCTCAGATTAACTCATGCTAGCTAGCTAATATTAACAATAAGAATTAAACCACTTTATGAAGAACATTTAGCTACTGTATATAATTACATTCCTGTCAGGAATCGTTGGTACACATCAGCTAACTAGATACATAAGAAGTCAAAAATAATTTAACATAAACAGTTTCTTTTTAATATTCTCAGATTAGCTCATGTTAGCTAGCTAGTTAATATTAACAGTTTTATACCACTTCATAAATTTTACCTACAGCAGCTAGCATTTATAATGAATGTTTATGGATATGACTTAATAAACAAAAAATAAAAAACTCTTAGAAATCCTAGCTATTCAAAATTAAATATATAAAATGTATTATATAAATCCTGTAATTTTAGCTCAGGTTTGCTGGCTAGGTAGCATTAGCAATTAAGATTATCCTCTCAGAAATCCTGTCAGGTCAAAAAAGGTTTAAGAAGAATTTTTTTTTTGGTCATAAGTGCTTTTAGCAATCTTGTCATGGTACTTAGCAAGGTAGCATTAGCATAAATGCTCTCGGGTTAGCTCATACAGCTAACAAATCTGTGAAAATACACAGTGTGTGTATACTGTATATGAATGCTAATGCTTCTGACACAATTTCCATAAAAACTGATCTACAGCTCCTCACACACACATTCCTTCAGCACTACTGGGACTGTTAATCAAGTGTGTGTGTGTGTGTGTGTGTGTGTGTGTGTGTGCGTGCATGGCAGCAAGTCAGCACTAAAGAGATTAGCATATGGGACTGTGGGAAGGATGTGTTTGGTGGTAAGTCTAGAGCTGCACCACACACACACACACACACACACACACACACATTTAAATCTTCACTGCATTATTTTCATATCTGAAATGTTCATATCTGGTTAGCCTAATTCTAGTTAGCTATAGCTTAGAAGCCAGCTTTGAAAGGGTAATCCAAGCATAAGCCAAATTCTTTAATTATATATGACTGAAATAACAATGTAATCAGTGATATTATTATTATTTCAGGTTGAAGCCCACGTACATGTCTGTCTGTCTGTCTGACTTACTGTACAGCAGAACTCCAACTTATTAATACAAAGAAATCACATTCTGTAAGGTTGAGTATCTTACGCCTTGTTTACAGTAAGGCCTTGTTCACACGGGCGTTAAAATCGAGCGTTTTTCTGGCGTTCGTAGCGTCCGGTGAGCGCGGAT
>JAOVVA010000032.1:15373090-15379797 GCA_028565275.1 Leiocassis micropogon | reverse complement strand
AGCTCTTTGGTCTTGGCCATAGTGGAGTTTGGAGTGTGACTGTTTAAGGTTGTGGACAGGTGTCTTTTATACTGATAACAGATGCCATTAATACAGGTAACGAGTGGAGGACAGAGAAGCCTCTTGAAAAAGAAGTTACAGGTCTGTGAGAGGCAGAAATCTTGCTTGTTTGTAGGAGACCAAATATTTATTTTACCGAGGAATTTACCAATAAATTCATTAAAAATCCTACAATGTGATTTTCTGGATTTTTTTCTTCTTATTATTTTGTCTCTCATAGTAGACGTATACCTATGATGAAAATTACAGGCCTCTCTCATATTTTTAAGTGGGAGAACTTGCACAACAGGTGTCCAAAAAAAACAGTGTGAGAAGAGAGACAGACAGACAGACAGACAGACAGAGAGGGAGATTCTACTAGGAAGTGTGTAGCAGCCAAACATGCAAACTGAGATCATGCAGAGTTTGTGCGTGTGTGTGTGTGTGGAGGGATATGTGTGTGTGTGTGTGTCTCACTTCATGCAGCGTGAGTAGAGATGGCAGCGAGCGACCGGGACTCGGATCACGCAGGACGGAAACGCCAGCAGCAGTGTGTGACTGACGGAGTCCAGAGAGAGTGACAGGAGCTGCCGAGCCTGAGGAGAATCTGTAGCACACCTGTAACACAACACACACACACACACACACACACACACACACACACACACACACACACTCAGAGCTTAACACCTTTACACACCTTGCATGTCTTTCCACTCTTCTCTCTCTCTCTCTCTCCACCTGTTTAAACACAGTGTGTGTAAGTGTTTGATTTTGAGAGAACTCGCCTCGTGCAGTTTATTTAAACCATCAATATTTCAGAGGACTAAAAACACCAGCGTGTGTGCGTACAGGAGCTTGAGCGGGACATGGCGCGGTGTCCTACTTTAACCGTATCCGTGTAGCGCCGAGTCAGGAGTCACACCGAGCCTCGTTTCAACTGAACATTAACGCTGATCTACAGAGCTAGCTAGAGAGCTAGGCTAGTTAGTTAGCGGCTAATACACGGCACATCGTTTCTATAGCAACGGAGACGTAGCGTTCTTTAATTAATAAGAGTTGCTGTGGTGTAAGAGGAATAAAACACTGCAGGCTGTGCTGTTAGAGGAAACTAATCAGCATCGCACCATCAGACTCTCCATGATTTAACTTTTAATCCGAATAAAAATGCATTATTTCCATGAATCCAACCGCTATAAATATTTCTTTATTTGTTATAAAGTTTGCACGGTTAGGTCCAGAAACATCATCATGTTCAGGTGAACGTGATTAGGCAAAAAAAAAAAAAGAAGAAGAAGAAGAAAAAAAAAAAAGAAATTATAAGAAAGAAGTAAAAAAAAAAAAAGACTTGAAAAAGCTTCAAAAAAAGAAACATCTATGCTGTTTTTCATCTTACTCAAACCCTGACACCTTTCATCTCACACTCATATACACACACACACACACGCACACACACACACTTACCTACACATACACTCTCTCTCTCTCTCTCTCACACACACTTACACCTGTTCTGCAGTCAGAGGTTTGTGGTTGTTTATCGATGAAGCGCGAGTGTGTGCTGCTCATGCTAATGAGATCAGAGAGTGTTAATGATGCTGTGCGGCTGGAGAGCGAATCACGGGTGAGGATCAGACACGAAAAAGGGAAGAAAGAGATTAGAAAAAAATGAGACGTTTCGCTCATTAGCGCGCGCGCGAGAGAGAGAGAGAGAGAGAGAGAGAGAGAAGATAAAAGGGAATATAAAAGTTAATATACACTGAGAAAGAGAAAACACAGGAACAGCAGTGCTATAAATATTATTTAGGAGAGAGAGAGAACATTTCTGCATTCATTAGTGACCTAGAAGAACTGAATAAATGCAAAACAGGGATAAGAAAAGTGAATCTTTTAGCTGTAGACAAAGAATTTGATGAAGTTAAAAAAGCTATAAACACTTCCCTGAATAAACTCACTGATGCCGGATCACACGGGCCATTCTAGACCCTGTTTTGGGATACTCGAGCACCTCTAAACACAATCTTAGCACCCTTAAATACAACAGCGATAATAATGCATCATTACTTTGTAAAATCATTTTAGCGCTCTGCTCTAAAGTTGAGCGATGTACGGGAAAGCGCATTTCAATAGAGATTAAAAGCACAGGGGAATTAAAGACCGGCTTCATTTAATATTAATCAGCTTTCACCGTGCCGCTGCACTTTAACGTCACGTTGCTAGATAGTGCTTTATGATATTGCAAGCCATGATTGATCCCTCTGCACTATTATCATCATTTATTTTAATATTATTATTATTATTATTATTATTATTATTATTAATATTGTAATCAACAACAGATAACAAATAAACAGTTGAATACTTAAAAAAAAAAAGTGGAGTGAAAGTCACATTACTAAACAATAATACTAATACTGGTGTAACACTAATATGCAAATAAAGAATGATGTAATTAGGAGTGTACGTGTTACATTCTCCTCAAGGGCTGAAGGTCTGATCCTAGATTCGTCCTTGCCCGATCCTGAGGGTTTTGTTTTTTCTACAAGCACGTACTACTGACGAACTCCGTGTCATGCGAGCGTAACACTGAGTGAGCAGTTGTAGCGCTCTCCGACGAGAATGTCTCATTAATAACCTGAGCTGATTCTGTGTAACGCCGCACTCAAATCAGACTCAAACATACAACCGACTGACTAAAACCTTAACAGTTGTAAAGCAGCTCATAGATAAAGCTGATCAGGGCTAAAACAGTCGCTAAGGATGCTCTGTAGTGATGGGGTCGCTCATGAACGATTCATTCTTTTTGAACGAGTCTTTAACGTGACTCAGAAGAACGAGTCGTCTCGGAGAGTGATTCGTCCATTTTCTAGTGGGCGCGCATGCGCGAATCACCGCAAAACCTCCGTAGGAAGTTGTAGGAAACTTTGTAGGAAACAGAATTGAGCGGTTCTTTCTTAATGACTCTTCTACTCCGAGTCGTTCGTTCCTTTGTCACGTGACTCCCATAGACACTGTGCGGTGCAATAGATTCAAAAGAACGAACGACTCAGACTGGAAGATATGATGGTGAGCTACTCATTCTGTTTATTATAATATGTCCGTAGCTGCATTGTAATATTTTCATTACTGGAACTATAGACAAAATCTGTGTATGTAGACGTGTTGAGAGTCTTTTTATTGAAAATGCAACATTTTAGTTTATTTCTGATCAAAAGAACGAAATGAACTAAATGACTCAAAAGAAGATTCGTTCATTTGATGAACGAGATTCAAAGAACCGAGTCACTTGCTAAGTGCTAACGGAGATGGGCTTTATGCTAAAACAGGCAACTAAACTAAAACCAGAACCAGAATAAATTCACTTCAAAATAGTGTTCATTTTGTTAGCTATTTTCTATCTTAGTCTTTAGTCAATTGTTTCCTATTTTTGTTTAGTTAAGTTTTAGTCAACTAAAAGTCTGGACATTTTATTCAGAGCAACTATTTTCGTCTAGTTTTAGTCAATGGAAACGTATCATTTTAGCAATGAGATTATTATTAATTAACCCCACAATCAATCTAGTCTAGCCAAAACCCTTTTTTTTTTAAGTTTTTTTTTACAAAATAATAATCTTAACATTTTAAAATGTATCTTTTCATCTGATGTTTTCAGCTAATTATATTTATTTCTTACCATCACAACAACTGCTGCATGTCCATATGTATTTAACTACAAAACAATAGGAGCAGTATGGACAGTGTTTTAAAACTTTAAAAAAAGGTTGCCAATCACCGCGCCTTTTCATTTGAACACTACCGCTCGCGCCATAATGAATTGTGCCGAAAATAACATTTTGATGAAAATAAAGACAGATGTTTTATTAGTTTTTATTTGTGAAACCACATTTCAGGCTCGTCTTTTTTCGTTAACGATATTGCACTTCGCCACTGTTACTGTTCACTGATATCAGTGACGTCTCGTCACCGTCTTGTCTCAGTCACAGGGAAAAATGTCGTCAACTAATTTTTTCAGCATTATTTTCGTGGACGAAATTAACACTACTTTAAAAGTAGACGAGAGTTGCGTTTCCGGGGGGAAAAAATGCAGCAGCAGAGGGCGCTGTAGAGAGGGAAGAATGAGTAACGTCGCAAATAAACGGCAAACACTCAACTGTTCATTCTCAAAGAGAATTAAAAAAAGAGATAAAAGTGATGATAACAAAAAAAGTGAAAAAGATGTCACTGCAACCGGGACGACTCCAGATGTGAAGAAACACGCCCGGGGTGGAGCGGTGTCAGAGCGGGAAAGCGCTAGGGGGGAACAAACGGTGCGAACAAATTTTTTGTGCAATAAAAGCAAAGATGATAAAGATTACACGCGAGGAAAACAACAGTGTGACTTCTTGATTAATCACACTATATACAAATAAAAAATATCAAAGGATCACAAAGGTCCCGTGTTTGACTAGTTAACAGAGCTCAGTCTCAGAGCTCCTCTAAAGTGTGTGTGTGTGTGTGTGTGTGTGTGTGTGCTGATTCTCCAGCTCAAACACTCCTTAGGTAATGCACTTCTTTCCACAATCTCCCTTTATTTCACTTCTCCACCAAACACACTGTTTCAGTGTCTATGTAAATGAGCTACTCCTGAGCCACGCCCACCAGAGAGCAGCCGACCGAGCTGATCAACGAGCCTGGGGTGGGGCTCTTCTTATATGAAGTCACATTAGAGAGGAAATCAAAAGTCACTTGTTTAAGCTACACCCAATACAAACCTGAAAAAAGGACAAAAAGCAGAGAATGTATTTTGCAAATAAAAGTTATTTGGCTTTTAAATCTGGCCATCGCTGCTTTTTTTTAGACTGTAATCAACCATAATCTCTTCAGCGCTGAGAGGAAGAACCTGGACGAAGGTTAAATTAAAATTAAAGACGGATCCACAAACACCGAGAGCGTTTTTGCACAACAGCATTTAAACAGGAGCTAAGTGAAGCGACGACCACGGCGGATTTTAAGCTGATACTCCGACACTTACAATCAGTTCCCTCCTGTTTCTCTCTATTAGTGAGAAAAAAATCTTGAGGAGGAAAAAAAACAAGTGAAAGAAAACTCTGAAAGTGCTAGAGAGCTGAGCGATGATACCAATTAAAGTGGAGTTCTCAGTGGCACGGCTCTTTCAGCCTCATTAACGGGCGCAGCAGGACCGGCGGCCGTTCGGTTCCACCGAGACGAGGTGAATCCGGTTTATTTCCTCCACTCCGCCCTGATTAGCTCACGTCTGCCTGAGTGCTGTCTCTCTCATGCCGGAGCTCATCACTAATTTACGACGCCGCGGCTGCACAGCTCAGCTCCATGCCGTGATGGAGACAATCAAAAGGGTTTTTTTTTTTTTGGGTTTGTTTTCAGGGGACCGGCCCCCCAGGGGTGTTGCAGGCCTTTAGTTTTTGGGGCTGTTCATTTCTTCTCCAAACCCTCAGGAAACTTCAGAAACATCAGTCACCAGGTTCTGGATAACAATCCAGGTCCAGCGGCTCACTAGTGCCCCTTTTGGACATTTTACATATATACGGTTTCACCAGCATATTTTACTCCAAAGTAAGGGATTTTGGACGTCTTGAAGCCGTGTTGCCATGGCGACGCCATCGATTAACGATTTTCCAGCAGCATTACTGAGGTCCCTGGTTTTATTTGAAATCTCACAAAACGCTTGGCTTCCTATCTTTTTCCGATAAATCCCGCCTTCTGCGTTATGATTGCAAGAATTCAGACTCGTCTATGATTGGTTGGATGATTTACTCCATGTGAAACGTGAGCCAATCGGTGCTCCTTCCTCAGCCTGAGACTGAATGGATGAAAGTAAAGGCTGCTGGGAGAGAGAAGGCTGCTTCTCGATGGAAGCAAAATGTTTAAAGCAAGTGTCTACACGGATAATATTTACCAGTTGAACGGATTATTACACAGGTTTACACACCACCTCCATCATCCCCGTCAAGCTGGATTAGACCGGTCGGCCCCCATTTTAATCTGATCTGTAAACCAAATTATTAGTATCAGGGCTTTCAAAATACGCGTTAACGCATTACAATTTTTTTTTGCGCAAATTAATCATATGACCCTAATGGCTTTCCATAATCGCAGCACGGTTACCCGGCTGTGTGTGATAGCGGCATGTTTAATGCGGATAATAAGACGACTGAGGAAACACCACCAGGTGTACTGAACGCTTCATTATACAAATCGTCTAGATGGAGGTTTGGATAAAACCAAAGTTCTGTTCTCAGGCTTCCTTCAAGGGGAACTATTTTTACAAGAATAAATTAAATGTAAGACACTGAAAAAGACCACTGGACATCCGTAGGTAACCAGAACTACCTTGGTGTAACAGCACGTCTAATCACTGAGAAACGCCAATCTCATTCACTCTGGGCGTGTTAAAATCACAAGAAAGACATTTTGCCGAAGCATGTGCTACAGTAGCTGATTGTGCTAGCCAAGTTGAAAAAGGAGATAATTGACATGGTTAGCACGTTTATAATACAAGTAAATCCGAATATTTAAAAATTGTGATTATTCGTGAGACTGTGATTAACCAGATTAAAATTTTCAATTGATTGACATTACTAATTATTAGTGCAATATTAAGGTCCATGTAAACACAGCTAAGTGTTTAGATCTCCCTTTTAACATTCTTT
>JAOVVA010000032.1:15348090-15368090 GCA_028565275.1 Leiocassis micropogon | reverse complement strand
AATGTGAAAATAATCGAGAGAGTGAAGTGAGGTGGAAAGATGGAAGACGTCGCTCGCTCTTTTAAGATGAATCGTTAAGAAACCATCAGCACGAGACCATGGGACACGTTAGGTTTATACCGTGTGCAGCCGAGTGTGTTAGTATCCTAGTACTTACGAATGAGCTCTAGGAACAGAACTTATTGTATGTTGGGGACTTATTGTCTAGAGACAGGTACGCAGACAGGCAGAGCACCAGTCAAAAGTTTGGACACACCTTCTATTTCCATGCTTGTTCCTGATGTTTATTTCTCTCTACACTGTAAAACAGGCGTTTATCAAAAAATACACAATAATCTCCTTTGAACAGTTGATATTGAGATGTATATCTGCTACTCATTACTGTAAATTCTTCATAACGGCTCTAATCTGAGGTGCTGGTTGTTAATTGGTGATTTCTGAGGCTGGTGACTCTAAATGATCTTCTCCTCTGCAGCAGAGCTCAGTTTTGGTCTTGCTTTCCTGGGAAAGTCTTCATGAGAGACAGTTTCATCATGGAGCTTGAAAATGCACTTAACATTGTTCTTGCAAGAGCTGTTGCAGAAAGCTGACCTTCGTGTCTTAAAATAACAACCCACTGTAAGCTTGTGTCTTAATTACCGAACGCCATATGTGTTACTGTATTTCATAGTTTAAAAAATTAAAAATCCAATATTGTTCTATAATGGAGACAATAAACCCAAACTTTGCTGTCCAAACTTTTGACTGGTACTTAAGGTAGACAAACAGGATAGTGTACAGGTAGGTACTGTACACAGGCAGATGGATGGATGAGGTTGGCAGACAAATAAGGCAGACAGACAGGTAGGAAAGTAAAGTGACAAACAAATACATAGGTATGGGCATACAGACATACAGAGTGATGGACAGATAGGTAGACAGACAGACAGGTAGAATGACAGACAGATAGGTAGGTATGTAGACATGTAGACAGGCAGGTATGGAAGGTGTTTAGGTAGGTGGGTAGCCAGCCAGCCAGCCAGACAGACAGTCAGTCAAACAGACAGACAGACAGTCAGTCAAACAGACAGACAGACAGACAGTCAGTCAATCAAACAGCCAGCCAGCCAGACAGACAGTCAGTCAAACAGACAGACAGACAGTCAGTCAAACAGACAGACAGACAGTCAGTCAGTCAATCAAACAGCCAGCCAGCCAGCCAGACAGTCAGTCAGTCAGTCAAACATCCACCCAGCCAGTCAGACAGACAGACAGTCAGTCAGTCAAACAGCCAGCCAGACAGGCAGACAGACGGGTAGATAAACTGATTGGTATTATGGTATATTGGTATTAAGGTACATACATACAGACAGGTAGACAGACAGACAGACAGACAGACAGACAGAAAGACGAACATGTTGGTGTGCATACAGACAGACAAACAGATAGGCAGAAGAAACAGATAAATAAAGAGCCAAGAAAAAGTATTTGCCCCCTCCTGATTTCTTGCTTTTGTCACACTCAGCTGTTTCAGATTTTAAACATGACGTGGTCAACAACCTGATTAAACACAAAACCCAGGTGTTAAATGATCACTTGAAGGAAAAGCACGAGACAACACCTATATCATCCAAAAATAAGTGCGCCCCCTACATAGATTCCTCTTGGTGGTTTGTGCTTTGCAACTTTCCCACTGATCCCATCTTGCCCAGTCTCTTTCTCAGTGTTGGTGAGTAAATGGTACATTCCTTCATGAACATGACACGAGCGTGGTGGCCTGCAGTGCCTCAGATGCTCCTTGGATGTTCTTCCGGGTTTCACTGGGACTTATTGGATGACTCACAGACGTGCCCTCTGCAGGAATTTGATTTGGACAGAGACGTCTGGGAGGACTCACCACTGCTCCACGTTTTCTCTCCGTTTGGAGCTGATGGATCTCGTGGTGGTTTGTTGGCGGAGTCGCGGAGGCTCTGAGGCATCGTAACTGCAGACGGAGAGCTTTCTTTCTCGTTTCTTCTTTTTGTCGCGGCAGAGTGAGCTGCTTGTCAAAGACTTTGCTGGAAAGGTTGCGTTTGAGACAGACTGTCTGTCATCGCTCATCCTTTATGTGTCACTTCTACAGCAGCGTGTCACACACTTCTACTGAAACTCCACTGAAGCTCTCTTTATGTCAGTGTCAATCGTCGTGGAAACACTCCACTAAAGCGTCACTCAGTAACGTTCAGCATTCCAACCATCACAGTCATCAGAGAGGACATGAGAAGTAGATGCACTTCTTGCTACCCCCCCCCCCCCACACACACCCATACAGGGGTGAGTAAACGGTACATTCCTTCATGAACTCCTCTGTGTTTTCAAATTAAATTGTCCTTACGGCACAAAAACAATCCCACACACCGAAGCATAAACACACACCCCATACATGCTGCAATGAGCAACGCACACACACACACACACACACACACACACACACACAGTTCCGAAGGTAAAATATTATGGTAAGAGTCATTAAAAGCTGTTGAAACAATATGGAGCTCATTAAGCAGTTCATTCGCTCAGAGTTCCTCAGAGTTCCTCTTTCCCACAATCCGCTCCTGCTGCGGCCGCATCGCTGTCTCTCTCTCTCTCTCTCTCTCTCTCACACACACACACACACACACACAGCTAATTTGTTGGAGAGCTCTTTAAGAGACCGCATATCCCCTGTGTGTGTGAGAGTGTGTGTGTGTGTTTATGTTTTATTTGTGTATCATTAGTACGAGGAAAAAAAAGTAAATAAGATAAAAGATCTAGAATAAAAGGAAGAGGAAGAGAAAGAAATCAATACGGAAAAAGAGAAACGAGCCTTAAACTAAAGTTGGAGGGAAAACGTTTGTTTTGGGGACGTTTATGTGAACATTTGATTTCTACGCAACTACAGTCAGGAGAGCGGCTCTTCACTAGAGACCGCCAGCCGAGAGCGCGCGAGCGAAAGATGAGAGAGAGAGCGGCTCCTCGAACCCGAGTGGACAGGGTGTCCGGGATGAAGTGGCCCCTCATACACGTCTCAGTCCAGGGCTATAATCACATCCTTACGGTGACAACAGCAGATGATCAGCAGCAGCTCATCAGCAGCTCATGAGGGAGGACGATTCTCTCTCTCTCTTTCTCTCTCTCTCACATGCATATGAACTCGAGTAACATCCAATTCTTAATCCATAGGCTCTAATATGATGTTGGCCCCGCCCCCTTTGCAGCTACAACAGCTACAACTCTTCTGTGAAGGCTTTCCACAAGGTTTAGGAGTGTGTTTGTGTGTACGTGAATTTTTAACCAGCGTATTTGTGACGTCAGACACTGATGTTGGACGAGAAGACGTGGCTCGTCTACTCGGTCTCCGCCCTAATTCATCCCAAAGGTGTTCTGTCCATGTCTTTATGGACGTTGCTTTGTGCGTGTTGGAACAGGAAGGGGTCGTCCCCAAACTGGTCCCACAAGGTTGGGAGCATGAAAGTGTCCAAAATGTCCCGGTATGCTGAAGCATTAAGAGTTCCTTACATCGGATTTAAGGGGCGGAGCACAACTCCTGAAAAACAAGCCCACACCATACAGTGACCCCCCTCCACTAGACTTTACACTTGGCACAATGACAGATACGTACCGCTCTCCGGGCAAACTTCATCTAATTTCACTTATTCATTGTTTATTTGTTTTCCTCTTTTCCTTTCTTTATTTCTTTTCTTTAATCTTCCTACATCCTGATTTGTTTCCTTTTTGTCTCTCTTTCCTTTTCATTGTTTCCTTTCTTTACCTTCCTCCGTGTTTCTTTTTTTAATTCTGTTTCTTTTTGTTTTTTCTTTTCTTTCTTCTTTCTTCCTGCCTCACTTGGTTTTCTTTATTTCTTTTTCCTTTCTTTCTGAATTTTATTCTTCTTAACCTCCTTCTTTATTCCCATTCCCCAGACCCAGACCCAACACCTGAATTCAATGATTTGGATGGGCGAGTAAATACTTTTGGCAATATAGTGTAAGTCCTCTTGATAGAGTTATGTCAATATCACATAATGGTGGACCAGGACAACCTGCTCATCCCGGATCAGAAACTATGTCAAGGCCCCCGTCCTGATCGCCATGCCCGTACTGCAGCCTCACTCTCGGCACTACCGACTGATGATTTGGCCTGAGGGGGTCGTCCTGGTCCACCGGTTGGGGGTGTTGGTACTGTCGGGGTTGTCTCTGGGTGCTATGTACCACTAGGACTTTGCTTTGACGTCCCTCCCCCGTAGCTGCAGGATGTATTTCTGTGTGTATGTCAATCAATCAATCAATCAATCAATCAATTAATAATTAATTTATGTAGCACTTATTAACAGCTTCGAGTTGACCAAAGTGCTTTACATGACAAATAAAGAAGACAAACAATAAAAAGGAATCAATACAAAAATAAAGACATGTAAAATTAAGTCGTCAAGAAAATTAAGAACGGAAAAGACATTAAAAACAGGAAGCATAAAAAGAAATAATAAAAAATTAAGAGAATGTTGTCATGAATAAAAATAAAAACATTCTAACTTCTATAAATTAAAAGCTAGTGTAAATAAGTGCATTTTTAATTTGGATTTGAAAGAGCTCAGATCTGCAACAGACTTTCGCAACAAATTTCAAGTGGTAATGAACTCCATAGTTTGGGAAACACTACAGCAAACGTCCGACCGCCAAACCGCTTGCGTCTGGATCCTGGCACTTCCAAAAGAAGTTGGCTAGACGTTCAGAGCGCTCCACCAGAGCTACGAGGTATTAAGATATCTGCTAAATTAGACGAGCCATGTGGGGCTTTAAAAACAAACATCAATCATTTAAAATCGATTCTGTAATGTAATGAGAATAAAGGATGTTACTGTGATCTGTTATGTGTAGGTGTGTGTGTGTGTGTGTGTGTGTGTGTGTTACCTGTTGGTGGGGGTGGAGAACACAGCGAGGATCACGTCCCTCCCCTGCAGCTGCAGGACCGAGCTGGTGGAGTGCAGCAGGTTGAAGTAGAAGTGCGAGTCTCCGGGGATGGAGCAGTTGAGTCGAGCCTTCAGGAAAGACGTCCACTGTTTCTCTAAAACACGCTGCGAGCCGCCAACGTCACTCTTACACACACGTGCCACCCGCGACACCACCACCTGACCCACACACACACACACACACACACACACACACACACACAGAGTGAGAACAGGGACTGAGTGGCTGCGTAACTACAAACAGATAAACACTACAGTGTGATTATTTCCTGAGTGAGAGTCTCCACTCCTGCACTTGTACACTCTCTCACTCTCTCTCTCACACTCACTCACTCTCTCACTCACTCACTCAGTCACTCACTCACTCTCTCACTCACTCTCTCACTCAGTCACTCACTCTCTCAATCACTCACTCACCCAGTCACTCACTCTCTCACTCTTTCACTCTCTCTCACTCACTCACTCTTTCACTATCTCACTCACTCTCTCACTCTCTCACTCACTTTTCACTCCTCCCTTCTAATTTCCTTTCCTTTATTCTCTCCTTCTTGCTTCCGTCTTTTTTCTTTTCCCCTCATTATTTAACATTTATTTCATTTTCATTCCATTCTTTCATTTCTTCCTCTAATTTCACTTATACATTTTTTATTATTTCTTACAAAATTCATATTCCTCTTTTCCTTTTCACTCAGTCTTTATTTACTTTTTCCTCTTTCCTTTCTTTATTTCTTTTCTTTCTTAGTAGGATGTAGTATGATGTAGGATCTTCCTACTGTACACCCTGATTTGTTTTCTTTCTTTCTGTCTCTTTTTTCCTTTTCTTCTCTTGCTTATTTCTTTCTTTACTATCTTCCTTGCTTTAATTTACTTTTATTTATTTATTTTTTTCTTTTTGGTCTTTCTTCTCTTTCTTCTTTCTTCCTTCCTTACTTTTTTCCCTTCATTTCTTTTTCCTTTCTGAATTTGATTCTTTTTCATTCCAATTTCCCATTCTCTGTATCCAATTTTATCTTCCTTTCTTATTCCATTTTAATGTTTATATATATATATATTATGTTTCTTTTCTTTTTGTTGTTGCATTCAGTGCTTGTTTCTTCTTTGTTTCTTTCTTGCCTTTCGCACTCTTCTTTCCTTTCTTTTCTCTTTTCCCACTGATATTTATTTCCTTTTTATTATTCTTTGTCCTAATTTAACCTTTCACTCGTTCTTTTATTCCATCTATCTTTATACTTTTTCTTTCCCTCTAATCTCTTTTTCCTTTTCACGTTATCATTTCTTGCCTTTTCCCCCCAACACTCTCTCTCTCTCTCTCTCTCTCTTACAAACCAAACACACACACATACACACACACACACCTCCTCACGCTTAGGCTGCGAGTTCTTTAATTAGAGTGGCAGTCACAGACGCTCTTTCAACAAACGCAATGCATGGGGGAGTTCCCACTCCTGGCAGAGGCTGTCCATTAGTGCTCCAAATAAAAGAAAGTTGAGAGCTATGTTTCAGGTGTTTATTGCTAAATCAGCTTCGGGCAGCTGTCTCCAGTCCACTTCCCACCCCACTCACTCTAGGTCTGCCTAAATCGGCACGAAAAAAAAATTGGGATGGAAAAAAAAAAATTACAGCAGATGTTTGGTGGCTGAAGGTGGTGGAGCTGATTTTAATCACAATTTTCAGTATTTTCTCCTTTTCACTTGAATGTTTATCCGTAGCACATAATTTGTAGAGCGTCACTCATTAGGAAAAGCATACTATAGACAGAGAGTTTCAGAGGTGGTTAGCTGTTTACTTTTATTAGACGGTGTAATCCGAACTGCAGATCTTTCAACAACTCAGTCTTGTTTTATTCTCAGAAAGGCTTAGCCACCTGTGGAGGCCAAGACCAACTCTCGTAACTCAATTCGT
The DNA here is from genome assembly GCA_028565275.1 of Leiocassis micropogon. Lineage (NCBI taxonomy): Eukaryota > Metazoa > Chordata > Actinopteri > Siluriformes > Bagridae > Leiocassis > Leiocassis micropogon. Next base: position 15,361,222 of record JAOVVA010000032.1, on the reverse strand, counting down.
GTTCCTGTCGCCTCAAAGCGAGCATGACTTCCTGCCAAAACAGCCTCGGAATCTATTACTGAGCAGCACCAAGTAGGTGAGACCCAGGTAACAATTTTAGGTGCAATAATTCCAAGAAGTTTTGGCTCCAGGAAAGTTGAATCTGGGTGTACTGAGCATGTTTTTATATTGCTATGACATCTTTAGTTGGAGGAATGAAAATGTGGTATTAAAATCTACAATAATAAAATAATAATGCCAGACTTTCCATAATGATACATTATATTATAGATATATTTTTATAACATTGCAGGGTGCTATTTCTAAAAGGTTACGGTTGGAATTTCTTACAACCCGACGGCGACTTGGTGAATGTTCTCATAACGTACTAATAACAAATGAATGTCAATGAAACCAAAATATGAAAGCACAAGGTCTTTCTGTTCCTCTCACCTTTTACACAAATTCAAAAAGTCTTTACGTTTTACATCATGTCCCATAGGCCTACAACGCTATAAAGACTTAATGAACATTTCCTCTGTTTTAGTTTACTCACTACCCCTTTAAATCTGTTCAGGAATAAATCAAGTTTATATAATAATATAATAAAAAAAAAAACGTTAAGGAAAAGACCACAGAATTTTTCCAGGAATCAGGAGCTCGAGTGCGATCTCTCCGTAGCCAGCTGTGAGGATGAATGTTTGACCCTTTCCATTTAGGAGCCCCGACTTCCTCCTCATTATCTCCTATATGTTTATAGGAGCTTAAAAAGAGCCCCTGTGTCTTTCACAGGCAAGGTGGGGAATTCAGACAAATCCCCCAACTCCACTCAATCTTGGCCTTTTCAGCACATTTCGACCAGCATCTCGCAAGCTCTTTTCCGAAATAAAACAAAATATGGAAAGAAAAACAAGAAAGCAGCGCGAAAAAGGCGGAAATGTTATTTAAAAGGTACCAGACCGCATCATTTTCCACTGATATTATATACTCCCCTGCTGTATTCCAAAATATATACGGGCCTCAGGCCAAGAATGTCATACTAAAACACATAGACTCAACATCTGGACAGAGGCTGAACAAAACATCCATTTAATCAAAGCTGAATGAAGCGGTTTCCCGTTTACCCCTGAATCCATCGTTTGTTGCATTCGCTTCTGATCCTGCCACTGGCTTACCTTTCAGCCACTTTAGCCACGACTCTGAGCAAGCTGTTCTTTTTCATTAGAGCTAGCCACATTGTGTGTTCTGAACAGAGAAGGCAGTGTGCTTCACGAGCATACCTACAGCACCGATGGTCCAACATCCACTTCTGAAAGTTGCTGTTGGCTAAACAAGCTGGAAGACTTTTGGAAGGGTGGCGGAAGGTAAGAGTTGTTTGAGTTGCGGGTTCGAGGCCTGCTTCCAGAGCTGCATGGCAGGCTTCCAGTGCTTTGGCTGAGCAGGAAATATTTACTCCTTTAATGAACTGACTGGGTGGACCAAGATTCCTGGCAATTAAGGAGTGAATGATTTGTGCAAGGTGTCTGTAACAATGTGGTTTGGCATCAAAAAGTCTCTAGACAGCACTTTATTCACAGATGCTCTTGTAATGTTTGTCTGTGTCACTGCATTCAGCATTTAATTGACATAAAAGCACAACGAGAGACACTTTTTACCACTTAATGCCATACGGACTCCTGTGCGGATTGAAGCGAAGGAAAAAAAAACGGTAGGAAGTGAATCGGCCTTGCACTGAACCCAACGCCCAAGATGCCTTTTCTAGGAACGGTACAATTAATGAGCCTCATTCATCAGTCTTGCAGTGTGTAAATGTTTTGGTAGGTCCACCTAATCTAAACAATCTGGCCAGATATGCAAAGGTTTCAGTAACATTGATTTTCTTCCTACTTGTGCGTTGGTTGAAAAAAAACAAAAAAACACCACAGTTGACTTAGATTTACTGATTCTGACATTATACAGGGGTGAAAATGACAATATGATGTGTAAACAATGAAAAGAGCATTTCCTACATCAGCGTGTCAGTAACCCCAGACACACATTTAATAAAATATTAATAAAACACATATTTAATGACTCTTTAATAAAATTGGGTTTTCATTTGTTAATCTGAATAGTAAATCTTATTTTTTGTCTTAATGGATGTTTTAGTTTTTTTTAAGTTGCTTATATGAAATGAATGACATTCCACTATGCAAAAGTTTTTGGCACTATGTTTTTAGTACAAACGTTGTTATAGATTTTAGATTTTGGAAAATATTTGTATGCCAGAAAAGAAAGCAGCACGTTATATAAGTGACCACTTTGTAGACAAAAACAAAATGGATGCTGCTGAGCTGCTTGTTTGCATGCAAAAAGGAAGCAGGTGCAACAGTCAAAGTCCTCAGAAGGACTGTGGGTGGTTCTGCAGGATGCTCATTAAACCTAGTAGCTAATTTCCTTATTAAACTGCAGAAATTGTACCTGAGACTAAAGGATCCTCAAAGTTTTGAAACACCAAATTTTTACTTTGTTTCATTAATTACTGTTTACTGGGTTTATTTTTTTTATATTTATTTATTTACTTACTTGTTGAAGGCATGCTTGCTCTACATTATTTATTTGCAGGTCTGATGGTAGCGTTCACCCTTTCTTCTTCGGACAAGCTTTTTTTTCCGGATGCCCTAAACAATCGGAAATAGGATTGATCTGAGAAAATGACTTCACCCCAGTCCTTAGCAGTCCAAAAATGTACCTTTTGTAAAATATCTGTCCCTGATGTTTTTCTTGGAGAGAAGTGGCTTCTTTACTGCCCTTCTGGAAATGAATGAAGCTGAGCGTTACCATCAGTCCTGTGTCATGCCAACAGTAAAACATCCTGAGAACATTCATGTGTGAGGTTGCTTCAGAGAAAAGGAATGGGCTCACTCAAAATTTTGCCTAAGTACATAGCCATGAATAAAGAATAGTGCAAAAACCTCCTTAGAGAGCAACTTTTCCCAACCATGGGACGAACAATGCCTTTTCCAGCATGATGGAGCACCTTGACATAAGGAAAAAGTGATAACTACTGTAAGTGGCTCAGGGAAGAAAACATCAACAATTTGGTTCCAGGAAACTCCCTAGACCTCAATCCCATTGAGAACTTGTGGTCAGTCCTTAAGAGGTGGGTGTGCAAACAAAAAACCCACAAATTTTGTCAAACTTTAAGCATTGATTATGCAAGAATGGGCTGCCATCAGTCAGGATGTGGCCCAGAAGTTGATTGACAGCATGTCAGGGCGAATGGCAAAGGTCCTGAAAAAGAAGGGTCAACACTGCAAATATTGATGCTTTGCACAAACCTCATGTAATTGTCAATGAAAGCCTTTGAGACTTGAGAAATGCTTGTATTTATACTTCAGTATACCATAGTAACATCTGACAAAAAGATCTAAAAACACTGAAGCAGGAGACTTTGTGAAAATTTATGATTGTGTCATTCTCAAAACCTTGGAGCACAAATGCATACTGATGTGGAGAGCGGGTGTGCCATCCCTCAAAGAGGGCGCCCAATCTGCTGTATCTAGGCTCCCGGCTGTGGATGGCTATTGATGGCTATTGCATCACCCAGGAATTTCACTCATGATCTCTGGATGATAAGAGCGAGCACCACTCAGGAGCTATATATACCTTTAATATGCTGTACGTACAGTCACTCTAATATGATTTGAAGGCTAGTCACATTACTGAGAGTAACTGTTTTTGGGCTTGTTTTATGTGTGAATGCTTTGTGGGAATCATTTCAGGTTGACAAATACAGCCTAACAAGTAAAAAAGGCGTCTGTTAAATATAATCACTATGCAGAGAAGCTTTACAATGTTCCTGCTTAGACCCTTACAAACCAGCACATGAGTATTTATCTCCAGGGAGATAGACAGTGAGACAATCCAGGATGTTTGCTGTTGTCTGTTTGCATTCCCCCTGTGTGGTAGACTTACTCTCTGATGCATCTATTGCTTCTGGCTGCATTAAGCCAGGCACAAATAGAGCTGTCAAGAGGGGACAGGTAAGAGGAGGCGATGTCCGATAGGAACTTATCACAGTAACACACACACACACACACACGCACACACACACACACACACACACACACACACACGCACAGCTCTTTAGGTTCAATGCAGGCCTCATCCCTGCTTATGAAAGACTCATAGACTTATGGAAGTAAAAATATTTAAAAAATCTAATTAGCAGGATGAAGAAATTACTCAGGCGAAGGTCCAGCCCTTTTATGCACATAACCTTCCGTGATCGCCGCTATAGGCTAACTCGATACTCTGACAGGCCGAATCAGAGATGGGGCTCATCTGACAGGCTTTTACATGCCTCACAGGCTTCTTCACACAACTTATCCAAATGGCACATTAATGTCACCTGCACAAGCCCTCATGTGATAAGCAGATGAATATCAATGCAGCTCAGTGGAGACACACACAAATACACACGCCATCGCATAATGCCGGCTGTTACCCATCATGTTGATACTCTGACTAATACATATTCAACACCTGTCTCATCTCTTTTCATCTCTCTCAGACACACACACATACTGGACTAGGATCGGTTAAGTAGCATTGTGTTTCGTATTTGTTGCAATCAGTCAGCGATACAACCAAGTGAAAAGTTATAATTCTACAAATAAAATGATGAATTGGCTTTGTTTGTTTGTTGTCCCTCATCATATTGTTCATCATATTGTATACAAATTATCTATATAAATTACTTAAAAAGGCCAAATCCAAAAAGGCCAAACTGTCAGAAATTTAAGTGCAGCAAATTTTGCCTCATTGTAAACAGTGCCACTTTAGTAAAGAAAAAACATTTAGCCACACTTTCAGAAAGGTCAGAATTGGGTTAAGAACGGCCTCACAAATTATTAAAACCTGAAACAATAGTGCTGAAGCATCAACATTGGGGGGAAAAATCATGAATGAGATTACATGGTGAAGTTACAAAATCTCTAATAGAAGAGCATCCACAATGCAACAAGAACTCACAGGATTGGGACTAAACAGCTGGGTGGCCATAATACATCGACTTGTTAGTAAGACTAAAATTAAGTTTTCACGTTGCTAGGCAGTATAAAGATTGGACTTTGCAACAATGGAAAAAGTCCTGATGAGTTCGGAATGACCCTATTCCAGAGTGATGGGTGTATCAAGGTAAGAAGGAAAGCACCCATCTTGCTTAGTGAGCAATGTATAAGCCTGCGGAGACAGTGATATGATCTGGGGTTGCTACAGTTAGTCAGGACTAAACTCAGCAACGTTACGTGGCAATAAAATGAAGTCAGCTGACGACGTACTGAATGACCAGGTTATCAAATCAAAGGAGTTTTTCTTTCATGATCGCACAGGCATATTTCAAGTCTCACTGTGAATGAGTGGTTCTGGGAGCATGAGGAATCAGTGTAATGTAAATACAGTATGTACAGTAAAGCAGGCAGTGTAAATTCAGTAAATACAGCATACAATACAACTTTATGCTGAAATGAAGAGTGGTGGTGGTAGCATACTTTAGGCTTAACATCGGCTTATCAACCATAAAAATACTTTAAAGTCTAATGTTAAGGCTAATATTATGAGAACTAGGCTACTTCGTTTTACTAATTTGCACAATCAAATACCCTTAAAATATATTTCAAAAAGGGAGAGCTATTGAGGAAAAAACCTTGACCCTGTTTGGATCATTTTCAAAATCGAATCAATTCATCTGCTGGTTACTATAACATCTTTAATAAATAAAACATTTAAACCGGTCATTCTCGAGATATCATTTTAGATGTTGGCAGATTCAAAGCCTTCTAGGTATCCTGCCACATTTGTTTGTTGCTCTAGAATAAGTCATCCAATTAGAATGAATTTCCATAAAAAATGTTATATTTTTTATTATCTATTATGCTACATCGTTCCAGATGTTATATTCTAAAAATTCTCTGCTTTTAAGGGTTTAGGAAAAATCCTATAACACAGGGTTTTTTTTTAAGAGAGGGTTCCAATTACACCATTTTAGGAAGCCAATAACTCAACTATCTGAAGAACCCTTCACCACATTAAACACCAATTTTCCTAATCCTCTTTAGCACTAATGAACTGCTGTTCTTCATCTCTACAGAGAAAATCTCCAGACCATGCATGAGTCTTAAAATGTGTGAATGTTTACAAGGCACCCTCACCCCATGGATCACCAGTTTTCTCCCTCCAGATCTGGAAGGAGAATACTGGGAACCATTGAGTGAGCTAGTCGTGCATTATATGCCTTGCATTTTATAAATGCATTATACATGACACTCTCCCTGGAGCACTAGTCACCATTCATTCATTCATTCATTCATTTATCCATCTTCAGGGTTCAGAAGGTTGGACAGTGTTGGCACTCTAGGCGCCCTGCTTTTACTAAATTCTTAAGAAACACTTGGTTTTCACTGACTCAGTCCTTAAATACAGTATGTTCCATGATGCGAGCATTGTGCAGACCAAGCTTCTGCACACTTTGATGAATAATAAAACATTCCTGGATGTGTAAATAAGAGCAATGATAAATCACATCCTGGCTTGTTTATGGTTCTTCACTGCTATTTGTAGTTTGAAATGAATGCCATATAAATGGCTTAAGATAAAAATTTAATAGCTGTTATTCATCAAGGTTGCAGGGAAACAAGCCCAGAGACAAGCCTAGATTTGAGCACACGGAATGACGTACATATGAATCAGCATCTGATGTATGAAATTGTCATTCAACATTGAAATGAGCAGCAGCTTGGAAATGACCTCCACATGTTTAAACTTTATACCTTTTAGAACAGGGTAGAACTATCCTTGCACTTAAAAATGCATGTATTATTATTAAAAATGCATTATTGTATTATTATATCATATGTATTATTATCATCATTATTATTATTATTATTAAAAAATATTATTTTGTTTGTTTTTTGTTTGTCACATTTTCTCATTAGCACAATATCACATAATTGTTTCCTGAATGTTTATAGGGTTGAGATGAAATTATACAAACCTTAGTTTTGGAACACTATTGTAAACGGTCCAGTGGTGTTCCAAGACTGGCCATAATTTCTATAACCTCACTGAGACGTTTTGCCATGTGTATCACTTTACTCATCTAAGTTTGCCATGTAAAGGTCGTCTTCCAAATTCAAAATGGTTTATCTACATCATCATTGGAAATATGGAAATAAAATGTCACCTTTAACACAAAAGAGCTAATCAATCCGAGCTAGCCAGCAAGCAAGCTCACATGCCATACAGTACCATGAGTGTAGCATCTTTGTGATCTGTTTCTGCTACCGGAGCAAAAATTAGCCATATTGGGTCTGAAATGTCAGTTATTAATTCATAACTGTTTATAAAAGCAACATCGTACTTGCAACATGTGCTGATATTTAGCACTGATGCTCATGAGCTATTGCTTAATTGGCCTACTTTGTAACCAGCAGATGAACTGTTTAAATCTCATGATCCAAACAGGATAAAGTTCATGACATAGTATTTCTTTAGCAGATTCTTCCAGTTTGTTATACAGAAAGCGTCATACTTAAGTACTCAATGCCATTTTTCTGGCTATCTACAGTATGACTTTATGCTATTGGTAGGAAAAGGCCAAGACCTTGAGTTCTGCATGTGTAAAGTAGAGAAATATAATATCAGCAGACAATCTCGATTTCACTTTTGGTCAAAACTTGCTTTTTCATAATTTTTGACAGGGAAAGCCAGCAGATTTCACAAGCCATCACAAAAAAATAGCTTTAATTATTCATTAAATTTATGACTTGATGAAAATCAAGTCTCCAAAGGTATTCTTTAAGGTACATTAACATTTCCATGCGCTCAGATAAGACAAATCGGTAGTACAAATATGCCCAATACATCAGAAAGGAAACTATGTGTGGAATATGTGTATGCACTTTTATTTTTTTTTAACCAAACCTAATACTATATACATAAAGTATATTGTGGCCAGTTATTCCAGGACAATTTCACTGTACCCAGTTTGCACCTTTAATGCTTCCTGTAAGCTAATGTGCATTTGAGGTGACCTATTACCACTGTTCTGCTTGTTTCCCATAATGCCTTGTGCACAGAATTGGCAAAAGACAGTCTATTAGAATGCTATTTTGTTGCAGCGCAGCCTCAGGGGTCACAGGGGCCGTTTTAATCCAGGGGCCCAGAAGGTGGCAGTTGTTTAATTAATTGGCTGACTTGTTTTAGGTTAATCACTATCGTTTGCAGATGTCTGAAAGAACAAATGAGGAAGGATAGCAGAGATGGAGGAGGCATAGAGGATGATTAGAGAGGGGAGTAGAAGGGTAAGAAAGAGCAGCCTGCTGGTGTTTAGCCTGCTGAGTGTATTGCACATGACCAGTTTCGCTTCATCTGGAAAAAAAAAAAAAAACATGCTAACTTTCAAACTAAAGATGTAAGAAGGAAAATTGGGTCTTGTAGAAGTGTGTAGTTTGTATTTCCTGGTGTGAAAGAGTATTAGGAAGAAGAAAATGTTTGTGTGGATCTTTAATGATGATTACAGCAGATTATACAGTACAGGTGTGAGTGATTTTAGGTCAGACACTGAACAACAATTCAATACTGTGAACAGAAAATTATATTGTACTGAACATTCAATATTATTAGCTTTACTTAAAAAAATGGCAATAAAAAAAACATTTACGAAGAAAATGTACTAAAACAATGGTGTCTGCCTATTATTATTATTATTATTATTATTATTATTATTATTATTATCAAAAATTTTGCTTAAAATAGTCTATGCATCAGTTTAAGTACAACAAATGGTACCTAGCAGTAATTAGCAAAGTGTATTTTAAATGAATTTATCCCACTGATTCCACTGATTTTTTTTGTAATTTTTCATTTTAGCAGTTTTGTATTACATAAAAGTTCTTAAGTAATCGAAAATAACCCCTTTAGTTAGGATTTCTGACTTAAATTCATTTAAGATGAATTTATTTACTGTAATGATGCAGGACAATGTATGATTACGTTTACAAAAAATTTACGGTACAAAATGCTGTAAAATATCACAATAACCACAATAAGTACTTCCTGGCAGCATGTTACTATACATCTACAAGGTCATTTTTATATCATATTACAGTTATGTTCCAGAAATGTGGAATAATAAATTGTAAGAAGATATTTAAATAAAATGGTTTATACTTTTATAATACAGAAGATTTTTCATTTTGCAATTTCTTGATCATGTCTTGGACTGAAATGAGGTTAAAAATATTGCATATTTATGAAAGTACTTTAAATGAAAAAAGAAATGTATGTGCATGCTTTTTAAAAAATATAAGATAGATGAATGTGAATTTGATTATTTGCGAGATGGAGAAAATACTCAGAAATTAGCCGACAATAACATGGCCATTGTTAATTCATTTAGAGCTTGGTGATTGAGCATTAATAATTCATAGCACCTTTCCCCTATGACTCATTAAAAAGCATGTTGGAGGCGGCCTTCCTCGGAATAGAAATAATAAAAGTGACTGATTTAAATGGATGGCTTTATAAATTTCCAGCACACGGACAAAGAGAGATGGAAAGAAACAAGAAAAACACGTTCTTTTCTAGAGCCTCTCTTCAATAGGGTGTTTTGCACAGTGGTCTAAGATTAACCTGCGAGCTATAGAAAAGGAAAGGAAATAAAGAGAAAAAAAAAGAAGGGAGGGGGCTCAGGACAATAACAGACATCATAACATTAATGCTAATTTGAGATTGTGTTAATGAGTAGCATGGTTACAAAATGAGAGTGCAGCTTAAGAGAAAAGAGAGTAGTGTTGTCTTATAGCATTCAAGTACTTAAACAAAAAAAATCACATATCATATGTTTTTCAAGTGTGTACATATGTGTATGAGTTAATAGTGAGCGCATGAAATATATGAAAGTGCATTCTATCATGGTACGTCCTGAAATGGTGCAACGTGAACTCATGTATATGTGACATTGTAAAACAATAAGGAAACAAATAAATTAAAACTAAAACATAGACACTACATAATAACTTGTTTTCTTGCACGTTAATCATATTTCATTTTTTTGTTTTTATTTCAGTATTTGGATGAGTGAGGATGACAGCACTCAGACTCTTTTTGTAGTGTTTAACAATGTTGGAGAACAATTGTGGAAAGATCTCAGCCTGCTCTTCCATGCAGAACATTTCCAACTGATTGAGATTCTTGAGGTTTCTCTTGCGAACTGCCCTCTTCAACTGGGATCCCAGATTTTCAATTGGGATCAAGTCTGGAGCCTGAGAGGGCCATTGTGAAAAATTCTTGATTTTGTGGTGCTGAAATCAATTCTTTGTCGACTTTGACATGTGCTTCTGGTCATTGTCTTGCTGGAAGGCCCAACCAAGACCAGGTTTCATCCTTTTGGCAACCAGATTTCTGGCTAAAAGATTCTGTTATAAACTGTAAATTATTATACCACTGACATTAACAGGAGCCCCTGGAGTCCTGGCAACAGAATAGCCCCAAATCATCAAACAGTAAAGATGGGGGCTGTAGTTTTGTATCAAGATTCATTTGTGTGGCAATATGTGTATCGTCACACTGACTCCAGAATTGATTTTTTAAAAGGAATTCATTTGTTTGTACTGTATTTGAGATGGCACAACATTATTGTTTCTATGTAATCCAACAGCTGGCATGGACTCTAAAAAGAAAGCACCAGCATCCCATGTGGTAGGAGTGAATTATTTGCAAGATTTGTTTCAAATTGTAGCAAAATTTTTAAGATCAATTAAAAAATCATGATATTTACCAAATCGCAATGCGCAATGGAATTGGCTCCTAGGTGTCATGATAATATTGTATTAGCTGGTCTCTGGTGATTCCCATCCCCATTAATTAGCCATGACCATATTTCCCCGTAGGTATGACGTACATCTCCTGGTGCAAATCCAATGATGTTTGGCAAAGTTCAGATGTTGGGATGTGTACAGTATCTGGCTCTTAGGAAGAGCTTCTTTCTTGGAACTCTTTCACAAAGCTTCTGTTTATAATGAAGGCATCTCAGTCTTGATTTTGAAACAGTACCTCCCTAAAACGCAGGTCTGAACCTTTGATCTTTGGGCTCCTTTTTTGATCTCTTAACATCCTCCTTACTGTGTGTGTGTAGGGGGGGAGTACTCTTCTTCCTGGCATTCAACAGTTCTATGCTTTCCAAACTTCTGTACTATGGCTATGATAGGGTTCACTAGTAATTTTAACAAAATCTCTTTTTTTTTTTTTTTTTTTTAGCCATTCCTTAACCTATGCAGCTTAACAGCATTTTTTTTTCTTTTATTGAATAGCTCTCTCTTTGGTTTTACCCAATTTATTGGATGGCAAAAAGATTTCCTGTGTGTTACCCCATATTTATATCCTAGTAAAAGAGGAAATGGTCATAAAAACAATAAAACAAAAAAATGTCCCCAAATACACACATTCCAATGTTTTCATTTATATTAATTTGAGGGACGGCAATAATTTTTTACACCTCTGTCTTTGCCAAAATCAACTACTTTGAAAATAAAACGCTTTTGCAGCAAGCATTTTATTGACTAAATATTCCATCCCGCCACTGTTTATTTTTGCATAGGCACTTACGCAATCCTACAGCCTGAGAATCGCATGGTAACAAATAAAGTCTGTGTGAGGAGTAAGGAGTCTACTCCCAGACTGGATCCTTATCAGCATACACAGAGAACTGAGAAACTGACAGCAGAGAAAAGACAGACCACCTCTCTCTGTCTCTCTCTCTCCCTCTCTTTTATACACACACACACATTATTATACGAGTGTTGTTTTTGCATTTTTGAGTGTGATGTTGAACTTTACTTTTTTATTGAGTGGGGCTTGTAGAGTTGTTGTTTTTTAATCTGTGTATGAGGGCACATCCCTTAATTTATGGTCATTAATGCCGAAGCAATGCAATGAATAAAAATATAAGGGATGTTCAAGTCAACCTTTATTTCTCTATATAATCCCCTGTTACACTAATGCACACATATCACAGTGCCATGATCAGACTGCCTGGAAAATGTCTGAAACGCTGGCCTCCCAGGAACTCCTTTAATAGCCCAAACATGTGGAAATCACTTGGAGAGAGTCAGGACTGTACAGGGGGATGTAGCAATAACTCCCAGCCAAATTCCTGTAATGTGCAAGTAGTGTTCCTGAATTATTGTGTGTACACTTCCTACAGACGAATGTGTCTCTTTTGCAAGTTGACAACAAGTTATTCAATGATCAGGCGTTCCACTTACTTCACTAAATGTTCACAGGAAAGGCTGCAGTGGGTGCTAAACCAGCTCAGCCAGGACTACAGACAGGTGTTACCACAGACATATGGGCTGTGCCAGGACCACAGACATATGGGCTTCTTTAACATCTTTGCACCATTCAAATGTTTTACTCTGTCTAAGAGTAACTTTACATACTGTGTACATTTTTCTGGTTTTACGAGATCATTCATGAGACATTTCATCCCATCCCAAGTCCCAGTTTGACTTAAATGCCTCTCATATATAAAGTCATAACAAATTGCAGGTTTATGTAACAAAAGTAGTAGCCAGAGTAATTAGGTCCAGAGGCAAAACTAGACAGCAAACAGATCAAGCAACTGCTTGGAGCTCCAGTCAAACATGCCCCAAGGCAGTAGATGTCCAGCTGGGAATATGGTCCATGAATGCACTTTACTCCACCAGGCTTTATTAATTGAAGAAGCCACAGCAAGGATTGTCTACAGCTTATATTTTATTGTTAGCAATTTCATATTTTAACATAATTAAATTAACATCCTCCTGAGCATATGTTAAGGTAGCTAGAGCTATATGCTTACATCATGAAAGTGAGGAAGGTTTATTCTTTTTGGCTTAAAGCCATTCATTTTAAATGAAAGTCAAATAGGTCAATAATTAAACAAGCTTAACAATGTGTAAATAATAATAATAATAATAATAATAATAATAATAATAATAATAATAATAATAATAAAAAAAAACTTTTATTTGAAACGAGCTGTTGACAAATGTTAGATGTTAGATCATATTATATACTGTATATGTATATACTGTATATATAATACACCTGTAAATTTGTTTTAATAGGG
>JAOVVA010000032.1:15334732-15345031 GCA_028565275.1 Leiocassis micropogon | reverse complement strand
AGCGATAGTGATGTTCCATGATAATGTGGGAACGAAAGGTGTGTGTTTTTGTATTGTGTGTTTGTGGGTGTGAGGCCATAAAGTTAAAGTGATGGCTGTGTTTCCACTCACCATAAATCTCTGCTTTAACTGACCCTTCCACTGCACACACACACACACGCGCGCACACACACACACAAGCGCTACACACACTGTAGACACACACTCCATACACAAAATCCACACACACACACTCTATACACACCCCTACACACACACTCCACACAATCCCAACACACTATACACACTCAATCCATACAAACTCTACACACACTTGACACACTCGACACACGCTCCACAACACAACACAACCTCCTATTTTGTCCCACATTGTGCATTTTATCCTTATATGGTTTGAATGGTTGCTATGGTAACAATAAACACGGAATGACGGAGCTGTGTGTGGAGAGAAAAACTCGACCTGCATCATGATTAAAGATCAAGGATCCGCTTCTAAAAGATTCCTTCTGTTATTTGATGCTGGAACAGTTTAAGAGTTGTGTGCGTGTGTGTGTGTGAGGGTATGTGTGTGTGTGCGTGTATGTGTGTGTGTGTATGTGAGTGTGTGTGGGTATGTGTGTAGGTGTGTTAAATATCACAGTCACCTCTCACTGCTTGTGTTAAAACTCTGAATTATTTATTCTTCAAAACACAGATGAATTACATCACACCTGTGTGTGTGTGTGTGTGTGTGTGTGTAAGAGAGAGAGAGAAAGAGAGCTGGTGGGGCGTGGCCCCATCATTAAGACTGACAAGTACAGTGATCAGTCTTAATGATGGGGCGTAGCCTCTGTACTTGTCAGTCTTAACGAAGGGGCGTGGCCTCTGTACTTGTCAGTCTTAATTATGGGGCGTGGCCTCTGTACCTGTCAGTCTCAGTGAAGGAGGCGTGGCCTCTGCACCTGTCAGTCTCAGTGAAAGGGGCGTGGCTTCTGTACCTGTCAGTCTTAATGATGGGGCGTGGCCTCTGTACCTGTCAGTCTCAGTGAAGGAGGTGTGGCCTCTGCACCTCTGTCAGTCTTAATGATGGGGCGTGGCTTCTGTACCTGTCAGTCTCAGTGAAGGAGGTGTGGCCTCTGCACCTCTGTCAGTCTTATTGATGGGGCGTGGCCTCTGTACTTGTCAATCTCAGTGAAGGAGGCGTGACCTCTGTACCTGTCAGTATCTGTGAAGAAAGGAGGCGTGGCCTCTGCAACTGTCAGTCTCAGTAAAAGGGGCGTGGCTTCTGTACCTGTCAGTCTTAATGATGATATGTGGCCTCTACACTTTTCAGTCTCAGTGGAGAAGGCGTGGCCTCTCTACTCGTCAGTGTCAATGAAAGATGTGTGGCTTCCGTGCCTTTGTCAGTCTTAATGATGGGGCGTGGCCTCTGTACCTGTCAGTCTCAGTGAAGGAGGTGTGACCTCTGCAACTGTCAGTCTCAGTATAGGGGGTGTGGCCTCTGTACTTGTCATAGTGAAGGAGGGTGACTTGCGTACCTCTGTCAGTCTTATTGATGGGGCGTGGCCTCATCATTAAGCACCTCTCAGTGTTACTAAAGGGTCGTGGCCTCTGTATCTCTCAGTCTCAGTGAAAGGGGCGTGGCCTCTGTATCTCTCAGTCTCAGTGAATCTCATTACAGGAGAACAGTCTGGTTCAGTGTGATCACAAATGGCAATTAAAAGTCCTTTATTCAGGCTCATGATGTATTTCCTACAGCAAACACAATGTGTGTGTGTGTGTGTGTGTGTGTGTGTGGAGCCTTTCTTGTACAAACACAACTCTGTGTGTGTGTGTCTCTCGACGCAGCCGTGCAGAAACATTTAATTACCGAAAGCTAATTACGCCAACGGCAAACATGTCAGAACTAACTCAACACACAGAAAACAAGGCAAGTGTGTGTGTGTGTGTGTTTTATAAGTGTGAAAGTTATGACTGTGTGTATACAGTAATGTATTACTATTATAAATGTTACATATTTCTGTGTAAAACATGTGTTTGTGTTTGTTAGCATGTGTGTGTGTGTGTGTGTGTGTGTGTGTTGATCTCATTCCATGATATATTAGCATTAACTCATTAACCACACAGAGACAATTAACTCTCTCTCTCTCTCTCTCTCTTTCTCTCTCCAGCAGTGTATCTGGCGTTTGGTAAACATGTAGGATGCGACATACGAAAAAAACAACGATAAAAAAAACAAACGTAAAAAGAACAACAGAACACAATCAGGCTGAAGGTAAAGAGCTGAGAAACACAGAACAGCTGCAGCCAATCAGCAGAGAGAGTGAGAGTTAACGAGAACTGGAAGCTATGACCATATATGGAAGAAGTTTATACGGAGGTCAGGAGTATGACAGGGTCGGGGAGGTGGAAAAGTTAAAGTGTTCAACACCCCAGTGTTGATCATGTGACCGGTCAGAGCGCAGTAGATTAGTGAAAGAGCAGAGCTTTCTCACACACACACACACACACACACACTATATACATCTCTCTCTCTCTCTCTCCTTCTCTATCCCTCCGTATCTCTGTCGCTCTGTCTCTCTTTCCCTGCCTGCCTATTTGTTTCTCTCTATATCTCTCTATATTTCTCTCTCTCTCTCTCTTCCCTTCTCTATCAATCTTTCCTCTTGTTTATCTCACACCTCTCCCATCCGGATTGTGTGTCAGGTTCCAGGCTCTGCTTTAAATGATCCTCTGGTTCTCTCTTTCATTTCCGAGAGGAACTAATACATCCCTCACACACACACACACACACACACACACACACACACACACACACACACAAGTAAAACCAAGTAAACATAAGATAAAAAAGATGTGTGTGTGTGTGTGTGTGTGTGCGTGCTCCCACCTCATGCTTGCCCTTCATCCTGCAGATTTTGATGTCGTTCCGGTTAGACTCCCACGTCCTTTTCTGTAACACACACACACACACACACACGTTATACAAAAGGACATTCTAAGTCTATTGTTCCTGTAACTCGGTTTCTGTACTCAGTTACTCCAGCGTTACTCTAGAACCCTAACTTTTGAATGTTCTCAAGAGTTCCTCTATTGTTCCTACGTTACTCTGATGTCACCACGACAACACTCATAAACATTACTCCAGCATTATTCCCTCAGTCTAATCTGGATTGCTCTAGTTGTACTACTAACCCTACTGGTTCCTCTGAACGAAATGTCCTCCAGATGTTTATTATTATTATTATTATTATTATTATAATAAACAGGGTTCGGGTCTCACCTTACTGTAAAACATCTCGTCTCCTCCCATGTTGTCCAGCTCCATACGAAAGAGGTCGTCCCTGACACACACACACACACACACACACACACACACACACAGGAAGGCAATAACTTGTTAAGTCCCTTAAGCAACCCTAAACTTTTTAAAGTTAGTAAATGTGATAATTAAAATACACGTTTTTTTTCACACCACACACACACACACACACACACTACAAACACCTCCATGTGAAACGCCTTTATCTTTCATCACACACATTTCACAGATAATTTATTCTTTGTGACGCTGATTTCAGTTTCCGTCGGTAACCTGCAGGCTGATGACGCGCGTGAGCTCGGTCGTGTCGCGAGTACAATTAATCACGGGCGGCGAAATCCATCATCGCCGAGCAGGGAAACAGAAACACCAGGGAAACAGGGGAACTGGGAAACGCAGTCTAAAAACACGAGCGTAAATATGGACGAGACTCCACAGTGAGACTATGAGGAGGAAGCTGCTGATTCGATTCGATTCGATTCAGAGGCACCAACGTTTGCTGGCTGCAGCTAGCATTAAACACTACTAAAGGCGCCCAATAAACGCTGACACGCTGTGTAACTCGTGTTGTCGATCTCGTTCCAAGCGATGAATTCTTCTTCCATACAATCTTCTGTTTTACACTTCAGTCCAGTAGGTGGCGGTATTACACCAAACAGTCATAAACTCAAAATTCGAGGAAGCGATACTCTTGCAAAACGCGAGTATTTTGCAGGTACTTTGCGTAAGATGGAAGCGGTTTCTATTTGCTAAAAAAAAAAAAAAGCTGTGTTATAATCACAAGGAAATTCATCAGACTCAGAGTTATATATCTAAATAATATATACATATTGGCTACACATTCAAATTCAATGTTATTTCTTTTATTTGTCACATACACAAACATACGCATTGAAATGCTAACACGGCTGTTTGTGACCTTGAAAAGAAAAAAGAAAAAAAAAGAAGGTAAGGAGGCATAAATGCTAATAGGAAAGAATTAAAAATATCAAATCTACTCTCTTTTGTTACCATAAAATAAAATAGTATTAAATAAAGTGTAAAGTAGAAATATGTGAAGTATGTAAAAATGTAAGAACTGTATAAATAAACTGTATTAAGTGCGGAATGTTCAGGCAACGAGCCGCCGCGACATTCGCCATGAAAACACTGCTAACGTCACATCACTTATGGTGTTATTTCAGTTCTGATCCTCATCGTTAGAATTCAGGATTCGCTATGAATTGTCTAAAACTGCTACAATTTGTCAGAATTTTTCTTTTTCCCCACGTAGGGTACAACAGGTCAGAGTTTTACTTCTTGTCCCCACCTGTTTACGGCGACCTGTCAGTATCGATGGGGGTGAAAGCGATACTTAAACAGAAACAACAGAACGCAATAATTCTGGATATAACGAGCTGGGAAATAGAGCGAGGGTTTACGAGAACAGGAAGCTATGACCATATATGGAAAGTGTTTAAACAGGGGGTCCTGAGTGTGACGGGGTCGGGTTTTAATCTCCCCAGTGTTGATCATGTGACCGGTCAGGGTGCAGTGGATTAGGGAAAGAGCAGAGCTTTCTCAAACACACACAATGTACACATCTGTCTTTCTCTCTCTCTCTGTCTCTCTCTCTCGGTCTGCCTGTCTTTCTCTCTCTTGTCTGTCTCTCTCTGTCCATTTCTTTATCAGTCTCTTTCTCTATCCGTCTCTAAATAATCGTCCAGTGTTAACAGCGTCCTGCATCCCCTTGTTTTTGAGTCCCCTCTAACGGACATCGTTTTTATCAACATTAAAATCTAGATGGTGCAAAGTTTCATCCCGACTCTCTCAGCATCTCCTGCGATAAACAAGCACTTAGTGAAGAGCGCAGGGTCGAGCATCGCATCGCATCGCTTCGCTTCATCCTCCTCCAGTTAGATCCGCCTTTTATAGTTTTATATATTTCTCAGGAGACAATAAAAATGATTTATATATTTCACAGTTCTATTTTAATTCTATTTTATTGTACTTTTGTAAATCTGTAAATTTGTAGATTTACACACTAAATCCCAGATTTAAAAATTTTACATTCCTATTTTTTTTTTATTAGATTCTTTTTTTTATTGTTTTAAATTTCGTGTAAACATTTCGCTGCATAACAAAGTGTATGGTTGTGCACTTGACAAATAAAAATGCAGATTTAAAAAAAATAATTAGATTTTGAGCTAGCGCTGTGTTAGCTGCGAACCGTCGCTCCATGTTGTGATGTTCGTAGCAGGACTGTAGTGACTTCTGGTGTTTTTTCACTAAACCTGATTTGAAATTGAGACAATTTTGGAAGATTTGTAGTTAAATAGAAGCAAATTGTATGAATTCTGCATATACGATCTTATACAAAGAAGCGTGAACCACCTACGAAGTCCCGAGGAATCGCTACGATCCGTCGACAAAGAGCTCACACACTGCTGTAACGGCTTTTAGGTGAGCTGTCCCGAGCTCTGACCGACTCCCAGACAATCTCTTCACGATCTCAAAACTGTTCTGTTCAGGATCAAGAGCTCATGAATGCTAGAAACGCTAAACAGACGTACTGTACACATCACTTTTTCCAGCGCGACGAGGATGTTAGGACGTCAGGATGTTAGCGAGCGCACGGTGGACGACACAACCTCAACACACCCCCCCACACACACACACACACACACACACACGCACTCATGTGACTCTGGGAGCAGATGTAACGTGGGGCGAGACGGTGGA
Source organism: Leiocassis micropogon (assembly GCA_028565275.1). NCBI lineage: Eukaryota > Metazoa > Chordata > Actinopteri > Siluriformes > Bagridae > Leiocassis > Leiocassis micropogon. Next base: position 15,339,009 of record JAOVVA010000032.1, on the reverse strand, counting down.
GATGTGATGCGGTGCGACACGGAGATGCTGTAACCCGAGGACGCGCGGCTAATTATGACGAGTGGCTCGTCTCCGAGCTCCTGTTGGACCGCAGCCTAACATCAGCCTTGCCTAGGGGAGCTGAACTGAGTGTGTGTGTGTGTGTGTGTGTGTGGGATGTAATGAGCTCCTGAATATATAACTTCAGCCCCTGTGAGGCCACCGAGCATGATGGGAAAATTCCCAGAGTCCTCGGCTCTCCTTCAGTAAATCCTGTCAATGATTAAAGAGTTTCTCCTGAGCTGCACTCTCGCTCTCGCTCTCTCTCACACGCTCTCTCTCTCTCTCTCCCCTCACTTTTCATGTTGTAATCCTGTGATTAACTCACCACCTTACACCACCATGTTTCTGTCTCACCCTGCATGTCTCACTCTCCACGTCTTACTTTTACACTGAACTTCGTCTCATCATCCTTCTCTCTCTCTCTCTCTCTCTTTCCATCTCCCCTATTACTCTGCTCCTCCTCTTCACTCTGTCTAACTTTCAGCCTCTGTTTCTGTCTCTCTTTTTTTTATCTTCTGTCTTAATTCGTTCTTTTTGTCCATTTCTTCTTCTCTTATTTCTCCATCCATCTCATGTCCATAATGCATTTTCTCTATGTCTCTCTTCATCACTCTTTTCCATCATCTGGTTTCAAGTCCTAGTCTACTGTACCTTGTAGCATCGAGTGTGTCTCAGACGTCTGTGCGCTGAGGGACACTCAAAGGAGAAGGTGGGAAGGTAGGAAGACAGACGTGACATAAGAAGGAGAGCGAGCAGAAGAAGAGTTACGTGATGCAGGGAACGAGGTGATGAAGGTTCTGCCCAAGCAGACGTACGTTGCATCAACTCTCCTCATCAATTCAATTTAATTTTATTTATATAGCGCTTTTAACAGGCGTTTGTCTCAAAGCAGCTTCACGAAATAAAAGAAAATGATGGAAATGTGTATGAGCGAGAAGAAATATGTCGCTCATACACAGGAGGAACGACAGGGTCTTGAAGACGTGATATTTTTTGGTCCTGTAAAAAGCTGGAGGTGGCGGAACGGTTCCTGGGCTGGAGAACCCTCCAGGGGAACTGATGACACGTCGGACGAAGCAGCTTTGATGTTCTTGCATCCAGACCGTGATTTGATAACGAGTGTGGAGCAACGCCCATCACGCCTGTCTGGGGTTCGGAAGTTTTCAGCTGTCAGTGCAGGGGGTAAAAAAAGATGTGCTGCGTCCTCCAACGATCCAACCACGCCACTCCTCCAGTTGCCAGTTCCGTTGTGTTGTACCAGAAAAGGGGTTTTATGACAGGGTGTTGTATTATCTCTAACGTAGCAGGGCGCTGGATGGGGGTTTGCTAAAAACCTCTTGACACTCTGAGGGGATTCGAATGTCACACGAGCTCTCAGGAGCCTAAGGATGAAGCTAGTGTGACTCATCCTGCTACTGGACTGGACTCCATATGAACTTAAAATAAAATCTCCTGGTATACTGAACCTCCAGCCTCCTAACACACGGTATGAGTGCAGATCAATCCCTGCTATCTGTTATTACCCAGATGAGGATGGGTTCCCTGTTGAGTCTGGTTCCTCTCAAGGTTTCTTCTCAGGGAGTTTTTCCCTCAGCACAGTCGCCCTCGGCTCGATCATCAGGGACGAACCGATCATTCTGATTCGTACAGATTTTTCTCGCTCATACACATTTCCATCGTATTCTTTTAACTCTGTAAAGCTGCTTTGAGACAATGACCGTCGTTAAAAGCACTATATAAATAAAATTGAACTGAATTGAACTGATGAGGAAAGTCGATGTTACGTTCATCTGCTTGGGCAGAACCTTCATCACCTGGTTCCCGCATCATCTTAACTCTTCTTCTTGTCCTCTCTCCTTCCCACCTTCTCCTTTCCTCCTCCACCACATTTCCTGGTGTCCCACTTCCTCTCCATCCTTCTTTCTTCCCTCTCCATCCTCCTTCTCTCTCACTTGTTATTTCTCTACATCTATCCTCCGTTCACTATCTTGTCCTCACCATCATTTTTTTATGTTTGCTGCATCATTTACCACTTTCACCTCTTCCGTCTTTCATTCATCCATTTTGTCTCCCCGTCCTCCTCTAGCTGTCTCCTCCCTGCTTGTCTTTGTTACAGAACCGTTATATCAGAGCGATATAAAAAAAAAAACGACAGAAAAAAAAGAGAGAGAATTGTGCTCGTTTTTCATCCTCTGTCACTTTCTGTGCGAAGGCTCCGGTTCTGTGCCGAGATTTGCAGATGAAATAATCATAAACTTTACACGTCTTTAACTACTTTAACTACGAGAGATTCTCATGTGCAGGCTTTTCTAGTCGAGGCAACGGGACGGGACGGGACGGGACGGGACGGGATGGGACGGGACGGGATTTACAGCGAGAGGAAACGATTCTTCCCCGATGTTCACTTTGTTATAAATGCGTCCCAGTGCATCTATAAAACAGCGTTGTAGTTGTGGCTCATGATTTACGCAAAGCACGTTTATCTTCATGATTTATATCATACATGTTCAAGTCAAACCGGGACTTAAACTAAACCTGATGCGTGCACATCTGCATTAAAAAAAAAAAAAAAAAAACTATGGAGAAACACTTATTCCACTAGAGTAACTGCAATTATTTTATTTATTTATTTTATTCCAAACTCTTTTCTAAGCCTACAGGTCACATGCACGCTTATTTATTTATTTATTTATTTATATTTTTTTAACAGAACTGCGATAGTTTAAAATTGTTTTTGTGGATAATTTTTATTTATAACCAACTAATGTAATGATACGAGAACGTTCTGGAGAAGAACCATGGAAATTAAATGTTTTAATACTGCTTTAATTTAATCAAGGTGATTAGTGGGTGCGTTCTTACAGACGGAGCCCGGAGTCGTGCTGTATTTATCATTTATATAATTATATCATCTGTTTACAGAATCATATTCAGATCTCGGTGCTGTTACTTCCTTCGCTCTTACAGAGACGAGGTTTCAGGGGTTAAACCCCAGTAATAAGAACATCGCATCTGTGTGTGTGTGTGTGTGTGTGTGTGTGTGTGTGTGTGTGTAATAGAGCTGTAAGACTCGCGTCTGATCTGTGGATGTTGTTGTTTTTCCCCTCTCTGCGTAAACTCGGACTTGTCTCTGTCTTTTCTGCCCGGAGTGAAACATAAACACGGGCGATCTGGAGGGCATTAAGTCACCGCTGTTCTAATAAAGAGGAACCCTCTGGGTCTCTATAGAGGGCACTACATGTCATTTTGTGTCACTGTTTAAATCTGCACTCCTGGTGTTTCGTCATGTTTATTTATGTTTAACGCGCTGGGACGTCACGTATTCTCCATCATCAGAGCAGCCTAGAGGGAACTTTATTGCTTTTATGTAGCGTAGGGGCGCCGCAGAGGCCACGTTCAAAGCATTTTTTGATTATGGGGTACCGTTCGCTCCTGTCCACTGAGATTTTGTAAAAAAAAAAAATTTATATATATATATATAAATATATATATATGGCGTAATATAATGTAATAACAATGTTTATTGAAGTGAAGTTAAAGCTAAACGGACTTCTTACTGTTTCAGTGTCGCTCCTGACCCGAGCTCGCTCCTATTCGGACCCGTTACAGACGCCGACCTCTTTAGTACTCGGTCGTGTCTCGGTCTCGGCTTGTCCTGATCCTCACTACAGCACTAGCCTGTAACCCTGAGCTCATTCAGACTGTACACGAGTTAGATTTTTACTCTAAAACCACTGTAGATTTTCATTTGCGAGTTAAACAAACGTTATTCTCTCTCTCATTCGTTCTCTATAGCGCTTTATCCTGTACAGGGTCGCGGGAAGCCTGGAGGCTATTCCAGAAGGACTCGGGGCACGAAGTGAGTGGGGTACACCCTGGACGGGGAGCCAATCCTAAACAAGCATTAGTTTTACTGTAAAGCTGGGAACAAGCCATCAAATCTCCTATAACAAAACGCATTTCATCAGTTCATGTGTCAAATCAGGTTCGTCAAACAGATAGACAGACGGATGGGAAATTCCAATGGGAAATTATGTACAAAAGAACAACAACAACAAAAAAAAAAGAATGACTGCAGTGTGCTTCGAGCCACCTCGGCCGATCTTCTTTAAAACTTTTGCACCGTTCAAATGTTTTAGGCCTTGTTCACACGGGCGCTTAATTTTTGGATAAACGAACGCGCTCTGAACGTCCTAGACGTTTATGTTGCGTTTTGTAGTGGCGCTCGATTGACT
>JAOVVA010000032.1:15310417-15316563 GCA_028565275.1 Leiocassis micropogon | reverse complement strand
CGGCTAGCGCTTTCCTCCGAGTGTGTTACTCCGCCCCTAACGGTGCGTGAGCGAGCAGTTCGAAAAGATGCGGTCGGGTGACGTCACGTGGTTCGGAGGAAACACGGGATAGTCTTCGCCCTCCCGACTGAGTGGTAGTAGTAGCCTCAATGTGGGAGCCCCCTAGTGACGGGGAGGAATTGGCCACGACTAATATTGGGGAGAAAATTGGAAAAAAAATATATATATATTAAAAAATTAAAAAAAACATTTGTTAATAGTGTTTTTTTACATCGTTTTACAGTACTACTACCTAGCTTCTTTGTACACTCACTAGCTGGCCACGTCTGACAAAAAATCCTTGTTAGCATGATAATTCTGCTAAATATACAGGAAAAAAGCCCTGAAGTAAATTTAACCTGCAGAGCTAACCTTACATTCAGCATAACTATTGTCTAGCTACCAACATGCAAGCGAATCAACAAGCTAGTCGTGTAAATAAATAAACAGGACAACTTAGAAAGAATGAATAAAAAATTTGTGTGGACTGTTAGCACAATGATCTGGCTAATAATGTATTAAGTCTGGTTTTTAATATAAAACTGCAAGGTTTACTTTCATTATCAACCAGACAGATCACGAGCTAGCTAATGAGCCAACCATGTCCGCCACACATACTGTATGTAAGTAAAAGAAAGGAAATGAAAAAAGAAAAAAAAAAAAACAGAGGGGCCACAAAGCCAGCGCCTTCGCCGTGCATGCTAATCACGCGTTTCATTACATTTCGTCATTTGTTAGGACGGCGGTGACACGCTAACAGCGTGAATACGGTTTCCGATGGCCTCCGGGCAGAAATATGCTGATGATATGCACGGTGGAGGAGGAGGGAAAAAATTAATTACAGACGCAGATGAAAGAAGAAGACTATAAATCACTGGTGGATATAAAAGCAAACTGAGATTACGTGCGTTCCAGATAAAACAACGCTAATGCAGTCAGATGGAGAGAGAGAGAGAGAGGGGGGGGGGAACAGGAAAAAAACAGGGAAATGGATTAATGATGTTATGAGGCGGTTTCAGTTTTTAAATGATCGTGCTGATACATACTGTACAGGACTGGATATGAATTAACCCTCTGGTGTGGGATTATTTAGGCTTTTTTGGGAATATGTGGTTATATAATAAGGAAGTACTGGCTGCGTTTCAATCTGAATTTTATTTATACAGCGCTTTCAGCTGCAGACCTTGTGGCTAAGATGTTGGACACGGACCCATGTCTGGACCGCTAACGAGCAACCAGAACACAGCAGGGAAGAAACAGAACCCCAGAGAGGAACATGGATGGAGGATGGAGTAGGACAGTATATGTGTGTGTGTGTGTGTGTGTGTGTTACGTGTGACTGGCGCGCGGCGTTAAAAGCACTGGGAGTTCAGTGTGTAATGTGTGAGGCCCGATGCAGGGTTTAGGGGGAGGTGGTGCTGTAACAGAGAGAGGGGCGGGATGGATGGTGCACACTCTCGATAAGACTCTTTCAGTTCGGAGAAGTTACGCTGCCTCGAGCAGATGGATCTCATCTCAAAAATAAAATATAATTTATTTGCTTTTAATACCAACAAAACGTCTTTCTTCTTTTTTTAACATAAATCATCTTTCCTCATTAACACATTCTCTTGTTAACATAAATTCTCTTTTCTTTTTAGTACAACTTTTCTTTTCTCTTTTCTCCTTATTTCTAGTGCTCTTTTCTTTTGACTTTTCTCTTTTTCTTTTTAGCACTTTCCTTTCATCTTTTCTCTTTTCTTTTAACTTTTTTCCTTTTCTTTTTCTTTTCAACACTTCTTTTTTCTTTTATTTCGTCTTTTTTATTTTCTTCTGACTTCTTTATTTCTTTTCTTCTTTTCTTTTGTCTTTTCTTTTTTTCTTTTGACTTTTTTCTTTTCTTTTGACTTTTCTCTCCCTTTTTAACACTTCTTTTTAATTTCCTTTCATCTTTTTAATTTTTTCTTCTGACTTTTCTCTCTTTCTTTTCTCCCATCTTTTCTTTTGACTTCTCTCTTTTTCTTTTAAGCACTTCTTTTTCTCTTTTCTTTTCTCCTATACTGGAGCAACACAGACCCGAGGCGTTACATAACGATGTCTTACCTAAGAAAGTTGATGTGATGTTTAGAGGCTGAATCTTCCTCATATACGATTAGTGACTGTCTCATCATCGGGACTAGATTACAGCATGTACCTGGAGTTTCATTCATATCTATGGTTTCTACAGAAACAGCTGACTCACAGGGACGTATCCAGATATCATGGATGCTCCATAAAAATGTACTTAATTGTTGATGTAGTAAAGTTTTCTGTGATGGTTTATTTAACTTTTAGAGAAGGAGTCTCCAGTGTCAGCACTTTGCAGCACTCCAAGATAAAGCTGTACGTTTTTTGCCGGTTCTTGGTAACGTTCTACATAAAATAGTAACAGGAACAAATTGTTCCACGTTACCATAAACCTTGTAAAATGTGTTGCTGCTGTGATATAAAAGGAATAAAACACTCATTTTGTCAGAAAAGAATTAACGTTTGCTTTACATCTTTGGTGCACCATGGCGTATCATGTTTTATTTCTCATCCTGTAACAACGTCGTTATGCATTTATTCCTTTTACTCTCTTTTACTTTTACAGGTTACAAAGTAACCATGGCAACAATCATTAATAACACCTTAGGCTCGACTGATGTTGATTAGCTTAATTGCTCCAGTAAAGCTTTAATCTTTATTACACGCAATGAAACGATTACTACGCCGCGGTGTTTAAAAACGGGTGAATTAGAAGCGATGAGAAAAAGAGTCCGCCCTCTGAGACGTAACCTTAGCAACAGGATCCTGACAGGTTCTCAACCTAAATAAATGTTGCCGTTTTAAAGACGCAAAAATCCTGGAGTGGACATTCACAAATCCCATGCATTGTTATCCTAAACAAATGAGGCAAAGCTCTAGAATGTTCTAGAAAGTCTCCTGGGCTCTAGAACGCTGTATAACTGTATAACTGTGTTAAACTAATCAGTAATAGCACAAGCTATTGATAATCCTTGACTTTACATTAGAAGGTTCTATAACTACAGTGCCATTCAGTTTTCCCACTTTAACCCACGCGTTCTAGCTTGTGCTCCAGACGGAACGTCCTGGTGTTCTAGAACCAAAGTATCCTAACAAAGTCTCCTACAAAGAACTACCTACTGCTCAGAAGTTACTAACCAGAGTTAGTCTAGAATGTCTCCTTTGTTTCTCCTTCATTTCACAAATCAGTGTGCGTTCTAGAATTAACTACAAACTACTGTTCATGTAACGGCTGATGTTGTAGAACGTACCATTCAGTGCTCTAGAATGAATTAGCCAGCGTACAAGCAAGTTCTAGATCTACACCCTCCCGACTTTAACAGTACGCTGTAATACGGCATTTACGTTCTAGCTCTTGTTCAGAAGTTAATTAGCTGGTGTTCTAAAGTGCAAGCCTCTAGAACGTGTCATATACACTATTATACTTGTGTTCTAGAACTTTCTGCTCACTGCTCCCATGTTTCACTACTGTATGTTCTGGTTCCACAATTACATTTGTTTAAAGCATTGTTCCTGAATGTACTAACCTTTTGGAACTACTGTACTCCCTCTAATAGAGCCAACCGTGTTCTAATCCCTTATTTGAGTTTTGCTACGAGACAGAAGCGAAGAGATTGCTTCCATACATCATGAACATGAGTCATGTGATCTGATGGCATTCGAGGCATGGGGTGCTGGCGCCGGTCCGAGGTTTAGAACCCGCAGCTACGATGTTATTAAAGGCTTCGCTTTTACCAAACGGCGCGAGTGCTATGCTGCGATCTGACCGTAGCGCAAACAGACAGAGATAAATTCCCATGGCAGGAGGTCACGGCTGCGTGCTCATGCTTCCAATACCGCAACGCCAAACTGCTTAATATAGGCTTTTGTGTAAAGTGAACTCTGCAGGACCTTTACTTCATCACTCATGTCCTCTGTTCTGCTGTGCAGCTACTCGGCTCGAGCTTGAGACCCTTTTTTCATTCCTCTGGAGAACAAAGTTACCGGTTCCCCATTCCATTCTTCCTATAGAAGTTTCCTACACACTAGAGTACTAGAATACTAGAGTTTTTCTAGAATGTAATACAGTCGACCCCTGAAATTCGCGACGGGTATGGTTCCTAAAAAAACACAAATTTTGGATGTGTAGTTTACCCCCTAAATATGCCCCCAAATATGCACTTTAATTTCATTTCAAACTCACCTTAATACATTACCCTTAAAAAAAACAGAAAGTAAAGGTAAACTTTAAACTGTATACTGTACAGTACTGCTGTGTCTCCCGCAGTGTCAGAATGTAAAATACAGATATGCATACTGTATGCACTGTAATTCATGCAAGCACGTTTTCTTTGGTATCAGTATTGTAGGGTAAATACGGTAGTAATTCACCATCCCAAGCCACGTTGTTTTCCTCTACAGTCACTTTTTGTTCTCTCTACAGTACAAAAAAAATTATACAGTATTATATTTTATATGAAAATTTAGCTGAATTTAGGTTACTATTTATGTTTGTAAATTATATTGTTCTTAATAGTTTAGCATTAAAACACATAAAAAATGATATATTGCCACGAAAAACAAAGCCATAAAATAATTGCGGAGGATATTTGCGGTTTCTGCGAAATTGCGGGGGTTTCTGCGACCAATTATTATTTAGGTTTTAAGAAAAAATCCGCGAATGACGCGGGGGTCGACTGTAAACTTGACAGTGTTCTGGAATAACAGGACCCTAACTGAGCCCTAACAAACACCTGCCACATCCGAACCCACGTTCTCAAATGAACCAACAAACACCTTCACTCTTGTTTACTCCCAATTCGAGATTGTTTCCTAGGCAACAATAGACTACAGTCGTGTTTAAGAAGGCACCATTCAGGGATCTGGAAATGTTCTAGCCGATGTTCTAGAACTTCATCTCCATTTTCTTTAATGTTATCACTTTTTTTTGCTGTTTGTTCCGGAGTGAGTGAGTTCATGTTTAAGAAAGCACTTTTCATTTTTTAGAACTCTCCTGATTTCCTGATTCATCATTCATGTCTCAGAAGCTTTTGCACTCCTGTACTCTATTCAGCTATTCAGCTCAGATTCGGGTGGTTTTTCAGTCCCACCTCCCCGCCCGCCACCAAGCCGGAGAAAAGCGTACCCGGGGTCCCTCGGAGTCGTCAGCGCTTCGCTTCCAATTGAAATAAAGATGGCCGAGGGCACCAATCTGTCCGGTTTGATTTCAGAGACGAACGTGTCAGCAGTAGCGGCCGATCTATAATTAACTCTCGGAGTGAAAAGCCGTCGGCGCTTTTTAATTCCTGCGCGCGCAAAATAATTCCTAACGAGCAACAACTCACGACGAATCACGCGCACCGTGAAAAGACGCCGGGGAGAACGAGGCAGAGACGGCATTCACGTACTGAAAGACTGCTCTGAAAAGTCTCAGCAGGCGTGAGAGATGGAAGAAAGATAGCAGTGTTGAAGTAAAAAAAAAAAAAAAGGAAAAGAAGTAGGAAAAAAAAAACAACACGGTCGGGGAGAGGGAGAGAAAAATAAATTAGCTGGATGGAGAGTAAGATATGAACGGAATGCGCTAATGGTGGGAAGAAAAAAAAACCCTAAAAGCAAAAGTGCAGGAGGCCAAAATGTCCGACTCTTTTCCCTGGCTTTTCACTCTGACCAAATGGACTACACTGACCCGAGATACTTGGCCTCTGAACCCACTCGTCTTTCTTTCCTTCGCTCTTTCATCGCTTCCACTCTCAGGGAGGATTCTGTCCGTTACTTCCTTCGTTAGCATCAGCGTTATTCATCCAGTTCTGCCAAATCCAATCAGGATGAAAATTATTCTGGTAATAATATTAGCATTTATTACACCAACACCGGATATTTAGGTTTAGCTACAACACCTAAAGCTAAACAACTACTTTTGTTTTCAAGCTAACATTAGCACAGCATTAGCAACACTCATTTTTTTAAACTAATCTCAATAACAATAAAACTCTACAGGGAGCTTTGACATGAAGAATGTAAAACATACTGTAGCTAGCTAGCTCGCTAATCCAAATAAAAGTCTGTTAAATTAGCAAAACGCC
>JAOVVA010000032.1:15302917-15305417 GCA_028565275.1 Leiocassis micropogon | reverse complement strand
ATACAATACCGAATGTTTATTTATTCACCTTCCTGCTTCTATCTATTTTTTATTTATTTATTTGTTTGTTTGTTTGTTTGTTTATTTATTTATTTAAATAACCCGTCACCACAGCGGTTACTTTGACGACTTGTTCAGCGCCGTTATTTCCAGCTTCCTCCAGAGTGTATGACGCAAGAACCAGAAATTCTATCTGCTTAGAGGCGGAAAAAAAGTGTCCAAAAGTGTCACGTTCATCTAGCGGACAGGTTTTAGCCTAACCCGCTAAGCAGACTCGCTACAATATGAAAAAAACTAGTGGAGGTTTGACGTAAAATCTGTCATAAAAACCGTTAACAGTTATTTTACTAAACAGTAAAGTAGCGAGCGACACTCAGGACACCGACTCCTAGCTAACAGCCTGTATACGCTAACTATCCTACTCGGCTAACACGCTAGCAACGTACACCCTGACTAGCCATGTTAATTAGCGATGCTATTTGGGAAAAATTACCCATCATCACCCGTGAGTGAACAAACCGCACCCTGAAATCCTCATGGAGTTTATGCAACTTATTAATCTGATAATCGTCACCACTGTGTGACAAACCACACCTGTCTCTCTCTGTCCCTGCCTGTCGGCCTGTCTGTCTCTTTCTCTCTGTCCCTGTCTGTCTGTCCATCTGTCTCTTCCTCTCTTTGTCTGTCTCTTTGTCCCTGTATGTCTTTCACTCTCTTTCCATGTTTGTCTGTCCCTCTTTCCCTGTCTGTCTCTCTGTCTCGTTTTGTCTCTTTCTGTGTCTCTCCCTCTCTCTCTCTGCCTCACCTCCTCATAAACACAATTCTCTACAGTTTAATAAATAAAGCTCTCCCTCTTTCTTTCTCCTTCTCTCGTTATCATGCTCTCCCTCATTCCCCCACTTCACTTCTCTTACTTCTCTCCACATTTTCTTTTTTCTCTCTCTTCTGCTCTTTACTTTCTTCTCGTGTTCTCTATCTCTTCCTACACCCCCTAACCACCCCCCCTCCTCTTCTCCACCTCCTCTTCAATCATTTCCTTCATCCTACTTTCTCTTGCTCTCTCCGGTTGATCTTTCACTCATCTTTACCTCTACTACTCTCTATCCCATTTTGTCTCCGTCTCCCTTCATCTTTTTCCTTTTCCTTCACCTCCATCTTTTCATCTCCTGTTGTTCTTTCTCTCTCTTTCTCACTCTACCCTTCTCTTGCCTCCACATACCTCTCACACACTCGTTTGACTTTCAGACATCCACGCAATGGTACTATGGCAACATGGCATTCCTACACACACACACACACACACACACACACACACACACACATCACTGTCATAACAAACCTGACCCTTATGTACAAGTGTAACTTCATCTGAAAGATATAGAGACTGTTTATGACAGCAGGTATGTGTGTGTGTGTGTATGTGTGTGTGTGTGTGTGTGTGTGTGTGTGTATGTGTGTGTGTGTGTGTGTGTGTGTGTGTGTGTGCGCATAATACAAGACTAAATCTGATGAAATCTGTCACCACGGCGACGGAGTTCTTTGGCCAACACATACACGAGCACACACACATACACACACGCGCACACACAAACAAACAAACAAATGGAATTTTTCTTGGAGACGAATTCAGTTAAATATGAAACTTCATTAGTTCACCTACACAAAAAAAAATGTGTGTATGAGAGAGAGAGAGAGAGAGAGAGAAAGAGAGAGGGAGAGAGAGAGAGACAGATGCCCTGTGATGAAGCAATGAAAGAAAATGTCAAACCATAAAACCTGCAAAAGCATAAAGCATTAAATAAAATAACAAAACAAATAAAATTAACAACAAATGAAAACGAAAATTAGCAAAAAAAAAAAACAAGAAAATAAAAAGCCAGAAAGAAAGCAAGGTAAAAAATAATCAAAGAGAGAAATACGAATAAAAAACAAAAGAAGGTATTAAAAAATATATTTACAATCTATTAAAGAAAGAAAAAACAAATGAACAATAAAATCTATTAAAGCAAAAAGGGGGAACAAATTAACATAAAAAATCTATTTAGTTACAAAGAAAGAAAGAAAGAAAGAAAGAAAAAAGAACAAATTAACAATAAAAAATCTACTAAAGAAAGAAAGAAAGAAAAAGAAAAAAAACAACTGAGCAATAAAAAAGTTTATTGAAAAAAAAAGAAGAAAGAAAGAAAGAATTACCAATAAAAAAATCTATTAACGAAAAAAAGAAAGAAAGAAAGAACAATTGATCATTAAAAAAACTATTAACAAAAAAGAAAGAAAAAAGAAAGAAAGAAAGAAAAAAGAAAGAATGAATTCAATAAAATGATCAATAAAAAATCTACAGTGGAACCTCGGATTACGAGCATAATCCGTTCCGGAAGTGGGCTCGTATTCCAAAACACTTGTAAACCAAATTTAATTTTTCTATAGGAAATAATGGAAACTCAAATTATTCATTCTACAGCCCAAAAAAATAAATACATAAAAATAATTAACACAAAAT
>JAOVVA010000032.1:15289757-15302817 GCA_028565275.1 Leiocassis micropogon | reverse complement strand
TCGGCCAATCAGCTCTCTCTAGACCTCCGGCTGCGAGAGGTTACAGCATCACCCGGGAACCGAACCAGCGATCTCCGCAAAATTTCAGGTCTTAAGAAGAGAATTCGTGAGGCCGAGGTCGTGCTGTAATATCGTATCAGGTGATCGCTGCTGGTTTCCGCCCCTTTTGACTAGTGCCACTGTGATGGACAGGAGAGAGACAGACACAGGAGGCCCCTCCTACTCAACCGATCGTTACCCGCTTTGCCTCTCAGCGGCAGCAGCTGACCTCGCGAACGAATCTCCAGAACGACACTTTAAAACATTCACGACGTTCCTGAGAAACCCGAAATCGGTCCTCGGTTGTCAGAAACAGAAGCGCGTGAATCAGCCTTCAGGATTGTTTTAGTGCGTGTTTTTATATTCAGGACCAAAATAATCCGCTAAAGCTTATAAAAAGGTTGAGCGGTTATATTGGTGCTTAGCACGTACTTAGATGACTCACCCTGGAGCTTAACTGCTTTAAAGCTAACAGTAAAATACACTGCTCAGGAAAACACACACGCACACACGTACACACACGCACACGTACACGTACACACACGCACACTATCCTGCTGTTTACCACAACAACAACGACGACGACAGCAAAATAACTCCGCTGTGATCTGGTTTCGTGTAAAATCGTTGCATATGAGTTTTAAAAAACGATTGCAGTCTTGCCTGCAGGTCAGTACCACACACACACACACACACACACACACACACACACAGAAGGAGGCTCGCATCGAGCTCAGCCTCGTCTCGTAACGGCGCCGCTGTTTATGTTGGACGTATTGAGTTTCCTTGGCGACTGCAGCGGTTGAAATAAAGCAGCAAGAAGATGATTATGTAAAGGTTAAACTTCATAAACAAGGCCTCAAGAGTGTGTGTGGTGTGGTGTGTGTGTGTGTGTGTGTGTGCGTGAGCGATAATAATCATCTCTTCATGACCACAGCATCTTTTTAATCGTTCTGACATCATCAAGACAAACTGCACGCGGGAGCAAAAGTATTTGACCTCATATTAGAAAAACCCATTGAAACCTAAAGTATAAGGGATAATGATTAGCCTCTGTGTGTGTGTGTGTGTGTGTGTGTGAGAGAGAGAGAGAGAGAAAGAGACAGGGAGAGAGAGAGATACATTCCATTCCAGATCAGCCTTAGTAGTCGGATCACGCAAAGGAATCACGAATGAAGGCCTGAAGTAAAAAACTCCTGAGTCACAGTGTGGAGTTATTGTGTGACTGTGGTGTTGTGTGACTGTGGTGTTGTGTGACTGTGGTGTTGTGTGACTGTGTTTACTGTGGTATGCTGTGTTTTCATTATGTAAATTGGGTGATTTTTTGCGTTGTTGTGATGTTGCATTGTGTTGTGGTGTTGCGTTGCGATATTGCGCTGCATTGTGTCATGTTGCGTTGTGTTGCGGTGTTGCATTGTTGCGTTGCTATGTTGCGGTACATTGTGTCAGGTTGTGTTGTGTTACGGTGTTGCATTGCATTGTGTCATGTTGCAATTGTTGCGTTGAATTGTGCCATGTTGCGTTGTGTTGCGGTGTTGCGTTGCATTGTGTCATGTTGCGTTGTGTTGTTGCATTGTTGCGTTGCTATGTTGTGTTGCATTGTGCCATGTTGTGTTGTGTTGTGGCGTTGTGTTGCATTGTGTCATGTTGCATTGTTGCGTTGCATTGTGCCATGTTGCGTTGTGTTGCGGTGTTGCATTGCATTGTGTCATGTTGCGTTGTGGTGTTGCATTGTTGCGTTGCTATGTTGTGTTGCATTGTGTCATGTTGCGTTGTGTTGCGGTGTTGCATTGCATTGTGTCATGTTGCGTTGTGTTGCGGTGTTGCATTGTGTCATGTTGAGTTGTGATGTGGTGTTGCATTGTTGCGTTGCTATGTTGTGTTGCATTGTGTCATGTTGAGTTGTGATGTGGTGTTGCATTGTTGCGTTGCTATGTTGTGTTGCATTGTGTCAGGTTGCGTTGTGTTGTGGTGTTGCATTGTTGCGTTGCTATGTTGTGTTGCATTGTGTCAGGTTGCGTTGTGTTGTTGTGTTGCATTGTGCCATGTTGCGTTGTGTTGTGGTGTTGTGTTGCGTTGTCACGTTGTGGTGTGTTATTGTGACGTTGTGTTTGTTAAAGGCCTTGAAAAAAACATTCGCACATGACATATTTATACACTCTACCCACAATGCACTGCTCTCACTCAGAGACAGTAAAACCTCTCTCTCCGTCTGTTTCATCCTTTTTTAAGAGAGGCGTATGGACTTATTTTCTCTCCATCCTCCTCTCTCCGTCTTTCTGTTCATCTTCCCTTCAATCTGTTTCTCTCTTTCCCTCCACTCACTCTCTCCATCTGTCTGTTCATCCACAACACTGATTCAATCTCTCTCTCCATCTCTCTCTCTCTCTCTCTTCAGAGTAGTGCGTCTCTCTCTCTCTCTCTCTCTCTCTCGGAGCAGGTGAACGCTGATGGGCAAAAACATTTTTCTCGTTTGCATACAAACACAAATGGACCACAATGAAAGCAGACACACTGTGTGTGTGTACGTGTGTGTGTGTGTGTGTGTGTACGTGTGTGTTTGTGCATGTGTGTGTGTGTGTGTACGTGTGTGTTTGTGCATGTGTGTGTGTGTGTGTGTGGTCACTTCACGCTGTAGAGTAACAACCACCCACTGACACCAGCCCTGTTGCCACCAGATGGCCTGTTTCTTCACACACACACACACACACACACACACACACACACACACCTCATGTAAGTTATCTTAAGTCTGTTACGTCTGATATCATTTTGAAAACAAAGGGGCAGAGAGAGAGAGAGAGAGAGAGAGAGATAGCAGTGGAAAAGGAAAGAAAACAAAAAGAGAAAGAAAAAAACCATATAAAAAAATAACAAAGAAAGAGAGATAAAGAAAGCGAAAGAAAGGAAGTAAGAAAGAATAAGAGATAGATCACAGATAAAGAAGAAAAACAAAAAACAAAAAAAAGAAACAGATAAAGAAATTAATAAAGAAAGAAAGAGAGAGAAATAAAGTAAAAAAGAAAGAAAGATCGTGGATAATAAAGTAAAAGAAAAAAGATTGTACGGATAAATATAAATGGAAGAGACAGAGAGAGAAAGAAGGAAAGAGTTACATGAAAGAGAAACAACAAACAGAGAAAAGAAAAAAAGGAAAAAACAAAGAAGGACAGAAAAAGAAACAGATTTACTTCAGTGTCCACACACTGCGTTCTCTCTATCCGCCCGTCCATCTCTCTCTCTCTCTCTCTCTCTCTCTCTCTCTCTCTGACCTTTGACCCTCCCTACACTAATCTCTCTCTCTCTCCCCTGCATGAGCGCTGTGGGGTAAGAAAATAACACACACCGTTAATTACCCATGTCAGAGACAGAGGCCAAGATAGAGAGAGAGAGAGAGAGAGAGACAGAGGGAGACAGACAGACAGACAGACAGACAGACAGACAGTTGGCTTCTCTCTCACTCTCTCACTCTTTCCGTTTTTCATCTGTTAGAATTTATATCTTTGGCAGAGATTCCGGAACGTTCTGTCAGTAGAGGTGGAAAAGGAAAAAGCCAAAGAACGAACACACACACACACACACACACACACTCCACCCACCTCTCAAAGCACAAACGCTGCTTATCTCTCTCTCTCTCTCTCTCTCTCTCTCTCTCAGAGGGACGATGTCCTCTACAGCAGCTGCGCAGCGAGAGCAGCCAAAAGAAGCAATCAGGGACAGGAGTGTGTGTACGGTGAAAGGTGTGTGTGTGTGTGTGTGTGTAAGTGTGTGAGTGATGAAAAGTATAGGACACACACTTGGAACGAGATGGAGACATTGAAATCCTGCCTGTGTCAGCGTGTCCCTATATCCATCAGCTTCACTGTGTGTGTGTGTGTGTGTGTGTGTGTGTGTGTGTGGCTTGTTCATCTTCAATCCCCTCATGACTGACAGTGTGTTTCCAGCTCCTGGTTGAGGCCCCTCATTATTATCTTCCCTTGTTAACAAATCCCTCACACACACACACACACGCACACACACACACACACACACACACACACACACACACACACACTTTGACATTGAGACACACACATCCAGAGTGAGTAAAAGACTAAAAACAGATTGAGCAAAAACAAAGAGAAAAAAAGTAAATAAAAAAAAAACAGACAAAATTCTTTCCATCTTTCTTTTTCTTCTTTATCCATTGGCGGACTCTCCCTCTCTGTGTCTCTGTCTCTGTCTCTCTGTGTCTCTGTCTCTGTCTCTCTGTGTCTCTGTCTCTGTCTCTCTGTGTCTCTGTCTCTGTCTCTCTGATTGTGGGAAACAAATTCACCAGATTAAGGTAAATTAAAGGTTCATACCAAGCAAATATTTTTTGTTCTTTACTTTTTGTCTTTTTGGTTTTTGTTAATAAAGAGTGATGAGGAAAGGAGGATGCAAAACAGATTGAATAAAAAAGGGAAAGATAAAATAGAAAAAGACAAAAATAAAAAAAAAAATAACAGATTTAAATAACCAGAAAGGAGGAAAAAGAAAGTAGAGAAAATGTGAAAGAAATGCAGGAAAGTAGACAGAAAGAAGAAAAAAGAAAAAGTGGAAAAAAGCTAAAACAGAAAAAAAGAAAGCAAGAAAAACAAAGATAAAAAACAGGGAAATAAAAAAATTGAACAAACAAAAAAAGTCAAATAAAAATTTGTTAAAATTTTATTTGCATTTTAATTTTGTTTTTCTTTATTTTTTCTGAATAAATAAAGAAAAACTAAACAGAAATGCAAAAACAAGAAGATTGAAAGAATGAAAGCATTCTCCTCCTCTTGCACTCGTCTTTTTTATTGCTTTATCTCCACCACTCTCTTCTTCTCTCTCCATATCCGGCTCCTTTTGAAGCCGTCATTAGTGTCTCAATTTATTAGCACACACACACACACACACACACACACACACACACACACACACATATACGCACACACATATACACACTTACTTCTCTTTTATTCACAGCTGAGAAGGTTTCACTTATTTACCGTTTTTCACCATCTATGTCATTCACACTATGTCATCACCCTCCCTCCACACACACACACACACTTATTCACACACACACACACTGGTATCCAAGCCGAAGACATGAACTTCTATTCAGTAACATTTAAAGTGCTTCCTTCAGCACCATTGTGAGCTTGTCACAGCAAACCCTCCCATCTCTCTCTCTTTCTCTCTCACACACATACACTTACACACACACACACACACATCTCTATTTCGTAGCCACCCTGGGTCTGATATCATACGGACAGAGCTTAATGTTCTTATCTTCTACTCACTTCTACTCCACCATCTGAGCCTAAGAACTCCCTCAGCCTTAACAATCAGATTCCTTCAACCTCATTAATCCGACTCCCTCAGCCTCAATTAGTCTCACCAATCAGACTCCATTTGCCTCAACAATCAGACTCCCTCAACCCCATTCATCAGACTCCCTCAGCCTCGCAAATCAGACTCCCTCAACCACATTCATCAGACTCCCTCAGCCTCGCAAATCAGACTCCCTCAACCACATTCATCAGACTCCCTCAGCCTCACAAATAAAACTCCCTCAGCCTCACCAGACTCCCTCAGCCTCAACAATCAGACTCCCTCAACCTCATTCATCAGACTCCCTCAACCTCACTCATCAGACTCCCTCAACCTCACTCATCAGACTCCCTCAACCTCATTCATCAGACTCCCTCAACCTCATTCATCAGACTCCCTCAACCTCACCAATCAGACTCCCTCAACCTCATTCATCAGACTCCCTCAACCTCACTCATCAGACTCCCTCAGCCTCATTCATCAGACTCCCTCAGTGTCACCAATCTGACTCCCTCAGCCTCGCAAATCTGACTCAGTCACACCAATCAAACTCTCAAAGTCATTAATCAACCTCCCTCAGCCTCACCAACTGCACTCATTCTGCCTTATCAATCAGACCTTCTGCCCCAACACTGGGATTCATTCCACCTCGACAATAGGACTCACCCTGCCTTGTCAATCAGACATAATCTGCATTGACAATGAGACGCTGCCTTACAAGGTAATTAGTAATTAGTACATGTACACACACTGTTTATGATTCATAATCAATCATTTGCTTAGGTCAAGCTGAAGTCTTCCACGATACATTCTCCTTTCTCAGTTTTAAGTTCTAGCCATGTACACCAATCTGGATAAGCTGTAAATGTCGTTTTAGATCAGGTCAGTCGTTTTACAAGACTGAAAATCAAACCCGAGTCGTATCGCCATGACAAGGTGAGATTTCCTGCTTTCCTCTTCACATGTGCAAGTCATCACCCTCAGCCCACTTAATTCCACACTGAGTGTAACGGACACTGATGTAAGCGGCAGCTGGCTCCGTGGAGATTACCTGCAGGTGGAATAGTGATCAGAGAGCGAGTGGGTTCTTCCTACAGACACGAGGCGGAGGAAGTCCCACGGCCGAACCATGTGCCTGCTTTTCCTGGAAACCTGAACACACCCGGATTCCTCAGTAATGAACACGACTTTCAAAACATTACAGTCATCAGCAGCAGCGGAGCCTTTTCACAACAACTGACCTTTAGATGACCCCGAGTGTGAACCCCGCAGGATTGCACCGACCTCACACCAAGAAAAAAGAAAGAAAGAGGACAGACAGATAAGAAAAAATAAACAGAAAAGAGGACTGCGTGTGAGGGTAGAACGTCTCTGTGTAAGAGCTGAGCTGTGTGAGGACGGAGTGTGAGGGGTGATGGTGAGGACCGAGAGCAGAACATGAGGACAATAAAAACATGTCATGGGTGCCAGAGGTGGGATGTTACTGAGTAAATGAACTTAGTGAGCATGTTTAAGTAAATATTTCATGTATCTGTACTTTAGTAGTTTTATTAGAGGACACTTTCTATTTTAACTCCGCTCCGTAGTACAGCAAATCAATCTCTACGTTTACTTCACTACATTTCCGCGTGCCGTTACATTACCTGACCACAGCGGTGTGTCGTATTTGAAGTGGAAATTTCGCCACCTGCTGACTATTATGCATAATTGCGTGACTTGCCTTTCCTTCGAGACGCACCTAAAAACATTACAGATGTTTGAAATCAGTTTTTCTTTTATGGTGAGAGAGGCTACAGTGAGCAATGCTGTACTTTTACTCCAGTAAATGGAGGACTTTTACTTTTGTGATATTTTCCCGGGGGAATCAGTACTTTTACTATTTGCCCACCTCTCGATGGTGTGAAGTCCATCAGCCTGCACCTCTCCCTCTCTCTGTTCTCTCTCTCTTACTGTCCCTTTAAACAGTTGCGCCCTCTCACATCTTCCTTTCATCTTCATTCTTAGCTTCTTTTTATTTTTTCTATTAAAGATTTATTTGTTTTTCTCTCCTGCGCCTCTCCTTTGTCTCTCAGGGAGTCCATGCAAATGCAAACAAGAAGAGAAAAGTAGAAAGAAGCTTGAAAGAAAAAAAAAAGAAAAGAAAAAAGTCAGGACATTGCCCGTCCTCCGTCACGCTGGACGCAAGGTGGAACGGGAAAGGTCAGAGACACCCATAACCCTCAGGGCCCCAGTGCATGATGGGAAACGTGATAAGTGCAGGTCACGCGGTCACTTGTTAACCTGATAAACGTTCCCATGGAAACCCGAACATCCTTCTATCCTGTCTCACATATCTCACAATCTGTCCTCTCTCTATCCTGTCTCACCCTCTCCTTCACGCCTCTGTCTCACCCTCTTTCTCTCTATCTCGCGTCTCTCACCCTCTCTGCATTTCACCTTCTGTCTTTCGCCCACTCCCTCATGCTCTCTCTTGCTCGCTCTGTCTCACACGTCTCTCGGTCCCCTCTCTCTCACCCTCTCCTGCCATTTCCATGTCTCTCTCTGTCTCTCTCTGTCTCTCTCTCTCTCTCTCTGTCTCACACATCTCTTGCCCTGGCTCACACCTTCACACCTCATAATTACACTCGGGTCGAGGCTGGGCAGCAGTGTTGAGTTCGACATTCTGGGAAAGTCATTTACACTGTCACACTCGCTCGATCTTATACACACACACACACACAACATGACAGAGAGGACTTTACTCCCCTCTTCACCCCCCTCTCTAGGCGCCCTACTCATGCTAAGTGGTGACACGGTTACGCTCAATTTGTCCCATTCACGCTCACAGTGGGGCCGAGAGTCTCAGCACGACAACCGAGAGAGAGAGAGCGCGGGAGAGAGAGAGAGAGAGAACAGGAAGTGATGCAGCTCATTTCTTCCACTGCTGTTCCTTATACTACACTCTGTCCCTTCCTCCCTCGCACTCGCTCTCTCCTCTCATTCCCGCTTGTCCCCCAGAGACAGAATGACACAGAGGCTGTAAGATGAGTCCAGAGTAACGAGTGTGTTATCAATCCGGAAAAGATGGGATGAGAGAAGGATGGAAACAGAGAGAGAGAGAGAGCGAGCTCTGAGGAACGACTGAAATAGAAGAAGTGTGTGTGTGTGTGTGCTGATCCCTATAGACCAGGCGACACAAACCCCCTCCCGAGGCAACCCTGCTTGAGTGAGAAAGTGTGTGTGTGTGTGAGAGAGCGCACACACACCCCCTGTAATCGCAGCACCTGTTCCCTGGACACTGAGACTCCACCAATTGGGCCGAGTGTTGCATTTGAGACAGGGGCTCATTCAGGACAGGACAAAACACACACACACACACACACTGACTCTACGGTGCCCTCGCAATTACGTACAGGTCGAGGTTGCCAGAATGAACTGCGGGAGGTTACCCGAGCTCTGTGTGTGTTCAGGAAGTCTTACTCATTCACACACACACACACACACACACACACACACAGTGCAGTGAAGATCAGTGTTTTTTTCTTGATGGCCTTCAATATCTGGGGAACAGAAAATAATGCAGAGCCTTCACACACACACACACACACACACACACTTTAATGCCCTAAAATCTTTAAATCTCATTAAATAACCAGAGCCGGTGGCAAGTGTTACATTGTAACCAATCATGATTTAATATGCAAATGATTATCAGTCACAGTAGGCGGGGCTTGTGTAGGGATCATTTGCATATTCAAAGAATCCACAGTTTAATTCGATTGGCCGAGACATTCTCCCTTAAAGCCATTTATGCAAATATCTGCCTCAAGCCCCGCCCACTTCTTCGCTGAAGTCACACAGATGTGCGAGCGTCCGCGCGGCCATCTTGCACAACTGGAATTATATTTAACGGCTGAGTAACTCCGGCCTGCGTCTGAGACCCTGAGATCATGGGAACATCGTACAGCTGGAGGAAACTCACACACACACACTCTCTCACACACACACACACACACACACACACATAAACACACATACACACACACGGCAAGTGAGTCATAGCACAGGAACCAAAGAACATGAGCTAGAAATGACCCAAAAAGTGTGTGTGTGTGTGTGTGTGTGTGTGTGTGTGTGTGTGTGTGTGTGCAAGAGAGAGAGAGAGAGAAATGGACAGACAGAAACACTCACAGTGAAACGAGAAAGAATTGAAGGAACTGATGGAAGAAAAGAAAAAAGAAAGAGAGATGGAGATGAGCAGAAAATGGAAAGTGAGACAGAAAGAGGGACAAAGAGAACAAGTGAAAAGAGAGAGAGAGAGAATTAGTCTCAGATTAACACTCTCCTTTTTCCATCTTATTTCTTTATCTCCATCTTTTTCTTCCCTCCTTTCTCCGTGTCCTCTTCCTCCTGTCCCCCTCTTCCTCACTTCCTCCCTTTCTTCTATCATACAGTTTCCTCTTTTTCTTCTCCTCTTTTTAAATTCCGTTATTTTTCTCATTTTACTGTCCTTCATCTCTCTCCAATCTATTTTTCTGCTTTTGCTCTCCTTTTTTCTTTTATCCGTCCCTCCTCCATCTGGTTTCTTTTTTAATCTTCCATTCCTCTTTCAATTTTTATATCTCTTCCTTTCCCCCTCTCCATTTTTCACCCGTTCCTTTCTTCTCCTTTCTTTTTGTGCAGAACTCCCATTTCTCTCTTTCTTTCACCCTTTATCCTTCCGTCCCTCCCTCCCTCTCTCCCTCCGTCCGTCCGTCTGTCACGTTTCTCTTGCTTTTCTGCCGTCTCTCCTCCTCTCCTCGCCTCCTTTTCTCTCGGCCTGACCCCGGGGAGACTTTGCTTTCGTTGCTGGCTCTCTTTCCAGTCCACAAACCTCAACGAACGACAAAGAACGCCTCAGTGGAGATTTGAATTTGAAACAGGGACGAAACCCAACACACACACGCACGCACACACACACATACATACACACACACACACACACACATACACACACACACACACAGACTGCCTGAAAAACCACAGTCTTAAATTGGCCAAAGCAAATTTTTTTCAGTTGTGTGTCAGCAGTACCATGTGTGTGTGTGTGTGTGTGTGTGTGTGTGTGTGTGTGTGTGTGTGTGAGAGAAAGAGACAGAGAGAGTGAGAGAGAGAGCACAACATGGGACAGGTGTGCGTATGTTTGATAACAAGTGAACGGACTGAACAAGTGTGTGTGTGTGTGTGTGTGTGTGTGTGTGGACCCATTGTGACATCACGGCAACAAATGTGCACAGACACTTTAACCCATCCCCAATACATTTACAGTGAAATGACATAACACACACACAGAGACCAAAGAGTCTGGGAAAACACCACATAACTCATTCCTGATGGTTTGTTTTTCCTTTTGTTTTCCAAAGAGAAATATGTTTGGAATGAAATTGATCATGCTTGATAGGACCAAACACACACACACACACACACACACACACTATTTCTTCTCTACCAGACGTGACCGCGCTCAGCATAAATTTCCAAGCATAAAAATCTGATGGAAACTAAAACAATTTCTCTCACTCTCTCTCTCTCTCTCTCTCTCACACACACACACACACACACACACACCTTAACTGTTCGAGTAACACAAGCACAGTTTCGAGTTCAAGCTTACATGGTTTGACCAATAACACAAAATTACTAAATTAACACACAGCTCTAATTACATCACCACACTACTGAATACGGTGAGTACTGAATCAGTGCTGAATAAACACTGCACTGGATCAACAGATTTGGTGCTGAATTAACAATGTACTGAATCAAGACTGAACTGAATTACTACCTCGGTGATAAATAAACTCTACTGAATTACCACTCAGTGCCGAATTAACACGGAACTGAATTAAAACACTGGTGCTGAATTAACACTGTACTGAATTCACACACTACTGAATTTATAAACTGATAATGAATTAACACACTGGTGCTGAATTAACACTGAACTGAATTCACACATTCAGGGCTGAATCTGCACTGTATTAAATTAAAAAAATTTACTGGATTTAGTAACTTGATGTTAAACACAGTGCTGAATTAACATTCTACTGAACGAACAGACTGTACTGCATTAACACTGTACTGAATTAACAGTGTACTGAATTAACTGTTACAGCGCTGAATTCACACCGTACTGAATTCACAGATGAGGTGCAGAACGAACACTGTACTGAATTAAAACACCCATTGTGTGCATTAAGTGTGTCGAAAGAACGCCATACTGCATTAACACTGTACTGAATGAACCCAGTATTTAACTAAGCGCGTCCAGATGTGCTGAATCAACACTGACGTTATTTTGAAGTGTTTGCTTTAACACCTCGAACATCACCGCCCTGTCACTCACATGAACGTGCGGAGTGTTGAGTGGACAGGGTGCTGAACCGACACGCGGGTTTATTAGCGCGGCATTACGGGAACACCCAGCGCGAGCCTGAGTACTGAATCCAGGCACTGAGTACTGAGTGAACTGAATTAAAGCCGGAATTAAGCCGGAGTTGTATTAACACCGTACCGAGTTACTGCAGTCCTGAATCTGGACGCGGTTTAATTAGCGACTTAATTAGTGCGTTAATTGATTTTTTTTTTTTTTTCACCGCAGAACAATTAACACCTCGGCAAATAAACGCGCGCGCTGCTGTGATGCATAACAACACCGGTGTTACAGTCGGTGTTAATTCGGCACTTTACTGAAAACACAAGCGTGTGTGTGTGTGTGTGCGGGTAAGCAAAGCACGCGCGCACTCACCGGTCCTGCGTGATGAAGCGGTGTATATACACACACACACACACACACACTCCTCAGGTCGAAATGAATAAATCCACAGCGCAGACGGAGGAGGAGTGAAGAAGAAGAAGAAAAAGAAAAAAAAGAAAAATACAGAACGGAAAGTCAAAGCTCCTGTTGTCTCGCGCACCTGTCCGAGTGCGGGTCCGGTAGCGCGCGCCTCCGCTGTGCCAGTGCCATGCCGGCTCGAGACAACTGTCGCGCGCGCGGCTTGCGCGTTTGGCTGAGACACACACACACACACACACACACACACACACTTCAGCAGCAGCAGCAGCACCTGTCCCGGGAGAAACACACACACACTAACACACATATACACTGCTCCGTGTGTGTGTATATATGCGCTGGTGCTCTGCACGCGCAGCTCCGAGCCTCTGACTCCTGCAGCAGCAGCGCCGCTTTAAATCACTCCCGGGTTGCCAGATCCACAGCGTTCACACACGGTTGCCAGATTCCTCTCAGCATTCTTACTCTCCATCGTCACGAGAACCGGATGAACATCACGCAGTCTGTGTGTCAGATAGAAGTTTATTTGCATGAATAAAAGAAAGGTTTTGTCTGTACATTGGGTCAGAACTCGCTCTTTCCAAGATATATTTACGTTTCATACACTGGAGGACCAGAAACCTGTCTCAGAAAAAACAAATGTCTGTCTGTCTGTCTGTCTGTCTGAAAAAGTCTGTCTGTCTGTCTGTCTGAAAAAGTCTGTCTGTCTGTCTGGACAGAATTTCCTGAATCTCCTGCAGTCCTCAGATCTCAGCCTGAAGTTTAATCTGCACCATAAGTGAATCTAAATGTCGAGTAAAAGTGATGTTATGAACAGTTATGTGTGGGATTTAATAATCTACTGTAAAATAATCTACTAATGCGCTACTG
>JAOVVA010000032.1:15269664-15281271 GCA_028565275.1 Leiocassis micropogon | reverse complement strand
GTGTGCGCGTGTTCATCTACCTGTTCAGTGTGTGTGTGTGTGTGTGTGTGTGTGTGTGTTCATCTACCTGTTCAGTGTGTGTGTGTGTGTGTGTGTGTTCATTCACCTGTTCAGTGTGTGTGTGTGTGTGTGTGTGTGTGTTCATTCACCTGTTCAGTGTGTGTGTGTGTGTGTGTGTGTGTGTTCATTCACCTGTTCAGTGTGTGTTTGTGTGTGTGTGTGTTCATTCACCTGTTCAGTTTGTGTGTGTGTGTGTGTGTGTGTGTGTGTGTTTGCTAATTTTGTGCTAAAATCTCAATCTCAGAAAAAATTGTTGTTGTGTGTATATATATATATATATATATATATTTTTTTTTTCATTATTGTAAAAAGTATCAAATTAGGCCAAAGAAAGTTCGCCGATGAATTTGGCTCAAAGCTCCCACTCTGCTCATCTCCGCGTTTGATCTGAAGTCGAGTTCTCGCAAGAGAGAAAGACGTGCAACTGACAACAAATAAATAAACAACAGCGAGAAACAAAAAGCCCACGCTTTTGTTTCTTTGCCTCTTTTCATCCCACAGACTCATGAGGCAACCTTTGAAGAAACTCAGCTTTCTCTCTCTCTCTCTCTCTCTTTTTCTCTCCTTTTCTCCCTTTCTGTGCTTTTATCATTGCACTAGAGAAAGAGGCGAAGAACTTCCTGTTTTCCTGACAAACACAAACTCTTCCGTTCAGCGGAGTGACTGAGACGCTCAGGTAACTCACACACTACATCGCACTACGCTTAAAGACTCTTAGCGGAGACGCCGGGAGATACAGTAAATGACATCAAATTCTTTATTGTTTTACAGAAATATGCATTTCATAAGAAAATTACAACCCGGTCCCGAGTGTGATTTCGTGTAATGAGTACAGACACGTGGAACAGATTCGTTTCCTGAAACAAATTCAACTTAATGGCAAGCGACTTAAGTCCCAACGCTGCATTATGAGAGTATGTGGACAAACGTGAGATCTTCTCAGCCCTTAATTTACATCAGGCCATAAAACAGATGTGGAAGTTATTTGTGTATATGTGTAAATATCACGTATCTGTACTTCACGTGAGTAGTTTTATTATTGGAAACTTTTAAATTTTACTCCACTACATCCTACAACAACTATCTGTACTTTTACTTCACTACATTTCTGCATGCTGTTGCGCTACATAACCAGACTGCTGTGTAGAATCTGAAGTGGTAATATCGCCAGCTGCTGACTAGGGATGGGAGGAAAAATCGACTCGGTTCTGAATCGCAATTTTTTTGTGCATTGTGCATCGCCACACTGACTCCAAAATGTATCTTTTAAAAACTACTTTTATAATAGAGATGAACCGGTGGATCGGCAGATAAAAATGTGTGTTAAAGGCCTCCGATCTGTCTTTTTCTCCAAACTCTCAAACCCACTCATTACACACACTTACACCATTCTTAAAAAACAGCGAGCGCAAATTTCTCGAAAATATCATACTATTTTTACTCAGTAAAAATTGTAACAAAATCGGAGGGAAATGTAATATAGCATCTGGAGATTTATAAAATATAATCGAATCGGCACCGAGAGGAATCGTGATCTCATATCTCATATCGGGTGATTCCCGTCCCTCCTGCTGACTATTATACATCATTTCTGGATTTGCCTTTCCTCTGTAAAATGCTCAAATATGTAGCAGGTGTTTGAAATCAGAACCGGAGATGGTTTGTTTGAACCGCTGTCCTCGAGCTGTTTTTCGTTGTCCTCGTCAATCTCAGAACCCACCACATCACACTCAAAGACAATGAGATGTTTGACGCGAGCATGAACTGATCCTTTTGACCTGAAGAATATCATTTGATATTTGATATTTTTCCCCGAATAATCAGGAGTGAAAGTGTTACGATCCACGATTACATACATGTCACTTTGTAAGAGCGTGATGGCGTATGAGTCTGCGAGGAGAAAGGTGGGAAGAGCAACACAGTAATGTTTGATTGGCATTTTTGGCTTCAGCAATAAGCTACAGACGGGAGCGCGGTGAAGCAGGCAGGCCGGATCTACTGTGAGCAATAACGTGCAAACAGTTTGTAGAAAAACAAAGGATTTTAATAAACTGTTCATTTTATCCAGAACTCAGCCGCCTGGAGTTTATTAAATCCTGATTCTAACACCTCAATACCTGGCGTGGTTAAAATCCTCACTTGTTTCCCATGAGGCCTCTGTTTATACATGTGGTGTTCAAGTCAAAGCAGGATTGTGGAAAGTAAAAACTCCCCTTCTCTCTATCAGGGCTACTGGATTGAAATTTAAGAAGGTCTGGTCAATAAAAATTTCCTCGAGCCGAGGTCCGAATTTCATGTTTGTGTTGTGATTCAGATCTCTCTCTCTATATATATACAGATATTGCAAAAATATAAGAAATTTGAAATGTTCATAGCGTTTCAATATATAATATTTATTGCCAGTTTTCAGTAACTACGTTAAACATGTGGACAGTTTGAACTTTGATGGTTGTGGATATTTCTCTGTATTTGTATGGAATCTTTAATTAGTCTTTAGTGAATCTTCATTTGCTCGCTGTTGGGTCGTAAATCTATGTGAACTAGGCTGAGACAAACTGGTTTTAAACGTCCGCAGGAAGAATAAACATATCTTAATCTGTCCG
Source organism: Leiocassis micropogon (assembly GCA_028565275.1). Lineage (NCBI taxonomy): Eukaryota > Metazoa > Chordata > Actinopteri > Siluriformes > Bagridae > Leiocassis > Leiocassis micropogon. The sequence goes on along the minus strand of JAOVVA010000032.1, from coordinate 15,278,608 downwards.
TGGCGGCACGGTGGTGTAGTGGTTAGCGCTGTCGCCTTGCACCTCCAGGGTCCGGGTTCGATTCCCAGCCAGGCTCGATTCCCGTCTCTGTGTGCATGGAGCTCATGCATGTTCTCCCCGTGCTTGGTGGGTTACCTCCGGTTTCCTCCCACAGTCCAAAGATATGCAGGTTAGGCTAATTGGTGTTCCCAAATTGCCCGTAGTGTGTGTGTGTGTGTGCTCTGTGACGGATTGGCACCCTGTCCAGGGTGTCCTAAGTCTCCTGGGATAGGCTCCAGTTCCCTGCGACCCTGAATACAGGATAAAGCGGTATAGAAGATGAGTGAGTGTGTGAGTAATCTGTCCATTCTTCTTTGACGGTTCGGTTTTCATTGTGTACTTTCCTTTTCTTGGAGTAAGCCATGGTGTGGCACGCTTTAATTTCTGTTTCTTCCACACACTCCGTCTATACACGGTAAACTATCGCGTTGATTGGCTCTGTTGAGTGCCGCATATAGCCACGCCCACCTCAAGAGAAAAGCGCTAAATTACTTGTATGTCTAGACTGTCACTCAGTCTAGCTCCGGGCCGCGGTCCACCATTTAGTAAAGCCCGCTCTATATAATCCCCTGCTACACTAATGCACTTATCCCGCCGTTTCGCTCGTGCTTGGACACCATCAAGGTAGAAAGTTTTCTCAGTACGCCGGAGCCATGATTGGACTCCTGCTTCACATCTGAAATGCCGGCCTCCCAGGAACTCCTTTAATGTCCCAAACATGTTGACATGGCTTGGAGCGAGGTCAGGACTGTACGGGGGGCGTGGTAATAACTCCCAGCCGAGTTCCTGTAACGTGCAAGTGGTGTTGGTGAATGATGGTGTGTACAGTTCACATGGACAGATGTTGATTTCCAAAGATCAGGCGTTCGACTCGCTGAATGTTCACGAGAACGTCTACAGCGGGCTCGGAGCCACCTCGGCCGGCATCGTCATACACGGATGTACGGCCTTCTTTAAAACGTTTTGCACCGTTCACATGTTTTACTGCGGTCTCATTATTGTAAATGTCTTCTGTAAATGTCAATCGCTTTTACACCAGAAATTTCAAATGTCCTGGTTGTAAAACCCCGCAACAATCTCGTTCTCTTCATCCTTTCTTACCTTCTCCATCAGCATCATCTTCTTCTTCCTCACTATCCCCTCGTATAATCTTTGTAGCTTCCGTTATTGTCCGAAGTAACACTTAGCCAGACTTATACTTGATTCTCTCTGATTTTTTTATTCTTTTGTTTTGTAAACAGCCTTAAAGGAGCGACGTGTATTTTTTAACGCCCTCTTCTGTCTGAGAGCTGAACTGCAATTGCTGTGAATTGCACAAAGCAGTTTATCTTGATATTATCAACACAAACGCTCATTGTTTAGGGGCAGATGGGCGGAGCTAAGGAGTTCAGCTTTGGTTTTTCTGGGCCAGATAGAAAAGCCTGAAATGAAAAAGTAGAAGATCTGCTAAACTGGGTCGCGGTGTTACAAAAAAACAATTATTTTCAATCACATGTTTAAAATTATGATAGTTATTTTTGTAAATGCGCTTAAAAGTTTATTATTAAAGCTGTAGTTTATTATTAAAGCTATGGACAAAGTATTAATGTACTGCAAGTAATCGAGATTTTTGGATTGTGAGTTTTTTCAGTAAACATTTCTGTACAGCAACATTTCTGTGCCCTAATCTAAATATATATCTAAAACAAACACTCATTTCCAAGGTGCAATAACAAACAAATAAGCTCTGGGACCGAGTGGCTTTTTTATTTTAACTTTATGGATGCAGATTAGTGAAGCAGAGACGCACTTGTGAAGCGATGAAGCGGAGGGAGCGCAGATAAACATGACGTTTCCCCGCTCTGTTTATGACAACAAACCCCGAGCCAGAACGTTCCCTCTTTTACTCGCACACTTCTAATAATATGCACATGCACAAATCAGATCAACACACACACACACACACACACACACACACACACAAATGGCATCTCTGCCTCAGCCTTCAGGAATGCGCAGGTAATTATGCATTTATTCATCTTCTGGCAGAGAGAGAAAACGCCATGTGTGCAGGTGGGAGAGTAAACAGCAGATCAGCAGGATTAACCATCAATCACACACCACATCTGTATGTGTGTGTGTGTGAGGATACAGTAGAGAGAGAGACTTACAGCATGCAAGAACAGCAACAGCGATGCTGAATTCTCTGTAACAGCGGCTCTGGCCGTCGCGCGGCTTTATAAGAACCTGCTCGCGCTGATACGTTACCGTTAAAGCAGTCGCTCATTCACAAATGTTTTTTTTTTTTTACAGTTAAGGAAGGAGTCTCCAGTGTCAGAGGTAAAGCTGTGAATAAGTCACATGGTCATGACAGAGGAGGCAACGCTTTGCATTTCTTTCTCAGTACTTTTATTTTTGTTGCATGAATTTGTATCCTGCACTTAAAGCCATGGACGATCACGCAAATCTTTTATCATTTCATACTCGCTGTGTCTAATCATGCTAATCATGCTGCTGCTTTCATATTCCACACTGTATTTATCATTTTTACTCTTTTATGCCTTTAGACTTTCACTGTTTACACTTTCATTTTGTAAATCGTGTTCCTGTGCAATTTAAATTTCTACTTCAATCCTTTCTCATTTTATTCTCATAACCTGAAATTTGCAAAAAAAAAAAGTCCAGTCTTTAACTGAATTATATTTTTCTAGCATACAGTTCTCATTTGTAGTGTCATTCTATTTCTCCGAGTTGTATAAGCATGTCACTGCATGTCATGGTTGTCATGGTATGGTTGAGTAGGTTTGAATTGAAATTCATGGGAAATAAAAAAGACTGAATGAAAAAAGGCGCCGTTTCAGGAGGGTCAAATTATTTGACCTGCAAGAAAACAACTGAAGAGATTTGAAATGACTGGAACTGGGTTAAGAACCCTTCAACACATTACCAAACCCTGGAAGGATAGAGCTGAACCGGCAACTTGAAAAAAAAAAAATCATGAATGAGGTCGCTTAAAAGCTTGGTGAAGTTGCATGGTAAAAAAATCTGCAGTTAAAATCAGAGCTATGTGTAATAGTGAAAATAAGAGCATTTCACACACACACACACACACACACACACACACACAGAGTGTGATGAGGACTCACAGGATTGGGACTGAACAGCTGTGTGTCCATAAGAAAACCACTTGTTAGTGAGACTCATCAGAAAAAAGGCTTCAGATCAAATTCCAGAGGGTGAGAGAGCGACTCTGGGAGCACGAGGAATGATTTTCACACATGAACTGGACACCACAGTGTAGTGTGTGTGTGTGTGTGTGTGTGTGTGTGTAATCAAAGCTAAAAGTGACTGAATAAAATATTAGAATTATGTTTGAATTATTATTATTATAAGAGTGTGACTTTGTTATTGTTATGATTACTATTATTATTTTATTTGACATGAACTAGACTAGAATCTTGTTTCATGTTCCGCAGCATTAAATATAATTAGAAAAGGATGAAGTGTTGTTTATTAATTAGTCTTTAAATCAAAGACAAATTGCTTTGAAGAACAAAACTTTTCAGGGTGTAACTGCACTTCATCACACCAGATCATATGCATGATTACTTTCCTTTAACAGTTTGACACACACTGGGTTTGTGGACAAGAATTAAAGCAATAACTCACAAATGTTCACTCTGATGTGTGTATGTGTGTATTACACGATGCAGGGGTCCTGAAAGCAGTAAAAGCACAAAATGCTAACAAATAAACAAGCAAAGACAATTTTATTGCTTTATTTTTATTAACTCCTAAGCATGCCAAGTCATCTCATTATCTCATTTTTCCTTATTTGCGGGGGTTTTTGTGAGATTTTTTTGCACTATAAAACACAGGCCTGTAATTTCTCATCGGATAACGAACATGGCCACGCTCCAGACCAGTGTGTGTTTGTGTTTATGTTTGTGTGTGTGTGTGTGTGTGTGTGTTTGCGTGTGAAAAAAACAAATCTTGTTTTGAAGCAGTTTTTCCCTCAAGTTGTCCTCTGCAGGGGAGAATAATAAAGACAGGATAAAATTCTGAGCGCAGCGTTCAGTTCCTGCACCGTGACCCCGTGAAGCTCAGACTCCTTTATGTATTTTTCAGCTTCTGCTTATTTATTATTTTTTATACAGAACAAAATATGAAATAATAAGACACGGTTCCAGGTGAGTCAGGTCCAAGGACATGCATAGTGTCATGTATTATAGTGTAGCATAGTATAGTGTAGTACAGATGTACAGTATAGTACAATAACATAGTTTAACACAAATACATAGAATAGCGTAGCAAAAAAAAAAAAGGAAAAAAGTTTACAATAGCTATGGAATATAGGGCTATTAATATAGGAACTACTTTTATTGTTATTTGCTTCTTATTGAAAATTAATCAACAATTTTTGTTAAGGGCCGTAGTGGAGGCTAAACACACGTAGCTAGCAGTTATGCAATCTAACTAGCATTTACGCAACTTTCACTAGCAGTTTATGCACTTTGGACTAGCATTTACCCGCCGCAGACTAGCGTTTACCCTCCTTTAATTAGCTTTTACTCAGCTCTGACTACCATTATTCACGTCTGACTAGCATTTGCAAACCTCTTACTAGCAGTTTATGCACTTTGGACTAGCATTTACCTGCCACAGACTAGCATTTACCTACCTCTGACTAATGTTGGCCCACCTCTGACTAGCATTTATTCACCTCTGACTAGCTTTTACTCATCTCTGATTAGCGTTTACCAACCTCTGACTAGCACTCATCCATTTCTGACTAGCATTTACACACCTCTGACTACTGTTCACGCTCCTGTAATTAGCATTTATGCACCTCTGACTAGTGTTTACTCACATCTAACTAGCATTTACGCACCTCTGACTGGTAAGTTATGCACTTTAGACTAGCATTTACCCACCTCTGACTGGTGTTTATTCACCTCTGATTATCTTTTACCCTCATTTACTCACCTCTGACTAGCTTTTACCATCCTTTAATTAGCTTTTACTCATCTCTGATTAGCGTTTACCAACCTCTGACTAGCATTCATTCATCTCTGACTAGCCATCACCCACCTCTAACTAGCATTTACCCACCTCTGACTAGTGTTTATTCATCTCTGACTAGCATTTACGGACCTCTGACTAGCATTTACGCACTTTGGACTAGCGTTTACTCATCTCTGACTAGCCTTTACCCAGCTTAAAAATTTCCTAAAGCTCTTTCTAGAATAGTTTCTCAACAGCTCAGGTTATTTATATAGTTGAACTAAATCAAACCGTAGTGTATTCTACATTGCGCTGCTTAATCAGCATTTATGGTACCTCGACTGTCTACTGTGACATATGTCACATATGTTTCGATGCGGATATACAACAATTATTAAAGTGGAAATGAAACACCTTCTCCTTGGATCTCGAACACAAAGTGAGAAAAACAACAACAACAAAAGCAACAAAGTTGCATGACAGATTATTTTATTTTATTATACTTCTAGCCAGGTTGTGATGTAATGTATAGTTTTTTTTACATGTATAATATTAAGCTTTTTTCCCCTCACTGTAATGCATGATGAATTGTTCAGCTCTTTGATTGGGGGCTGTTTAAAAACTCTTCCTTCCTGTCTTTCATATAGTTTTATGCTCTTAATTGTGATTAATAAACTTCATGGACTTCAGCTGTGTTTATTCCTTTCATGCTGTTGTTTAACAATGAATTTCAGCTTCAAGTCACGTTTTGTTTCCAAAGAAATATTCCTTTATTTATTTTTTAAAATCAATATGTCGTGGTTCACCTTAACTTGATCTCATAGTTGACCACATCACTCATAGTTCACCCAGCCCTACAGCCCTGACCAATCAGAATCCAGCATTAAACACTGCTGTGGTATACCCTGCAGAAGTACTTTTGTCATAATGATAATTTATGCATTATATAAAATTGTACATATTTAAGATATTCCAGCTGCTAAGATATAATTGTTTCAGAAAGAATTTTCATTATCATTTAGCTACATTAGCCTCGTAGTTTCTGTTTAAAACTAAGGAAGATTTTGGAAAAAAATTATGGAAATTGTGCAGATTTAAATTTGACCCAGAACTTCTCCTTAGGCGATGTCAGCCATTTGGTTTCACAGTATCCGTGTCCGTGTCGGCGGTTTTATCGCACCCAGTGCAGCAGTAACACGGCCTCTTGCGGCGTCCTGTAAAACACAATGCTCTAAATCTTTACTGGAAAATAAAATGTGTATCCTACAGCGCCCAGGTGGATGTTAAAATATATTAATCAATAAATAAATCAATCAATAAATAAATATGCATATAAAAATCTAAAATTCACATCAGAACAGAACTGGTCCGATCTCCAACAATCTGCATGTTTAAAAAAAAAAAAACCACACACACACACACACACACACATTCTGGAAGCACGCAGGTAAACGACTCTCTCCGCTGAGGCGCAGCCAAGACTCACAAACTCACACAATTATTTCCACATGAGCCGCATTTCCAGCTCGAGTTTAATTCCAAGGTCATGCTGTGATACTCACTCATACCGCTTTATCCTGTATTCAGGGTCACGGGGACCTGGAGCCCATCCCAGGAGGCTGTGATACGTTAATGATTTATTACTAGGCGTCTGAGATGTGTATCACGTTTCACTGTTTCATTACCGATACAGAATTGTTGCAGAAAGCAAATGTTTTCCTACATTGATTGAGAGTCGAGAGGTCACATTCAGAATTTTGAGTTTCATTACCTGACCAAGTGCTTTCACAGATTTGGAGAAATTCTGTTAGGGACGAACGTGAAGAACCACGCATGCTATGTTGAATACAACAGCAATCCCTGAAGAGTTTTATTCCTCACACACCACAGCGATTGGCCAATGGGTAGAATTCTCTACGTATACAGTAAAACGACAACAAATGATACTTTCCGGAAACGTTTTCCCAGGACGCCGGAGCCATGATCTGACCGCCTGCTCGACGTCTGAAACGCTGGCCTCCCAGGAACTCCTTTAAGGATCAGGCTGCTGAATGTGCACAAGAACGACCGCACTGAGCTCCGATCCACCTCGGCCAGGATCGTCATTCATGGATGTTCGTTCTTCTTTAAAACGTTTGCACCGTTCGAATGTTTTACTGCGGCTTAGTGTCTCATCACTGGACTGTGCTTAAAGTCTTCTGTAAATGTCAATCGCTTTTGCGCCTTCATTCACCAGAAATTTAATCACAAGTCACAAGATTGACTTGAACGCCCATCACACTTTAAACATCGCGGTTTCCTGCCCTTCTTTTTTCTCCTGGTGACCTGACATTCTTCTCTCTGAAGATTTTTCTGTCCGTCCGAGGCTTTTCTAGACGTTTCCTGTATTTTGACACCTGACATTTGTGTGGATTTCGGTGATCCGTCCTCAGCACCACAGGCCTCTGGCTGTCCTGCAGCTATGCCTCTGGCACGTGTCCACGTGTCTTTATTGTATAGCTGTGAGCTGGAGAACGTATATATATATATATATTCTCTCATTCTGCTTGTACAGATTGTTTTAACTTGTTCTGAGAATCATCATTTAACTATTCGTTAGATCGAACTTACTCATAAGCATGGATTAAAAGTGATTCAGAACGATCCCAAACAGTGTTTCGACACTCACACACACACACACACACACGAATCTCACAAAAACAAACATGATATAAATTCATACACTGCTAGCTAACCAGATAAACATAACAACATGAGACACTTTGTTTCCAGAAAGCACTTCTGCTTACACAAGCTCACATAGGACTCATACGATTGGCTACAATTGCTATGACTGACAGCGAAGAGAAAGTATGCCCCGCCCATACAGAAATCATGCCGCTTTACGCTCTGTAGATTCCTGACCACAGTCCATGGATGGGTGACATCATCAAAAATCAAACTTACGACCTTGTGGCCATAAGGCGAATGTTTTGAGTCACTTTTGATCCATCAAAACCTCTCGTAAACATACAGTAAAGATTTGCGCAAGGAAATAAATCTACATCTGGATTCCTGTAAATCTGCTTCATGAGAATGTCTGCTGTTGAAATTTCTATACAAATAAAATTCCAGCTGAAATATCCCACCTCGAGGCGAGTTCTTCCCGGGTCCTGATCAAATAAAATCTCAGCTTTCGGCTGTATTTATTATTATTGGGAAACTCGGTCAATAAATATCGATGTGAAACCGTAATCCTAGAGAATGCCGTGTTAACATCAGCATTTTCCTTTTTTTTCCTAGTGATTCACGGCTCAGCGAAAACCGAGCCGGAAATTCGATTCGAACGCGCATTCATGTGAGTGTTGATCAGACACTAACTGTTTGTATGTAACAAAGCTGGATGTCCTCCAATATTGTGTGTGTGTGTGTGTGTGTGGGAGAGATTTCCAGAAAGTTCGACAGAGTCAGCGTAAGACACACAAACAGTCATTTCCCATCTGATATCCTGCAGAGGAAAGCTGTGGAGCGCTTCTTTCCCAGAATGAAGGTTCATGGCTGAGAGACACGACAGCGCTGACGGAGATGTTCTCTCAGCTCAAACCTTTTTACCCAAACTTTCCTGTAAACCTTCCCGTGTCCTCACACTGGACTGGTCCAAACACAGGCCGAAGGTGACGGAGGTCAGAAGAAAATTCCCCCTGGAAAGAATTATTAAATATCATAAAATGCTTTTTAATAAGTAAAAAAAAAGGCTTTATGCTGTTAAACAATGGTTTGGTTTTTTTCTGTTAAATCCAAAATAATTTCCACGTCTCCGAGTGGCGCAGTGGTAAAGCGCTCACCCTATCATCCGGAGATCGCTAGTTCGGTTCCCGGGTGATGCTGTAACCTCTCGCAGCCGGAGGTCTAGAGAGAGCTGATTGGCCGAGCTCTCTCAGGG
>JAOVVA010000032.1:15231406-15254613 GCA_028565275.1 Leiocassis micropogon | reverse complement strand
ACACACACACACACACACACACACACACATTTTACATACATTCTTTTAAATTCATGATTTATGCTTTAGAGTCTTTTTTTCTTCACTCATTCATGTATTCACTTGCTTGTTTATTTCTTTTATTCATTTGGTTGCTTGTTTGTTCCTTTATTCGTTTGTTTGTTTATTTATCCCATCATTCATTCACCTCTTCTTCATTTCCCACACAGCTTTCATGATGGTTATTATAAACCTGTATGTCTTATTGCTAAACATATATACGAAATAAAATGCAAATAATAATTTAAAAAAAATTCACTTCCTTTTAGAGAGTTGGTGAGAGAAATATATATAGAGAGAGAGTGTGTGTGTGTGTGTGTGTGTGTTTGTGTGTATATTAGTGGATTCCAGTTTTAATAATCATGTGATGAATCATCCTTCACACACATCAAACTCTGAATCAACATTCAGCTTAAATTGTGCAAACGTTACACTGGACTGAAGTCCGCTCTCATCTAGTGCTTTCATTTTTACAACACTGTGTGTGTGTGTGCGTGTGTGTGTGTGTGTGTGTGCGTTAAACCAGTTAAGTGTGTCGTAAACCAATTAAAGAGCAATGAGGAAACAACAGATAAACCCGTTCGCTCGGGTTCTCCCCTCAGCGCCGCTCTAACCGCGCCGGAGGTTCCAAATAATTTCACCGGAGTCGAGAAAGAGGAACCGGCTCGAACCTGTTTAAATGATCTCACGCTTCAGCTTTAAGCGTCTTTAATCGCTGTCCCAGTGAAGCTTTAACACCTTTTTTTGTTTTTTTAATTGTGATCAAAAGGTCTGGCTTTTTATTCCCGACTTCCGGTGACCTCATCATGCTGTCTGTGACAGGAGGCGAGAACGTCTCACGCCCCGTCAGGGCACGAAACCTTACTAATACACACCTGCCCATCCCGGGATGTCCTGAAGGGCAGGCGGAGGGAAAGAGGGATTGGTCAGGTACTTCCCAAAGTATGAATGAGGAAATTTGCCCCGCCCTTCCAAAATAAACCGCCATCTGATGAGCAGGAATCAAACTAATGAGACACGCAGTCGCAGAGAAAACACGATATCACGATTCATCGCTGCTGATTCGTTTAATATTGTTATCATTTTAAACCTTAAGTTTATAAGTAATTAGACGTAGCCAGTTCCTGATAACACTAGTTTACTCATTTAAAACTGAGCAGTGCACATCTCTGTCATCCACCATCATTATTATTATTATTATTTCTAAACAAACTCGGCAAATAATTCACTTCTACCACATGAGGTGTAAATGTGTAAATAGTTCAGAGTGCGCCACCTGTAGGATTATAAAGAAACTGTGACGTTTTACCACCTCAAACACACACACAAAAAATTGGCAGCGAGCGCACGGGTTGAGCGGGTTCGGGCTGTGAGCACGTGGACACGTGCGGCTTCTAAAGTGGGCACGCGGAGGGAATTATCGACTAATTAGCGCTGGCGGTGTTTTAAAATTTTGCTGCAAGTGTGTGTAATGAGCGGGTTTGAGACTAATTCACTCACAGAGTTTGGAAAGCAAAAGGAAGATCAAAGGCTTTAAACGCTCAGGATTTTTGATGATGTAACGCCATAAAAATGTGTTTCCGTTGCGACACTCGGACGCTCCTGAGTCTGATCGCCAATCACGACCGATCAAACTGAAAACCAGACAATTCTGGTCACTGACTGATCGACTGGTTCATCTCTACTATAAACATTATAAAAATATATATTTTTAAAGATCGACTCTGGGGTCAGTGTGGCGAGACGTGAATCACAAAAGGATTGCGATTCATAACTGAATCGATTTTTCCCCCCATATTGATTAGGGATATTTATAAAACCGCAATACTCAAAGAATCGCCATACAAACAGGTATCATGACATCATCATATCGGGTTAACCGCCGTTGTGCTCGCAATCCGCTGTGGTCCTAATCAGCCTAAGACTTTCGTACTGTATATCTGACAGAACAGAATTAATCCGATTTTAAAAACAGACTCTTCTGACATCTGACTAAATAAAGGGCTTAATGTGAGAGCAGGGCGATCTGAGCGGTGTTTAAAGATAGCACAGAGAAGTGAGTGAGAAGGAGAGGAGGAACGGAAAAGACAACGTGTGTGTAAATAAGACGAGGGGAAAGACTGTGATTTACATGTGTGAACAATTCTGACGCACACACGCTGTAAGTACATCCAAAATATGCAAATACAAAAACACAGTGTACTAGAATTGTTTTTTTTTTTTTACTTACGCACGGATTAACAGCAGCATCTTTGCAAGATCAGGTGTAACATTCACGCAGGTACATGAACCAAAAAGAGGGGGCGTGTCCTGACAGACATGACACGCGTCACATCATTATAGAGGAAAATAAGCCACGTTAAGGGTTCAGGTAGTTCTATATAAAGGTGAAGTGTACATGAACGTCATGAGTTATAGGAAGTGATTGTTTTTTTTATGATTATCAGGGTGACATCATTGTACAAACACCACACCGTGACATTTTTACCTTGTTTTTTAAATTTTATTTACGTTTTTAACACCACTGTACAGCTACGCTTCCTGGATATTATGATCATTCGATACTGGCACTGTGATATAAAAACGATATTACTCTAAGCATTATGTTTATCATGAAGTCTATCTATCTGTTTGTTTGTTTGTGCCCTCGTGCCGCGCGTGCCTGGGAGTCTCACCGTGCCGCGGGAGCGCAGCGGATGTACATGCAGCCCACTCGGTTCCCTCGACTCGAGCGCGTCAGGAACACCTCGGTGACGTCCAGCTCACGCTGAGTGTATTGATACTCGGCCCGTTCTGTGAGATGGAGCTTCCAGCGCCCCTCTCCTGCTCCTCCACCTGCTCCTCCACCTGCTCCTCCTCCTCCCCCACCACTGGCACTGGTACTGCCACCGCCGCCTCCTCCTCCTCCTCCTAAACCGCCAGCACTTCCACCTCCTCCTGCTCCTGCTCCGGTGCTGCCTCGGGAGCGCAGGCCGGGTGCCGTGGTGGAGCTGGTGGGCACGGGGCCGGCTTCCAGATCGGGCAGGAGGGTGTAGGTGGGCTCAGGGGGCAGGAAGGCCAACTTAGCGGCTATACGGCTCGGGCATGGGGGACAACAGAACAGGCAACACAGCTCGCTGACAGACAGGCCATTCATCGTCAACTGCAGGAGAGAGAGAGAGAGAGAGAGAGAGATGAGTGAGTGATTGATAAATAGACAGACAGACAGATGAGAGAGGGAAAGAGAGACAGAGAGACAAATATAGATATAAAGAGAGAGACTGAGAAATTGGAAAATGCAGACAGAACGAGAGACACCGAGACAGACACAAAGAAAGATATATATAAATAGAGAGAGAGAGATAGATGATGTAACAGAGAGATGATTCAACGCTATCACTGTAAAGCCTCCTACAGATGCTACTGTTGCTCCTCTGTAGAAAAAAAGAGCTGCTTCTCTTCCTAGACTTGGACAGGGAACGAAATTCAAACAGGGAACGGATACAGGATTGAGAATGGCCAAGAGAACGAGGATCAGGAATGGGACCGGGAACGAAAAACAGGGTTGGGGAACAGGCCTGGGGTAGCTCAGTGGTTAAGGTGCTGATCCAAAAGTCCCGGGTTCAAACCACACCACCATCAGGTCGCCACTGTCGGGCCCTCGAGGAAGGCCCTTAACCCTCACCTGCTCAGATGTGCAATGAGACAAAATCTAAGTCGCCCTGGATGAGGGTGTCTGCCAAGCGCCAAATGTAAATGTAAATTAAATGTAAATTAAGGGAACCGGTAATGAGACTGGGAACAGAATTGGATTAGAAGTGGGACTGGGAAAAGGACTACAGACGGGATTAAAGCTGGGAATTTCAACTTGGGACTTGAGTTCACTCAGGTTCAGTTTGAACATAGATTACACTGACGTTATAACCCTCAAACAGCCAGAAGACCACCACATAAACAAAAGTATTATAGTCCTCAATAATAATTATAATAATAATAACAATAACTACAACAACCATGCTATGACTGACTGATCCAGGAAAATCACACACCGTATTAATAATTCAATTGAGCCATATCTTCACTGTAATTAAATTCCATTAGATATTATAATGATAGTACAGTCTATTTAGAGAACTTTAATAACACACTTAATACTTCCTCCTGAGCAAACGAGGCATCATTACACCTAGAGGTTAATCCTTACTCTGCGTGATTATCGCCGACCCCGAGCCGATCTCTACCTGAGGGTCATGAATAATTAGCGGGAAATGAAACGCAACCCTATGGACATGTACAGCAGGGCGCTCGAGACAGACGACATTAGACACGAGAAAAGGTCACGATAGGTCAGGACAGGACCGCTACGAAAATACGATTAAAGCAAGAAACGTTCAAGGAGGTGGCAACAGCATCGCCAGGGAGGAAAGTAGTGACGTGATAAAGACGAAGAAGAAAAAGACAGATAAAGTTGTAAAGCTGTAACGCTGACACTAGAGACTCCTTCTGTAAAAGTGACACTAACATCTCAAGTTTTCGATGATCACACAATCAGTTTATTATTAACGGAGGATTCACTGTGTTACTATGGAAATGATAATGTGTTAAAACGAGCGCGTTATCATTATAGGAAATTAATCAACACCTTCCGACTGATCAGAATCCAGAAGCACAGTGGAAAGAACAGGAAATAAAAATAATAAATTCAATTAGTAAATATATTATAATCATTATAAACACATGATTTAAAATTAAGCTGTAAACAGAATATAATAAAATGAAAAAATGTTTAATAATAATAAATATAGAAATTATTATGATTCTAAAATATTTCTAAAATATTTTAAACTGATGCACTAATATAAATATGTTGTAAATTTTGTTGAAAAAATATGAATACATTTTATAATATTTAAAAGGCAATAATAATAAATATAGGAACAATTATAAATCTAAATGATTAATAAAAGATCTCAAACTGATACAATAATAGAAATATGCAGTAGATTGTTAAGAAAAAATATTTATACATTTTATAATATTTCATGTGTAATAAAATAATAATAATAATAAATATAGGACCAATTTTTATAAATCTAAAAGATTAATAAAAGATCTTTTAAAACTTGCGCACTAATATAAATATGTTGTACATTTTGTTACAAAAATATACATTTTATAATATTTAATGGGTAATAATAATAATAATAATAATAATAAAAAAGAATCATTATAAATCTAAAACTTTTCTAAATTGTTATTCTAATAATATAAATGATGTACATTAAAAAACATTAATAAATGTTAATATTTAGGATATTATAAAGAACATTATAATATTTTAAAGCATATTTTTATTTGTATTTTATTTTTTAAAAGATATAAAAAACTACTTTTGAAAGTATAATAAAAATTATGTTATAAGATATTATATTTTATTATATTGTCAATATAAGAATTAGATAAATAATACGTTATAAATAGAAAAGTAGAGGAAATGTACACGTTAGTAAACATTACAGGATAAACATGATTCAATAAATTACTGTTAATTTAGCTTTAAATAAATCACATTAAATAGATTTTTAGATACTGTTTTTAATTCTTTCTCTACAGTAATATTAATTAAATGTGTTAAATCAGATCTAACAGGTTAAATTAAGGAAAGAGAGAGTCTGTTTCACACCTCAGTGCTAATCGGCTATGCTAGCTCCCGGAGAAGCTAATGCTAAAGCTAACCTGAAACACCGCCGACTCCTCAGATGTTACGGGACAAACCGGGGGACATTTCCTTCTCTTCCTCCTGGTCAAAGCGCTTATGTCAGAGCAGTAGACGAGTGTGTGTGAGAGTGTGTGTGAGAGTGTGTGTGATGGCGGGTGATGAGCGAAAGCGACACCGAGCTGTCATTGATTAGCCTCGATGCTAACGAAGCTAAAGGCTCAGAGCTGATTTCATCCGCCTCCTACTACTACTACACCGAGCCGTGCCGCATCCGGAAGTGACGTCATGCAAAGGAGGAGGCGTGACCGACATTTTTTTTTCGCGTATCGCCATACACCCTCCCACCCCCCCCCCCATTTAGTTATTTAAATTTTCTCAGTTTTTTTAGTTGTTTAATTATTTTACATCCACTTTGATCTGTTAATTGTGGAAAAGTTGTCTATTTAATTCATATTCACACCTGTTATACCTCTACTCGTGTATTTCTTTCATTGTTATCATTTTAAATAATAAAAATATAGTTGCAAATAATAGCATTTGGGCATGTTAAGGCGCTGAGGCTGAAAAAAAAATCACAACTTTGATGTCACTCAATATGATGTCACGCAATATGATGTCACTCAACAGGATGTCATTCAGGTTATTAACCACTTTTTATGGATAAGTTTAAGGCCTCCCCACAAGAGAATCATTTGGAAACTAATATGGACTTATAATAATTCTTTTTATTTAAAAAAAAAAGTCAAACAAGTTTATAAAGGATATTGATATACTATGTGTAGTTTTTT
Source organism: Leiocassis micropogon (assembly GCA_028565275.1). Lineage (NCBI taxonomy): Eukaryota > Metazoa > Chordata > Actinopteri > Siluriformes > Bagridae > Leiocassis > Leiocassis micropogon. The sequence goes on along the minus strand of JAOVVA010000032.1, from coordinate 15,248,088 downwards.
TGGGGGGTAACGATGAAGAAATCATCTCAAACATTTTTTATGATTATATATCTATATATCTATATATTCGTCTTATTAGGTCGTATTAGATGTGCTCTTCATGGGGTTACAATTCAGTTACAGAAAAGAGATATTATGTTTGTTTCTTTTTTTAGGGTAAAAATATATGATAATATTTTTATTGTAAGCCATTTTGTATTTGTATGCCAAATCTTTTATTCTGAAATGTAAATGGTAAAAAAATGTAATTTATAGAAATATTATTTAAATATTTCTAAAGCCTTTAAAACATCACTGTACTTCATAGTTAAATGTTCCTCATGTATACATGTTTATGTTTGTTTGTTCCTTTGTTCTTTACTGAAAATTTTTGAATGTCGTTTTTTTGTTTTTTTTTTGGTAACGTAAATAATTCTGCGCTGACTGTCATAATGTTCTCATGTAGCGTCATTTCCGTGTGTCGCGCATGCGCGCGGGTCTGGCGGTGGAGTGTGACGTCAGAGCAAGATGGCGGCGTCCTGCGCGAGAAGCCTGGGGCAGGTCGGTGTCCGGCTGCTTTCACGCAGCGCGCGCCGCTCCGCGGCGGTGAATCCGGCGCTCGTGCCCAGCACGCGACTCTACTGTGCGCGCGCTTACAGCGGCTTTGCGCGCGCCGCGCGGCGGACAGGAGGCGGCGAAGCGGCGCTCAGGTGTGTGTACCTGCTCGGGGGAGGACTCGGGCTGTACTACACTGTTAAACACACACTGCAGACACAGCACCGCGCCGAGCAGATCAAGGTAATGCTGTCTTCATCATCATCATCATCATCAATAACACACATGTATGCGTGTTCAAGTCAATCCGGGACTTTTGATTGCACAAAAACAGTCATGAGAGTAAAAACTCCCTTAATTTCTCTATATAATCTCCTGCTACACTAATGCACTCATTCCAGCGTTTCACCAGTGCTTGGACACCATCAAGGTAGAAAGTTGTCTCAGTACGCCATGACCGGAGCCATGATCGTCTGAAACGCCGGCCTCCCGAGAACTCATTTATCATGTGGAAATGTCATGGAGCGAGGTCGGGACTGTTCGGGCGGTGTTGCAGTAACTCACAGTCGAGTCTCTCTAACGTGGTGTTGGTAAATGATCATGTACACTTCTGAAAGTCTGTGACGGACGTCGATGTCTAAGGATCAGGCGTTCCGCTCACTGAATGCTCACGATCACCATCATTATTCACAGACGTATGGCCTTTAAAACTCTTTAAAAGAGTCTCATCACTGTACTGAACTTGGAAGTTTTCTGTTGTTAATCGCCTGTTTTATTCCTTTCGTTCACCGGAAATGTAATCACAAGTCCGGGTTTGAGTTGAACGGACCTTGTAGTATACACTATATGGACAAAAGTATTTGTCCATACCTGCAATGCCATCGTATCCAAACACATTTACTTCAATATGGCGTCGGCCCCGCAGGTTGGTTTTGCAGCTCTAACAGCTTCCGCTCTTCTTGAAAGTCCGTCCACAAGATGTTGGAGTGTTTCTGTGGGAATTCATTTCCATTCATTCTGTAGAGCGTTAATGAGGTCAGACACTGATGTTGGATGTGAAGGTCTGGCTCACAATCTCCAGTTCAGTTCATCCCAAAGGTGCTCGATGGGGTTGAGGTCAGGGCTCTGTGTTCGGGCCGGTCGAGGTCTTCCACACCGAACTCATGAAACCATGTGTTTATAGTCCTCGCTTTGTGCACTGGGGTCAGAGTCATGTAGGAATAGAAAAGGGCCTTCGACAAACTGTGTCCACAAAGTTACATAGAAGCAGAGCATTGTCCAAGATTGAGCATTGTACAAGCATTAAGATTGTCCTTTATTGGGGATAAGGTACCTGATTGATTGAATTCAATAATTAACAGGTTCGGACAAATACATTTTTTACTCACAATAGACAATTAAAGGTTTGACTAATTTAATTGTACATATACAATAGTTTGTTATAGCTTATAAACAGCCAGTCATTAATCTAATTAAAAACTATACAGTGTTATATTTAAGTAAATAATCTTCCCTAATTCCACTTCACCACATTTAATCTCTATATGAATAATGTACAAAGACATTACCGTTGGATTAAAGAGTTCACACTTTAATGACACTACACTGGACCTTTAAGAATCTTTTAAAAAAATAAAACCTTTATGCACCTGTAGGTTCACCTTACATCACTGTTTGTTTGTTTGTTTATTCGCTGGTCATGTCTCCTAAACGGCAACAAAAAAACACACTTAAACGTTATTTTCCCAGACGCTTAACGCTTAATTAATAGAGATGGCGGAAAAATCGATTCAGTTATGTATCACGGTTCTTTAGTGTGGCAATTTATATATTGCGTGACAAATTGACTTTTAAATCGATGTTTTTAATTTATATTTGTTTGCATTTGAGGTGGTAATATGTTGCAGTTCCTGTATGATCCTACAGGTGGTGCAATCCAAATTATTTACACTTTGGCAGGCAGCGCAGCGTCCAGTGTTGTAGGAGCGAAGGATTGGTTTAGAATTGTAACAAAATCGTCAGTCGCAATACAGAACAAATCGGCACCGGGGTATCATGATAAAGTCACATGGGCCGGTCCCTGGTGATTCCTGTCCCTGGTGATTCCTGTCCCTGGTGATTCCTGTCCCTGGTGATTCCTGTCCTTGTTAATTAGCGCCTAATAATTAGAATAAATGTGGCTAATAAATGTACTGATGAGATCTCGTTTATTCAGGCGGAGGATGAAGGCTGGGACCTGAAGCTGAAGCTGTATCAGTATAAAACCTGTCCGTTCTGCAGTAAGGTGCGAGCCTTCCTCGACTACCATGGCCTCCCGTACGAGGTGGTGGAGGTCAACCCCGTCATGAGGCAGGAAATCAAGTGGTCCAGCTACAGGAAGGTCCCCATCGTGATGGTCAACGGAAACGTGGTGAGTACAGCGTGAGGTTTCCACACCGGAGAGCCGAGGAGTCAGAAAGGGAAAGAAAAGGAGACTGACTAAAAGAGAAGGAAAGCGAAAGCAAAAAAAAAAAAACAACAACAGAGTGGATGCAAGAAAAAAGAAATAAAGAGCAAGAAAAAGAGTAAAGTAACGAAGGAGAGAGAGAAAACAAAAAAGAAAAAACTAAGAGTGAATGAATAAGGAAAGAACAAAAAAGAAAAGAAAAAAGAGTGAATGAAAGGAAAAATAAAGATCAAGGAAAACAGAAGATTGAAAGAAAAAGATTAGAGTGAAAGAAAGAGAAGGAAAATAGTGATAAGGTAAGAAAGGAAAGAGTGTAAAAGAATGAAAAGCTGAAAGAAAGAACAAGAAAGAATGTAAAGGGATAGAACAAAAAGAGTGAATAAAAAAAGAACAGAGAAAGAGAAAATTAAAGAATGATGAAGCACAATACGGACAAGAAAGAACAAGAAACAGTTTAGAAAGAAAGAGCAGGAACATGAAACTCGGTGGAAAACAACAGAAAATGAGTGAAAAAAGAAAATGGGAAAAGCCAGAGGGGGAAAAAAGCAAGAATGGAAAAAGGAAGAAATGTGAAAGAAAAAAAAAGAACATAAAAAACCTAAAGGAAGAAAGTGAAGGAAAAAGGAAACAACAAAGTGGAGGAAAAAGAGCAAACAGGGAAGGAAAAAGAATAAAGTGAGCAAAAATGAAAAAAAAGAAGAGTTTAAGAAAGAAAGCTCAAAGTGTGTGAATAAGAAAGAATCCAAAACAAAGAAAGACAGCCAGAAAGCAAAAATAAGACTGAAATGAGAGCTGTGTGTGTGTGTGTGCGTGTGTGTGTGTGTGCGCGCGCGTTAAACCCGGTGCCTCTTGTCTCCCGAGCAGCAGCTGAACGACTCGTCCGTGATCATTAGCGCTCTGATGACGTACCTGCTCAGCAGGTGAGTGTGTTTAGGCTCCGCCTCCTGCTCTTCCTCAGGTCAGTGTGAGATGATGATGATGATGATGATGATGGTTGAACAGGGAGAAGAGCGTTCCTGAGATCCTGGCTTGTTATCCTGAGATGAAGGCGAAGAACGAGAGCGGCAGAGACGTGACCGAGTTCGGGAACAAGTACTGGGTGATGGTGGACGAGAGCAAACACCCACAGACCTACCCCGAGAAGACGTCTAGACAGTCAGTCACCGCACACGCTCGCTCTGTCGCTCTCTTTCTGTCTTATTTTCTTTTTCATTCTCCCTCCCTTTACTCACCTTTATTTACCTTTTGTCCCTTTTCTTTTGTTGCACACGTGTGTGTGTCTGACCCCGAGGTTGTGATGTCATCAGCAGCCTGAAATGTGATTGGACGTTGAGTTCTGGATCTGCGTGCTCTTTTCTCTCTCAGTCTCAGACTTTATACATCATGCATTAGTGTGTATCAGGGAGTCTGTGTGTGTATGCTAAGTGTGTGTATGCTAAGTGTGTGTATGCTAAGTGTGTGTGTGTTTTCAGAGAGGAGATTAAATGGCGTAAGTGGGCAGACGACTGGCTGGTGCACCTGATCTCCCCGAACGTGTACCGCACCCCGGCCGAGGCTCTGGCGTCGTTCGACTACATCGTGCGCGAGGGAAAGTTTGGCGCGTTCGAGGGCTTCGTCGCCAAATACGTGGGCGCGGCAGCCATGTGGCTCATCTCCAAACGCCTGAAGAGCAGGTGTGTGAGCACAGCGCCCCCATGCTGCCGCTCCAACTCTCTCCCTCCACCTCCTGCTGCTTTTCTTCCTCTATCGATCTGTAACTCTGTAACTTTTTATTTATGTATTTTGGACTTTTTACTTTTACTTTTAATTTCTCTTTCAGTCTTTTTTTCTTCATCTCGTACACGTCCGTTCTCTCTGTCAGTCACTTTGTTTCTTCCAGGTCTTTCTTCTTTCTTTGTTTTTTTTCTCTTTCTTTTCCAGCTCTACTTTTTTTTCTTTCTTTCCATTTCTCTCACCATTTTCCTCATTCCTTTTTTCCCCTTTAACTCACTTCTTTCTTTCTTTTTTTTCATTCTTTCTTCAGTCACTTCTTTACTTTCTCTCACACACACACACACACACACACACAAGTTCCCTCTTTTTTTTTTTTAAGTTTTCTATCTTGTTTTTCTTAGCTCTATTTTTTTTCTTGCCCTTTCTTTCTTATTTTTATTCCTTTTTCTTTTATCTTTCTTGTTTTCTTTTTTTACTTTTCTTGGTCTTTCGTAGTTTCTTTTTTTCTGTCTTTATTGCCGTTCTTTTCTTTTTTCCCCTTTTTTCCTCTTCTTGGTCTTCCTTGCTTTTTTTTCCCCCTTATTTCTGACTTCTTCTCTTTCTTTTCTGTCCCCGGCGCTCAGACACCACCTGCAGGACGACGTGAGACAGGACCTGTACCAGGCGGTGAACGACTGGGTGGCGGCCATCGGGAAAAACAAGAAATTCATGGGAGGAGAAAAACCCAACCTCGCCGATCTGGTATGTAAAAAAATTTTTTTTAAAAAGTCTCTTTATTTCCTCTCTTAAAAATTTCCCCATTATTTCTCCACAACATCCTTTTCTTTCTTTCTCCTATCCCCCCATATTTCATCCTACCCTCTGCGCCTTTTTAACCCCCCGGTGTCTGTTCCAGGCGGTGTTCGGTGTCCTGAGGGTCATGGAGGGGCTCGAGGCTTATGACGACATGATGAAGAACACCAAGGTGAAGAAGTGGTACAGTCGCATGAAGGAGGCTGCGCACCATCATCCCAAATGATCCACACACACACACACGGCTTCAATTCTAACGGCATCGGGTTTATTCAGTGTAAAATACTGTACATAATTCTGCTAATTACAGCAAACAGCCAGCAGAGGGCGCTGCTTCTGTGGTGTCTGATTTGTCTAATCATTTCTTTCTTTCTCTCCATGTTATGATCCGATTGTCAATAAGGAGAAGGGATAAAGAGCAATATTAGTAACAGATTCGAGCCGGGCTGAAGGTTCGAGCTCTTCAACTGACTTTACTCGCTAGTCTGTGAAAATGATAAAGTAATGGCACCCCTTTGACTAAATATTGTTGATTATCAAATGCGTGACTTAATAAATGACAAAATCTCTGAAACAAATATCGCAATGTGTCGAGTTTCTTGTGATCATGAGTGTGTACGACTTGATACACTCTTATACCAGAGCGACGCCCGGTTCTGCATCCTGATTGGTCCGAAGCAGTTCTAAAACATTATCGTTTCCATAGTAACAGCTCATGCACTAGAATGTAAATGAATCAAAGGTTTTATGATTCCTTTAACACCAGTAACACAGAGCTCAATACACCTCTCATTCTCCCTCGCTCACTTCTCACCTGTTTTTTTGCTGTCGTTCATGCCTTTTGTTTTTCTTTAATCCTCATACATTTTTATACCCCAGTTGTTTCATTGTTCATGTAAATGATATACTCTTGAGCCACGCCCCTCCAGAGCAACAAGCCAGGAGAGGGGCTCTGCTTTTCTGACATCACATTAGGGGGAAATCCAACTGGTTTGTTTAAGCTCAGTCCACTTCAAACATGGGAAATGACCAAAAAGCAGAGAATTTTTTTTTTCCCCCTCAGGTTTTTCTTTCACACACACACAAGAAACCTGAAGATAATGACTAAAATGACTAAAACGTCAATGAAAGATTAATGTAGTCTCTTTAGCTTAAATAAACAAACCCTCAAATTTAATATTTACATCCTAGAAACATCTAGCATGTTTTGAGCGTTTCAGATGTGACGAACAGAAAAATGAAAATATCTTGGGTCTGAAATAAAAATAAACTAGTTTAAGATAAGGAGAAACGCCTAAGACGGCAAAATTTCGGGCCACACCGTAGTATAATTATAATAATAATAATAATATTAATTTTATTAGTTTTCAGTTTTATATTGTTTTTAAATTGATTATCCATAATTTTTTTTTTACAAATTTCTACAATTTGAAGTTTAATACAAAAACCATAAGAATTTACTATTGTTAACATTCTGAAATATTTCAATACAAGAAGTTCTAGAAAAGTATATTTAGAAGCAGGACATCACACTGCTTAACCTTAATGTAAACAAGTTAAAAAAAATAATATAAACACTGAAATTCCATCCAACACCCCTACCTGTGGGAGGAAAATACATAAAACTCCACAGCGAGAATAATTTTAAAATAAACTTTAATTGTATTGTGTTTATACTGTACGTACACATCAAAAGAAAAAAAAAATCCTAAATTGTAAAAACACAAATAAAATAAAAGTCGGTGGTAAGTCTGTAGGACGGTGTGAGAGATGGAGGACTGGGGGAAACAAAAACAAGGAACAGGACATACGGCTTAAACAAGCACCCAAAAAAAAAGAAAAAATAAATCACTCCGCCTTTAGACATCGCTTTAGAACGTTTATGTTCCACACATACATACACGGGTCAGCTCGATAAAACAACACACGGCGGTGTTACAGGAGAAGGTTGTTACGAACGGAGGTGCGAGCGTATCGCATCACTGTACTAATAAAAAACAATTACATTCAGTTTAGTCATTATTTTTCTTTCCTTTTTTATTTATTAAACAAACAATTGGTGGGAATACCAGCGCTGCATGACATCATGTTTAAATAATGAAAAAAAAAAAGAAACTGATATGTGGATCGGCTGATAATCATACTCCAGTAATTCTGTTTAAGAGTGAACAGATTTATAACAAAATCAGTGATGATTAGCAGAAACACACCTAATAATAACATGTGCATAAGTATTCACCCCCACTTAAACATTTCTGTATTTTGCATTATCGTTAAAACCTGGAACTGAAATGCAGTTGGATTCGGATTAGAGCTTGTGGATCATCTACACTCTCTGTACAGTTTGCTAAATTCACCATCAGAAGTCACACGTTTAGTTGCAGCCGAATGATACGATATCCGATATGAATTTTCCCGTAATTAATGTAAATGCAGATGATTTATTCAAGCCAGCCGAAAATATTACCAACATTAAAAAAAAAAAAAATTTTTTTAAAGTGTGATAAATCACGTAGCTTTTGAACACGTGCCGAAGCCGACGTTGGTACCGTGGGTTGACGCTGTCGCTGACTGAAAAATCTGCGTAAAAATTTGTAAACTCGCTTTATTTGGCTTTCCACTGACGAATATGTATGCTGAAGATACAAATTTCTTATAAATGTTCAGTTTCGTGTGGTGAAAATTCGTGAGGTGGCGTTTAACTGGGTGAAGAGTCGACCTGTGTGCAGGTAAAGTGTGTTTATCTCCTCTCAATGTAAATACACCTGATCCTGAAAGAAAGTCAGAATTTGCTAGAAAACACAGCATCATGCAGACCTGGCCATGAATCAGCTACCGAGAAAAATAATAAACAATTATAATAATACAAAAATAGAAGAGAAATCAGTAGCTCTGCAAATGCTGGAAATGAGAAGAGGTTCATTGAATAAATCACAAAGCAGGACATTATGGAAGAAAAATAAATTCTCTGGTCTTAGATCAAGTAAGAAACCGAGCAGTTTTTTATGCATTTTGGAAACCCCTCATCTATCAGCAGCATGCACGGACGGCTCGGTCACTGGAGCTCAACCCCAGGGCGTTGGTGTTACCTGTCGGCTCTCTACTACAGGCGCTGAAGTTAAATGCGTGTAGTAGCCAAACTGGAACACAAACTGTCTCAAATGTACGCAGCAGAGGAGCTCCTGACTCCATGTGGTTTCTTACCTAAAGCACAGACATTACAAGCAGTCAGAGTGACGAGCTGAAGGAGGAGGAGGAGGAGACCACACTAACCAAAAAGCTCCAAGTCCAGATCCTTTGAACCTCTCCAGCAACACAAGGCTTTCATAGAGGAACTGCTTCAACTACAACAGGAGGAGGAGGAGAAAGAGGAGGCTCGTGTTGAGCCGTCTGCACTGATCACAGACTCGTAGCAGAGCTGAAGGTGAAGCTAAACACGCCAACTGATCAATCAAACACTACAGGAGCAGCTCAGGGTGAAGAATAAAACACCGAAGCATCAAGTCTGCTTCTCTCTTTAAGTCTTGGGGTTAAAACGTTACGACCGTTTCACAACTCTATGCAGACTCTAAAGCATGGCCGTGTTCAGAGCTTGACTTGGTCGCTTCTCAGACTCATTCCCACCTTACTCACATTTTCACTGGTGTCTGGAGGGGGCGCTCTCCTCTAGACAGAGCTGCAGCAGTGCCGTATATTCTTCCCATTTAAAGGAAGAACAAAAATATTAAACTAAACAAAAAAGCTTACTCATGTCTGCTCGGTCACATGTTTGAGAAACTTTTTAATAATCAGACTTTTTTTAAAACTTTTCCAGAACTCTGTCCTGGATTTCATTTCATTTCTCCCATGATGCTGCGAGATCTAGAGATCCTGACTCAGTGTAAAAGCGACACTTTACCTGCACACAGGTCGACTATACATGTGACTCCTGAACGTGATTTAACGCTGGTGTGTTTAAAACTCCAGTGCTTCATATTTGTGTCTTATTTGTAAATAACTATATAGATTTTCTCCATTGCTCGATATGATATGGCTTTTTTACTGAAGATTCGTGACATGATTGCCATTTCAGTTCCTGCTTGAAGCAGTACAAGAGGTGTGTGAATGTTCAATACATAATTAATGGAAAAAGATATTATATTGTTACCTTAATGCTTTATAAAATATATATACCTTTTACTTTATAAAAAGTATTTAAAGTCTTAAAAGATTAAACGGTAAGGATGGGACGAGTCGGAGTCTACTGCTTTTTAAACTTTAAAAGCATCAAGTCAAATTATGAAACTTCTAATAACGAAAGATGCGTCTGTACAAACGCGCTCAGATGCCATTTTATTTAAAAAAAATAAAATAAATTAAAAACGGTTAATGACAAGATGCAAGATACAAGGGCAAGATGCCCCGTTGTTTGATGGACGGCTCGGATTCTGCTAAAAGTCAGGAGCGCCAACGAAGAATCAAAAATAAAAGTAGAGGAAATAGATGTGTAAAAATAGGGCGATCTCTCATGCATGTTATTTCCATGTTTATGCAAACCGGGTCACATCAATCACATTATTATTATTTTGTTTGAAGTCTAACCTCGTCACGTTGTGTTTAAAGACAAATAAAAAAAAAGAATTTAAAAAAAGAAAAGAAACACACCTACGAACCGTTGCATTCTGGATCTTGAAACTATACGACGACGTTAAAAGACAAATACTGTAGAAACCCGGCAAACCAAACCCCCTACCTGCCCCATGTGACCACGCCCCATTTGCTTCAGCCCTTTTTTTCGTCCTTCATTCCTCTGCTCCGGGACGAGTAGCAGATTAGCAACTGGACAACTTTGAGCGCTACCCTCGTCACGTTCTCATCACGCTGGATATAAGTAAAGTAGCCATGTGGTATGTACGCACACACTTTCGACAAAGAAATACAAAAATGGCTCAATATGATCACATCATGATGTTCGGTGGGGGGTAAGAACGCAATTGAGAAGTATTGCGCGATGTGACCGACGTCGTGTGCTTTTTCGCACTGCTAGTAGCCATTCGCTCACGTGAAGATCCTCTTGTCTTCCTGGAAGCAGTGACGACTTCCTTTGTGACATCATCAAAGTACGGTGTGTGTGTGTGTGTGTGTGTGTGTGTGTGTGAGTATGCACAGAGCTGAAGAAAACACAACAGACTGTGTTTCTATGAGTCCGGCGTTTGCTGGTGGTCAGGAATATTTGTGGTCAATGAGAAGAAAAAAAAAGAAAAAAAACAATCCTTTCCGATTTGTGCTCGGATCATCCGCGTCACGCTGCGCTTTGGTTAGACTCTTGTCTGCGGCTCAAGCGTGTCATAATCCAAAGATTAATGACAACAAAGTTTGTTTTTTTTCCTTTCCTCTGTCTACACGCCTTCGGCACAACTCGCGCAAACAGAAACTAAAAAAAAAAAAATATTTAAAATAATAATAAATAGGATTCAATCAGACAACTTGAGCTAACTACAATATATTAATATAGATCCTCTGAAAAAGCTTTCACACGCTCATTAAAACAGGAAGAGAGGGGAAAAAAGGAAAAGAAATTGTCACTCACTCGATCATTAATAATAAGTGAAAGAGAAGCTCTGATAAATCGATCACACAAAAAAAAAATCATAAAAGAACTAAAATAATGGATGACGCCGCTTCGTAAACCTCAGCGTCACTTTTCCCAAAGTTCACACTGATAAATCCAGAGAAAAAGAGAACATAAACCCGCCCCTCCCCCCAAAAAAAACAAAGAAAAACACCCCCACAAGACCCTCCCCCTGACTCTCGACCACACACACATACACAGACACATACGCACGCAAACACACACTGTTCTGTCACTCAGAAAGAGAGAGAGAGAGGGAGAGAGTCGGGGAAGTCGTGGGGTTTTTAGAGCAGGCGTGTGCGGCGCTGCTTCTTCCTACCACAGAGAAACAGAGCCGTGTCAGAAATCGGTGTCACCATTGCTATGATAAAGCCTGCAGGTCAAGCACAATCCTCATTTTAGTTTTTCGATTTTCTTTTTAAGTCAAGTCTTCATAACTTCTGGATCTTCTCTGCCACGACGATGGGGTTCTCTTTGCGGATCTGAGCCGCTGCCGCTCCTCTGTAGTCGTACGGACATTCGTGTTTGTCTGAGTAGCGGTGGACAGCGCAGAACAGGTTACCACATCGACAGTCGAAGCCTAGAGACAGAGAGAGGGGTAAGAGACAAAGTCAATGAGCGACATAGGAGGGCAGAAAAGCAGAGAGCAATGGAACGAGGCAGAGAAAGAGAGAGACAGACAAAGGAAGAGAGAAAGAGGGCAAGAGGTGAGAGAAAGTCAATGAGAGACAGGAAGAGAAAAGCAAAGAGCGACAGAGAGAGAGTGACAGAAGCAGGTGAGAGACAGAAAGATGGAAAAGCAGAGGGCGATAGAAAGAAGGCAGAGAGACAGACGGAGTGGGAGAGAGAGAGAGAAAGACGCCAAAGGGTAAGAGACAAAGGCAAGGCAATGAGAAACACATAAGACAGAAAAAGCAGAGCGTTGAAACAAGGCAGAGAGAGAGAGAGGCGACTTAGAAAGCTTAGATTATGGTTTTATATTTTACTAATAATTATTTTTGTAGTTTTTATGTTTAACGCCAACATCCACAAAACAGTTGATTTAGTTCCTGATCTGACATGGTTACAGAGGACCATGAAGACGAAGGATCGTCCTGAAGATTCCGGAAAGCTGTTACAAAGCAGTGACACTGGAGACTCCTTACGTAAATGTTAAACGTAAAATTCCACATTTATTTCCGAGCGTCCATAGTTTTCCTTTCTAACTTACCCGTGAGGCCGACTTTTTTTCTGCAGGTGAAGCATCGGTTCTTCTTCTTGTTCTTGTCGGGGGTCTGCTCTCCGTCTGATGAGGCCTGAGCTGCCTCTGTGGCCGGACCTGAGACACAAAATTTATAAAATATACTAATTAAATACAAGTGAATCGTGTTACTTTCTCCCCCCTCTCTGTGCTCTGTTCCTTAAATATAACAGAAAAAAGGAACATCTAACAAACAAAACATGCAAACGAACAAAAAAAAAAAGAAAAAAGAAAAAACGAACACCGGCCTGTGCTTTTGGACGATCCTTCGTCTTCGTCTTCCTCCTCGCCGTCGGGTCGGTCCGAGTCAGTGGCTGCTGCTGCGGCATCCTGGGAGATGCTCATGGCCGTCATCTGCTGAGTGACGGGACCGGATGAGCTGCTATAAAAAAAATTAACAAAAAAAAAAAAAAAAAACCCCACACACTTACATTATTACCTCAGGACAAGTTACAGCAACAAACTTTAAATAAATATTATTTTTAAAAGGTTATGAGCACGTGTGCATTTCAATGACCCGATCACGTGTTAGAAATCCTGCGATGGCATGAAAATTCATTCCTTTTTACATCTTTTCCACTGCTGGTTTTGTAAATGTGACATTACGTTAGTGATCGTTGAACTCGTTACAGCTTAATCGTTTTCCTATAATTAATCTCTCGGTCATGGTGATATGATGGACGCATGTAAGTTGGAAAATTATTACGTTAAGCTCCACGTAATCAGCCGAATCAGTTTATCTGCTATTACACATTACTGCCACTAGGGACAAGCATGAGCAAATTTTGAGCTTCATCTTTTTAACCTACAAAAATAAAAAAACAGGTAGTTGTGGAATGAAGACTTTTATGAGGAATTGCAGAATAAGATGAGTTAATATCGATATTGTGATTAATTATGTCATAATACACTTCCCTGAACAACGTGAAATCTTCCTTGAACACATTTAAAGGCAATACTCAATTGTACAATTCTTATTAACTGTACAATTCTAAAAACATTATTAGAACTGATATAATTATACAAATATTTTTCCAGATGTGTCGTGGACATTTTTTTTTGTTTGTTTTATTTTAACTAAACCTAAACATCCTCATGCATATCTTCTGTAAAAATGTCTTTAAAATATCAAAATCATGTTATTTATAATCGCCCATCCTCAGAGTGGTGTGAAACAAAACAGAAGCAAAGAAATCCAAAGTTAAGTTGTGTGTGTGTGTATAAAGTTTTAAACATTTATTAGAAGTCGTTCTTCTACCTCGTCTCCTCGGAAGGAGTCACGGTTTCTGAGACGGCGTCTGTGTTAGGGTCCGTCTCCACGGTTACAGCAGGGGTTCCTGTAGACCCTGATGGAGAGGTGGCGCCTGCAGGTGGATTTAAAAATAAAAAGAATGACAAGAAACAAGACATGAACATCACAACACAAGCTCGATTAATTACCTGATTGGATAAAATGCTTTTAGAATTTTTTTTACGTGACCCAGAAACACAGGTAATGAAAAGATAGACATTAATGCGAAACCTTGACATTGAAAATAAATCTAAAAGGGAGGCACAAAAACAATAAAAACAACCACAATTAAATCAGTTATTTAACAAAAAGTGTGCGTGTGTGTATATAAAAAAAAAATTTATTTATTTATTTCGCTCTCACCTGATGGACTGCTCCGCCCACCCGCTTGCTGCCTCTGCAGGTGCTCTTTATAGCAGACCGAGCACATGCCGCTGGTCCGGGGGTTTCCGTAGAAACCGCACCCCGTCGTGCAGAGCATCGGCACTTGCGTCTGATTCGTCTCCTGAGCCATCGCTCACGCTCTGAAGGGGGGAAAAAAATAAAGGGAGGGGGTGAAGAGAGGGGGGGTGGGAGAGGGCAGGTCTGGGAGATAACGGAGATGGTTTTGTTAGAGTCAGTGTACGAGTCTTTCAAGGAAGTTGTGTTTCTCCTTGTTCATGAACTGTAGAACACAGCTATCACACCCTGCGCACCTCGGTACTGAAGAGCAAGGGAGCTAATCGGAGCACGGTAGCAAAAACTCCTGAACACATTTAGACTACCACAACAAAAAAGAAAAGTGCCATTTAGTATTATGTTGTATTAGCAAAATTATTATATTCCTGACTGTTACAGTGCATTTGATAAAAAAAAATATATATATATATATATATATATATAGAAAAATGTTAACTTGTGTACCGCTGCGCTTCCTAATAAAGGTTCTGTGACACTGAAAAAAAGACGCTTGGTAAAGTAGCACGGTTAAAAATAAGTACATAAATAAATAATTAGAAAAAAAAAATCAACAGTAGACATCAGGGATGTGTTTAATATTGAAAGTAAGAAGATAAGAATTTCCATACATACACAATGTGTTGAGAAGTTATGTATGTATCCATAAGAAAACCACTTGTTAGTGGAACTCATCTGGAAAAAAGGCTTCAGTTTGCTAGGGAGCATAAAGATCAGAAAAAGGCCATGTGACCTGATGAGTCCAGATTAAGCCTATACCGGCGCGTCAGGGTAAGAAGTAAAGCGCATGAAGTGATGCACACAGCATGCATAGTGTCCACTGTACAAGCCTCTGGAGGCAAGTGTTATGATCTGGGGTTGATTCAGTCGCTCAGGTCGAGACTCAGCAATATTTAATGAAGTCAGCTGACGACCTGTATGTACAGAATGAGCGGGAACAGACATATTCAAGGACTCAGATTGTGAAAGGGCGGCACTGGGAGCACGAGGAATCATTTAGTGTGTATGTGTGTGTGTGTGTGTGTAATCAAAGGTAAAGGTGACTGAATAAAATCTTAGTGTGTGCGACTTTTTTTTTTTTTTTGCCAAGCAGTGTAGATTTTTAATGCGACACTACTGTTTATTATTTATACTCTTTGTTAAATGTGAAAAGACTTGGGTTAAAGGTACAACATGTCACTCTTTTATTATCTCGACACTGTTTTATTGAGATAAGAGAAATTAAGCACTCCGTATCATGTCGTTTTGTGAACATAATCAACTCGTGTGTATTAACACTGACTGTGCTTCATCACACAACACTAAAGTTGATTAGTTTCCTACAAGAGCACAACACAGTTTGTTTTGTTCATTATTTCCAATTACAATCACTTTAAAACTGTACCCAGTCTTATAAGTAATATTTTAAATGATATAGAAGTTTCAAAAAATATAAAACAAAAAACGATAAGTGTTTGTAGTTCTCCCTGAAGTAGATCACGTGACTAAATTTGACATTGATTTAATAAACAAAACCACTGAGTTACATCACAATCAAGACATGTCGTTCAGACTCCCCGAGGTCTGCAAATTAAAAACATTATAGAATTTGAAGGGAAAAAAGAACAGGAATAAAATGTAAAAAAAAAAAAATTACTATTATTTATTTTGTGTATAAAATAAACTAATAAAAGCAATAAGATATATAACTAATAACTAGATATAATTAAGAAACTATTGCGTGATATTTATGTATTTAGATATTTAGCATTATTATAAAATTTAAAAAAACTCAAAAGAAAGAAAATGCCTTTCTGTGTTGTATCATATAAACCTGGCGCGCGTGCCATCAATCATCTTCACTATTAGCTAAACAGCTGTTTGTTGCTAAAATAAAATTAGCTAATATAATATAATGGGTTTTTTTCTATTAAAAAACAGGAATATAATGTTTTCGATGATCATAATACTAAAAACAGAGTTAAATAATCAATATAAACCTCACCTCTGAGTGTATTTTGATAATAACGGTAAGACTAAAAGCGCTAGCATTAGCTGTAACGGCTAGTTAGCAAAACAAAACATATTTTTATCGAAAAATATACGACTAATAATTAAGGTTCTTGTTCCACACAGGCATCCTGGTTTTAATAATATTATAATATCTTTAAATAAACTCAGTGTTTACCTCTAATTCGGTTTGGAGGGAATATAAAGTCGACCTCTAATCCGTAGCTAATCACCAGCTCGGTGCTAACGCGGCCTTTAGCAGCGCCGAGCGGCCCGTCACTCAGAACAACAGTGCCGGCCTCGTCCCGAATAAACAACGCACCCTGTGAGGGAGCACACTACGTAGGAGACGAAATGACGCAATTCGCAGCCTACGTAGTGCACTAGGTGTTCAGATTGATAACATTTCAGACGCAACCCTTAATGCAGGTCACAAAGGAGCGTTCTACTCCAGTCCAGGAATCCTCTGGGTTAGGGTTAGGGTTTAGAGAAGTTTGTAGGAGGAAATAAAAGTTTATAAAGTGGGCTCTGTGAACACGTTTTTTAATTTAATTTAATTATTAATGTAAATTTTAGGCCACAATGAAAATATTGGAATAATTTTAACATT
>JAOVVA010000032.1:15189072-15204455 GCA_028565275.1 Leiocassis micropogon | reverse complement strand
GTGTGTGTGTGTGTGTACATATATGGCCAGAGAACAGAGATGGACATGTCTGATGGATGAAAGGATGGACAGACTGACCGTCTGGTTCGCTGTCCCCGCTGGATTGACTCTGTAGCTGCTCCAGCAGGCTCTGCGCTTTCCGCGTCGGTTCTGACTCCGGCATGGCCTTCTTCAGGAACTCTAAAACCCTGCGCAGACTCGGGTAAGACGGCGGCTCCTGAAAGTCCTCGGGACACTGATCTAACCAAGCCCTCAGGATGGACGCTAACGCCCTGGAGAGAGAGAGAGAGAGAGGGAGGAAGAGGATGCAGCGTGGTTACTCCGAAGCAGAGATCTTTATCTTTACAGTTTCACTCAATGAGTCTTTTATGACTCATTAACAGACTGTTACACATACGGCATTTCCTAAATTCCTCTGAAGTGTAAAAAAAAACAAAAACAGAAAGTGCTGCTCTGGCATATGAAGCGTAATCATCACACACACACACACACACACACACACACACACACACACAGTCTGTTTAAAGTGACTGTATAATTATGACAGTGAGCAATCTACAAAAAAAATCTAATTATAAATAGCAGCAGGAGGATCGAGTGTACGAGTGCTACAGTAAATACAGAGTTAAAATGGCTCACGTTCTCACTGCGCCTCGATTTTCCCCGCCTTGGCTCGGACTGCCTTCTCTGTCACCGTCCTCCATGTGTCCGTACCTGTCAGGACCCACGCACGCACACACACACAAAGAACTTAAGCTTAGAGCATCTTTATTTACAGAAGAAGTAGCAGGATTTATAATCATTTAGTAAAAGAGGCGTGGCCTATGCACCTTCCAGATTTAGTGAAGGAGGCGTGGCCTAGCTTCCTGTCAGTCCCAGCGCCAATATTTTTAAGTCTCAACGCAGGAGGCGTGGCCAACGTACCCGTCAGTCCCAGTGAAGGAGGTGTGGCTAACATCTGTAAGTCTCAATGAAGGAGGCGTGGCCTATGTACGTGTCAGTCACTGAAGGAGGCATGGCTGATGTTTCTGTCAGTTTCAGCAAAGGAGGCGTGGCCTAGATTCCTGTCGGTTCCAGTGAAGGAGGCGGGGCCAATATCTCTAAGTCTCAAAGGAGGAATCATGGACTATGTACCCGTCAGATTCGCTGGAGGAGGTGTGGCCTATGTACCTGTCAGTGTCAGTGAAGGAGGCGGGGCCAACGTAATCTCACTATATCTCAATAAGGAGGTATTGGCCTATCCACCCAGCTGACTTAGTAAAGTACACACACACACACACACACACACACACACCTGTCAAGCAGCAGCTGCAGGACACTGTGTGTGCTGGAGAAGGCTCTGTAGGTGGACAGGAAGATGCTGGTGTAGGTGAGATCGTTGTCGCCGAACGCCGTGAGCAGAGTCTCCACCAGCCGCTCCAGCGTCCCTGCGCGAATACTGCGGATCTTACACGTCTCTAACTGACTGACCGTGTGACCCGGGGGCAACCGATCACCCTCCACCTGAGAGACAAAGAAAGAGACAACGAGAGAGAGACCAAGAGAGAGACAGGATGAGACTCAGTATCATTACTTTCAGTTTAATTCTGCCTTTACAGAAAGGACCATGCTCGGAGACTCTTATCTATAGGACAGTTTCTGGCTGAGACAGACGTCTGTTATCTGCACCAGCCTTGAGACGCAGTCACTGTGTCTCAGCTGTGGAGCATGTGTGTTTGGGGGGGGGGGATTTTTACTTTTCACTAGACCGCTTCTCGAACAATAAGCACTAGTTTGAGCTTTGTGTGTTTACAACAGCTGTGTGTGTGTGTGTGTGTGTTTTTTTTTTCAATCCTCCGAGCCTCACCGCTGTGGAAGAGCTTCAGTTGTGCAAGTCTATAATCAGATTTAAGTGTTGAAATTGGGTCATGTGTGTTTGGGTTTCACTATGAACATCTGCAAAGAAATAACGAAAGAAAGAACGAAGAAAGAAAGACAGAATGAAAATCGAAGGCGCAGCCAGGGTCCAGGTCCAGGTTTCGCGAGCTGCCGTGTGCTGGTTCTAATCAGGTTCCAGCTGTGAAACTAATAACCTTCAGGGAGGAACTGAAGGAACCGCTGATTGTGTTCTGGAGCTCGTTATATGATAAATGAGGATCAAGACAACGTTAAGTGCAACTGGATATGAACAGAACCGTTATTATAGAAAGAAAATAAATCAAAAGGTGGACTGGTGTCTGTTAAGTTATAAGTTATTATGCTCAATCTGGGGTTGATTAGTTTCTGATAACAGCACTTCCTGATGCATACCTTTTATCCGTGACTGTGAATAGTCATTTCATCACCAGCTTATCTTTTTTTTTAAGTTAATAAAAAAAACAAAACCTTAAAACCTGAAATTTCTGCTTCACCTCGGATTGTTAAAATCGTATGGAGGGTGTTGACTCAAATAAATTCGATAGCATTGATGCTTAATGTCTAAATTGTCTGTTTTTTTGCAGCATTTGACATATTAAAAATGACTAAAGTGTCTAATAAATAATAAAAAAAATGTAAATGCTGTGCAGCTTCACTTATTTCTCACTTATTGTACAAAGTGAGAAAAAAAGTATTGCCAGTCTTTTGCTCAACCCTCCAGTCCACTAGGTGGCAGTAATAAAAACACTTTACTTAAAAAACACCCATAAACCCAAACGGAAGCGGACACAGCACTTAACTTTTGCCGATTTGATGTGTGTGAGAATCTGTTCTGATTTGAAAACTGACAGACCTATAAAAGGTCGATTAAATTACATCATCGATTAAATCACACAACTCTAGTTGTAAAGTGCTGATCCCTCAGTTATACATCGTTAAAATAAACGTCTCCCTACTGACGATTCCGCACGTTTTTTTTTCCCTTCCGTCCGTTGAACACCGTACACGCCCCTCTGAGTAAGAGGTTACTGTAGATCGAAAACCAAATCACGATATAGCAGATGATAAAACGACACGATCAGAATCTGAAATGAAATTGCAGATGGTGGGAGAAGTGAATAAATCAGCAAAAACTAAAAAAAAATAAGGCTATCCATCACCAATACAGGATTGTATTGTTTGCTGGATTATCTGTCTGCTATTTTAACCTTCAAAAAAATTTTTCCGTCTCGCAGACGTCCCTCAAAAACAAGACGAGAGCACAACGGAGCTTTATTTCTGCCGGTTTGAGACGGAATCGAATGCTTTCATCGGTCAGCGCTGCTGAACACGACCGGGTTCTCACCCAAAGAGATGTTTTGTCTGTAAAAGTGTCTGAGAGAGAGAGAGAGGGAGGGAGGGAGGGAGAGAGAGAGAGGGAGAGAGAGAGGGAGGGGAAAACAGCACTGATTAGAAGCAGATTGTGGTGTTTCCTGCCTTTCCATCCCTTCATCTCTCTCTCCCTCCTCGGCTTCTTCTCCACCACTTTAACCTCAACGCTCACGTTTCCAACACGTCGATGATCCATGTTGTTTCGTACTGATTTTTATTTCATCTCCAACTTTAACCGAACATGTGTTTTAAAGAGACGCACTCTGACTTGGAAAAGAGTTCCAGGCTCTTTATATTGTGTGTGTGTGTGTGTGTGTGAGAGAGAGAAATCAGGAAGCACTGAAAATAAAAGTAAAAACTGCACAAACTTCTTCGTTTTGTATTTATTATTTATTGCACTTGGAGTTTCTGTGCTCTAGCGTCGTAGTACAGACACGTTTTCTGTGGTTCCGTCTCTGTGTGACGGTTAAGGAAGGAGTCTCCAGTGTCAGCACTCTGTAACAGTCAGCGGTGAAGCTGTAGTTTTAAGTTTTGCGGGACAGAGGACTTTACACTTCTTTGTGGTTTCTGGGTAACGCTACAAGCTGCAGGGTTGTTGTTTTTTTTGCTCTATTATCTTAAAGAGAGAGAGAGAGAGAGAGAGAGAGAGAGAGAGGACAGGCAGGAGAGGGAAGGACGGTTTGAAGCTTCTATGACAAAAGTGAAAACTTGCTTTGTAGACGTTCAGTGGAACAAAAAAACTTAAAAAATAAAAACTATAAAAATAAAAACTATAAAAATTTGACTTTATTATAAACAGAAAATGTCATAGACAAAATGCTAACAATTAACTAACTTCTGGTACCAGTGTCCATTCTTTTTAGTGTGTGTGTGTGTGTGTGTGTGTGTGCGTGCGCTCTCTTACCCCCAGCCATCTTGCCCCTTTGTTGGCTGCTTGTTGGATTTGGACCCTCTTGAGTGTGACGCTGTAAACGGCCCCCTCCTCCACCTCCTCACCCCAGTCCTGCACTGAGCTCTGCACACACACACACACACACACACACACACACACACACACACACACACACATTATGCAACAGTTTTTTTTAAATGATGATGATTATTATTATTATAAATGCGTGAGTGGGTAAGAACAGACGAAGTGCAACACGAGCAAACTGAGAACCGATGACATCATCATGACAGAAGCCCCGCCCACTCTGCTTTATACACACAGCGGGTGATGGATGTTTAAGGCGTCTTTCGGGACAAAACTGAGCCTCTTTATGAAGAAAGAGAAATAGAGATATGAAGGGGAAAAGCGTACTCTGTGTCTAAAGAGTCACACGATGGCGTGAAGTAATGGCACCCGGAGCACTACGACCAAAACATTCGCGGATCAGCGTGCGGTGGGACAGACCGGGTCCGTGTCGTAGTGTACGTCGCGATAAAACATCCACAAGTGGAGTGGAAGAGATTTACTGAGTTTTTTATAAATATTTATTACCATCAGTACTGGTGGTGCGGAGAGAGAGAGAAAACAATGAGGACATAGAAGAGGGAGAGGGAGAAAGAGAAAGGGGGAGGGAAAAAGATTTGAGAGAGAGAGAGACAGAGAGAAAGAGGGTGGAGGAGAAAAACAAAACAAGCAAGAGAAAGAAAGAGAAAGGGGAGGAGAGAACGACTGAAAAAAATAGAAAGGGAAAAAGAGAGAGACTGGGTGAGAAAGGAAAAAGTGGGGAAAAAGAGAAAAAGGGAGACGTGAATATGAGTATGTGAGTGAAAAAGGAAGAGAGAGAGAAAAGAAAGAGAGGAGAGAGACAGATAAAAAGAGAAAGTCAGAGAGATACAGAGAGTCTGTGTGTGTGTGTGTGTGTAAGGGGGAGAAAAAAGGTAAGAGCAAAAAGGATGAAAAGAGAAAGACAAAGTAATAACAATAAAGAAAGCAAGTTACAATAGAAACAATAAAGAGTTTCAGAAATCTCAACACGGCCACATTATTAACACAAAAAGTCCAGAAAGTAGAAACACATCCGTCCTACATATGAACTGAATCACACGACTCTGAATCACACGAATCGACTCGGTGCTGAACTGAATCTTCTGTATCAGTGCATCGTGTCGTACGCTGTGTGTCCTGATGTGTGTGAGACACAGAGGTAGTCACAAAGCCATGACCTCATGCCTTTATTAATCTCTGTGTGTGTGTGAAAGATGGAAAAGGAAACAACAAACATGACAGGAGCTGGAGAGCAGATATCACACACACACACTGTTCAATTGTAAAACTGAGTTTCCTGTACGGCTCTGAGAGATAAACACCGGAGCTAAACGAGTCACACCGGCTGCGCTGACGAACAATAGCAGGAGGTGAGTGCGCTCACAACCCGGAGCATGCTGAGTCCACAGTACACACACACACACACACACACACACACACACACACACACACACACACACACACACACACACAGAGCTCTGCCAATAAGCAGTTTTTCCCCAAACAAAGCAACTCAAGCTCTGGGTCGTGTAGATAGTGAATAAAAGTCCAATACGTTAATCATCATCATCATCATCATCATCCGTACATACCATTTTGTCACAAACTACTACGCTGCTAAACCTTAAATCAAAAATAAGCCACGCCCCCTCGTTGCCATAATTACTATTCAAAAATACTGTTGCTTAAAATATTTTTAGAATAATCCACAAAGACACATTTTGATTTAGTTTTTAACTTTAAACCTGATATAAGGAAAAAAAAAACTGATCCACAGTCACTGATTCATTGTGTTTGAAGCTCCAAGCTCTAATCACAGCGGTTGCCAGATTGTAGACACCAATTTCACCCGAGGTTTATAAAGACATAAAAATGGATTCAGCATCCTGTGTGGAAGGAGTGAATTATTTGCTTGTTAATGTAAACAGAGAATCAGGATATTTATAAAACCGCGATACGTATAGAATCGTAATGCGAATCGAATCAGGTGACCCCGGGTGATCTCCATCCCTACCGAATGCGTAAACAAGAATCATTTTCAATTTATTATAAATATCAAAGAGCTCAATATACATTTTCTATTTCTATATGTGACAGTTTTATCCATTTCTAGTTACATAAACCAGTAGTTCTTGTTCACACTCCTCCAGTGTTTCTTCTCTTTTTCTAAGCTAATACAAACATTTTTCTCCTTACAGAAAACTTGTTTACCGTATTAATCATGATCCCTGTGATGCGGCTGTTACTATAGAAACCATAATGCATTAGAAAGAGTGTATTAATATGAACCTGAGCTAGAGTTGGCGCCGATGTCATGGAGAATTAATTAACACCTTCTGACCAATCAGAGTCGAGAATGTGGTGTGACACAATTAATCAGCAATTAATTAATTGTTAAAACAAATGATGTACAGTATGTTGATTTATTTCCGATTTAAGAGAAAGACAAAATTACACAGAAATGAGCAAATTATATGTTTCTCAATAAATGTATATATGTACATACACACAAAAAAATGTAACCGTCAATACGTTTGTGTTTGTTGACACGACAAGTCGCCCGTTTGCAGGATTTGATGTGAAGGATTTATCAGTAAAAGTGCCAGTGATCTGTCGGTCGTGTCGTTTTCACGCAGCCTGTTATTAACTCGGCTTTCGAACAAAACACGCCGCGCGCAAAACAGTAATTAGATGTTTGAATAAACTAAGAGGTTTATACTGAAACCTGAAATTAAGAACCGACGCCATACATGATGCTGGGAAAAGAAAAAAAAAACTAAGTACCAGGAACTTTTTTCAGGTCTCTTATCGTCTTAAACATACAGAGGTTTTTCAGATGCTTGGAGCGTTCCTGAAGTAATAAGAGATCATTATTGGCAGATCATGTACTAACTCGAAACTGCAGCTAGTTACATTGTACAAGTTTTAAGTTTAAGGACTAACGTGCACCGTGTTATGCTGTAACGAGGAAATAATCAAGGGTAGTGTTAGTGTGAAGACTTGAAGTTACTGTTAAGTTACTGTTTATTTCTCATATGCAAATTTTTATTTATACTTTTTATTTTACGTTTTAAGTTATGTTTAATGTCTTGAAGCAGCCATGATTGTTTTTGATCAACAAATTTCCAGGAAAAGCGTCTCCTGGGTCACATCACTGTCGAGGAATCAGCCGTTATGACCTTGCAGTCATTCTCTGGATATGTATTTAACCCTTGTTGCATATAATTTTATAGATGTTTATGTTGAGTTTCTTTCATGTTCAGACACAAACTGTTTAGAAAACGTGTATGGTTTACTTAGCATCTCCTGAACCATTAACCATCTAGATTATCTGCTCTAGCTACTGTATCATTAGATAAACACTCACTAATTTATTCCTTATTTTGAAGAAAAAAATACATCAAGATTCTACTGAGAAATTAATTGATTTTCTTTGTGAACAAATAACTGCAACTTTTTCCAATCAAATAATTGTACTGAGGACTGACACTGGAGACTCCCCTTCCACAAAAAGTAACAAAACATAACTTCACAGAAAATGTCACCAACTTTTTTTTTTTTCCAATCTGTTTAGTACCAGTGTTAAATAAACAAAGTCCCAAAGCAAGCTTTTAGTTTAGAGACTCAGATGAGGGCGTTAAATTTGTCAGATATTCTGTTTTGGTAAATGAATCAACAATTTCTGACCAATCAGAATCCAGAATTAGAAAGCTTGGTGATATAAAAACAACTAATATGAAGACGAATGTATCTTGATCTTGTTTGATACCAAGTTTAGTTTACTTTATCCACTTAGAAACAGTAGAAACAATCAAGAATTAGAAAAGAAATTAAGCACAGATTTACATTTAAAGATGTACTCACGTTATCTTATCACATTTTCTTCAAACTAAACAACACCGACAGAAACTTGCATGATTTGCGGAATTTAAAAAAACTGGATGTTTTGCAGAAGATTTATGCAAATGAATGTATAAATACCAGAAATTTGTATTTTTTCCCGCCATTATCACTTCAGGCTTGACACACTTAAGAAGACTTAAATGTGTGGAAATCCTGTGATTTCTCGCCATCTTTGAAACTGCTGTCCTGCGAACTCGACTTTACTGCCTCCACTTTTTACGTCTCTTCTTTAAATGCAAAATCTCTCATCATATGCTTGCATTGCTTTCATTTCATCTTTTTGTTAGTCATGATTCTACCTCAAATAGATCCGTGCTCACGTGACTCGAGTACGACTTTTTAAAAAAAGTTATTCAACATATAACATTGATAAAACATTTTTTTTAAAATTACGACACTTTATAAAGACCATGCAAACAAAAACAGCAAACCTAAATAGTTTTTCACTTAAAACAAAACATGTCAAAGTGGGATTATTTGTTTGATATCGACTGGGTTATTGTTTAGTATCAATATCACGATAGTCGATATCACGGTATTGTTCCAAGCCTTACAGAACACAAATACTAGTAGCCTACATAAAACAACATCAACAACAACAAAAACAACAACCAACAGAATCATTTACAAAAAGCAAAGAGCCACATGAGAAGATATGACGCAAAACATCACAGCTGCAGCTCAAACACAAACTCAACATTTATTTAAAATTAGGGTTTGTTTGTTTTTTTAAATCAGACTTTTTTCCCTGTTAAAGATCAGAATCCTGATTTAAAAAAAGAAAAAACGGACTAGGGCAACTTAATAAAATAATGCGGTTGCCATGGTTACTTCGGGTTTTTTTTTTTTTAAAGCTCTGTTTTAATAGTAGGAGGGAAATAAAGTTGCGTTTTTACGCTAAAACCGAGTAACTAACGTGTTTTCTAATCGCTTCCTCATCACCAGAGGGAAAATAACGGTCCCCGACTCGCACAATACGTTTGTTTGTTTGTTCGTTCGTTAATCGCTCGCGGCCATGTTTAAAAAAAGAAACGGAGAAAAAACAAACACAAACATAAAACAGAATTTTTTGATTCGCGTCACTTGGCAACAATGTTTCCTGTCGGCTCGCGCACAGCTCGCGCTCTTTTCTAACTCCATTATCCTTCAGTTTCCCGTCTTTTCTTCCCCCAACGTCCCTCCATCCGCCGCCGCCGCTCTGCCCCACAAACCATCAGGGGGGAAAAAACCGCACAAAACTCTGAGGAAAAAGTCCAAACTTTACCATTTTACTTTTCCAGGCGAATTTCATGGTGTCGTTTTCTCACATCGTACGTTTGCAGCATCGGTGCGTCGCCACGCCGCCAAATCCGGTGGGGGAAAAAAAAAGCGAAGAAATGTGATCGTTAAATCCCTTCTCTTACTCTCACTCTCACACACTCTCTTTCTCTCATACACACTCTCACACACACACACACACACACTCAGTCCCGTCCCAGTCCCTCTGCCCACTTCCTATTCATCCCATTGTAGCAAAAAAAACACCCCTTCAGTACCTCCAGCCGCCACCAGAGGGCGGTTAATCAAACTTGCTAATCAAACTTCCTTGAAAATCTGGCAAGCTTTTTATTATACAGTACAAAGATAAGAAATAAGAAAAATATTTATTACAATTGTTGTCTCAGTTTTTAAAAAAACCTGAATCAGCCTGTAATTTTGTTCCTACAGCGCGCAGAATTTTGGATGTGGTCAAAAAAAAAATACCCATAAATGCGTATCTTTATAGTTTAAACCCTAAATATGCCCCCGAATATGCTCTAAACACTTGAATTTAATTTCGAACTTAGCTTAATACATTACCCTGAACAAAAAGAAAAGAAAGTAAAGGTAAACTGTATACTGTACAGTACTGTACTGCTGTCTCTCCCGCCTCTATACATGTAATTTATGCAAGCGCTTTTTCTTTGGTATCAGTACTGTAGGGCAAATACAGTACAAAATTCACCATCCTAAGCCACGTTTTCCTCTACGGTCGCTTTGTGTTCTCTCTACAGTACAAAAAAAAAATACAGTATTATATTTTATATAGAAATTTAGCTTAATTTACTTTAACATGTATGTCACAAAATTAGTAAATTAATTATCTTAATAGTTTAGCATTAAATCACATAAAAAATTTATATACTGCCACAAGAAAACTTGCTGAGAATATTTGCAGTTTCCACGAAATTGCAGGGTTTCCACAAACAATTATTAGTTATGCTCTAAAAAAAATATGTGAACGACTGAGGCCGCGAACTCTGAACCGCGACTTCACGAGGGTCACTTGTAGTTTTATTTCAGAGTTAATGAATTAAAATTTAGGAAGGTCCAGTATTTTTATTTATTTATTTATTTATTTATTTATTTATTTTTAACCTGAGGTCCGAATTTCCTGTTTGTGTTAGGATTCAGATCGCTATATATGTTGTCATTGTAAGTCTATAAAAAATGAGCAATGTTAAATGCTCATAACGTTCCAATATATAACATTTATTGCCAGTTTTCAGTAACTAAGTTAAACATGTGGACAGTTTGAACTTTGATGGTTGTGTATATTTTGGGGGATTTGTATGGAATCTTCAATTAGTCTTTAGTGAGTCTTCATTTTCACGCTGCTGAATGTGATGAATGAAGAGACTCTGGTTGCTCTGTCATTCCGGACTCTCAGTTCAGGTATTTTACACTCCCTCACCTCGGACTGATGTGGATATGTTTGCTCTAACGACCCGTGTTTTATTTCATATCTCATGTTTTATCGCTTCACATTACTGCTTGTTATTATTACCACGCTTTCAGAACATATGAGACGAACTGTTTATAAACTTCCTGGAGGAGGCATAAGTGTATATATCTGTCCATTCATCTTTGAAGATTCAGTTTTCTTAATCTACTTTGCTTTTCTTGGAGTAAGTGATGCTTTATCGTGCTTTCATTGCTGTTTCCTCTGTCTGTACACAGTAAACAATCATGTCGAGTGGCTCTGTTGAGTGATGCTTATAGCCACGCCCACCTCCAGAAAAAAAAAAAAGCTAGAATACTGGTATATTAATCCAGTAATAAGTCCAGATAAAACTGTGACTCAGTGCAGGTCCACTATTTAGTGATGCCTGCCCTATACTCTCTTTATGTCTTTTATTCAGACAAAAAAAATTTGGTGAAAAAAATGTCGGTAGTCATCCCACACATCCTGAATTAGGACTCAGTTAATGTTGTTAGCAGTGAGCCAAAGTGACTTGTTGTTAGTCTTTCGGCTGCTCCCGTCGAACGGTCGCCACAGCCTGGCACAGCCTGGCACACCCACCAAGTTTTTGCGGGGGGGCTTGGGGCCGGCACTGCATCCAGTGGCTGGGGTTTAAGCGTTGGGTCGAAATCGGACCAAACTGATAAGTTGGCAAATAAAAAGAATGATGATTATAAACATACGTCACATCCAAACACGGCACAACACAGCAGAACATCACGCTTGTGGTTTTAAGCTTCTTTTCTTTGGAATATTAGTCTGTTTTCCTTTTGGTTAATGGTTTCCTCCATCACTGACAACGGTGCAGCAGGAGTCGATACTCGTCACCATTTTCATGTTTGACCAACAATGTTTGTCTGATGTTAGCAAAAATCTAGCCAACTGTTTGCAAATAATTGTATACGCAGTATAACTTGTTTAAAAAGGTAAGAATTGTTACTTGTTTATTTCATGCTGTTGGAGCGGCCATGTTGATTTGATGTCACTTGGTAAACTCTGGTGAGGTATCGAGACATTCCTAACTTTCAAGAAGGAAGTCCAAGTCTCTTGTTCTTATTTAGACAAAGTTAACAAAAAAGTTAACAAAGTTTTTTTTTTTTTAGTTAATATTCTACTATTAGCGTCTCAGCCGTACACGCTGCCCAAACATATCAGCTTCCAAAGCGTCATGCTAACACTGTCATCAGTGTCACTGCACATGTAGCAAGTTCGCTGACATTGGGTTAATGATTGTATTACTGCATGAAAATAATTTACGCTAAATAAAAAAAAAAAATTCAGCAGTGATGTCACATAGTCAAGCATGTGATAATCGGTTAATTGGATTAAACTCTGCCCTCACGAACGCAGAAACATCTGTCACTCTGCAAAATTGGGAAGTGCATGTGGAAAAGCTTATTCATAAGCTTAATTACTTGTAAGTGTGTGTGTGTTGTAAGATGATGTAAGCATCAGACTTAAGAAACACAATGTAAGGAAGACTGACGAGATCTGATTGTTTCAGCAGGGAAACATACCAAGCTAGACGTGATGTCGCGCACACACACACACACACACACACACGCACACATACACACACACACACTTGAATGTCTTGACTCTACCTTACATGACCTACGTCATACCAGTCAAGTGTTGCATGCCCTGCAGAGCACACACATGGCCTTGACGTCTGGGTGTGTTTCGTGTGCGTGTGTGTGTGTGTGTGTGTGTGTGTGTGTGAGAGCGAGTGATCGACAAGGGGCAGTTTGGGGGCAGAAAGGTCATGTTAGGGTTGGGGAGGCCCTGGGGAAACCCATGCTCTTGTTCCCAGACCCTCAGAAGGAGAACACACACACACACACACACACACACACACACAGGGGAGTGCTGGGAAAGGTCGGCACTGCTTAGACCCCCTCCAGGGACAGCTGCTCCCTCTCAGAGGGGAGTGATGTCATCGCCATGTACAAAACAACAAGGCCAGGGGAAATGTCAGGCACAAGGACTATGAAACACACACACACACACACACACACACACACACGTTCACACACACAGGTATGTCCTAATATTCCTTTACATACAATACAAAGGATATTACAATATTTTCTGCATAATATTGTGATTGTGGACATTTAAAACTGCATTTTCAGGCAGGATTAAGAAATAAAATTGGTCTCAGAACAGAACTGGATCCAGTACCTAGTCTCCGGTTTAAAATGTGAACCTGAGTGGTGTTATCCCGTCGCTAAAGCAACTCAAAGTGTTTACATTATTTGAAAATTGTAAAGAAGACAACAGTAGGAAGTTTAACCAGCTAATAAGTTCATGCTAACGAGTAGCGTGTCTAGCATGTACAGACGGTACAATGGAGTTGAAATAGAAAATATAGAAATATTGAAAATAGATTTAACATTGTAGGTTTAACAAAACCTACTGAAGTAGCCTAGCTTGAATCTGCTCAGAACACTTACGTTAGCCTACAGTCAGGCAAAATCAATTAACACAGGATATAAAAAAAAGGAAAAAGAAAAAAGCATGCTTTGTAATAGTGTGTCGCTGCCCTCGCTCGTACACTATAACCCAGGGGCACTGAATGAAAATTTCAGAAGGTCCAGTCAATACAGTTTTCTTCGAGCCGAGGTTCAGATCTCTGTATATGCAGTCAATATTAACAGCGTTATACATGTGGACAGACTGAGCTTTAACGGCCGTGTATGTTTCCTTGTATATGTGTGGAATAAAACAAACGACAATCTTTAATCAGAAAAAAATTATTGCGTACTGATATATTAATTATACTGGTTAATTAGATAAGCATCAGCGTCCGGATAGAACTGTCACTCGTGGCCGATCCGGGCCGCGGTTCTCCATTTAGTGATGTCTGGTACAGTATAAAGTATCGTTTTGTTTGTCTCACTGCTGCCACCTAGCAAGCATCACAAGTACTACCTCATAATCGCTAGGTTAAAGTTGAACCGAGTGATATCTTGTGGGCGTGGCCTGTAAAGTGAATGGAACTAGCGATATATGCGTGTAGCTACTTAAAGATGATAAAACTGATGCACAACTCAGTCTGTTTTCTGTTTTACACTGACTAGAGGCACAATCCACTTTTACGTCCTTCTACATCCCGCCGAGCTTTACTTTTCTTCATGACGTGTCAATGCATATGTGATAATAGATAAGGGATCAGTTCATGGGACCTAATTGCAGGTAAAGTTGTGAGTGGGGGACTGAAGAGACATCGGATCACACTGCGGTATCTCAGTTAACCTGTTGCTTTATTGCAAAAGCAGACAAATCCAGGATTACATTAGAATCTTCAACAATCTGTTCAAGCTTCTAACATGCTGTGTGTACAAAGAAGCCACATTAACTACTTCTGCTACTTATAATAATAATAATAATGATAATAACTTCTGTTTACAGCTTATTCCTAGAGTTCACTGAAGTTTCTGGAAAAGTGCTTATTGTGCTAACTGTGTGTGTGTGTGTGTGTGTGTGTGTATTCCTGTAGCCTGACCTCATCCTGACTAATGCTCTCCGGTTGGTTATCTCATACATTCCAACATATACAGAGGTGACTGTGAAAACACACACACACACACACACACACACACACACACACACGCACACACACACACGCTTTTTGTATATGAAAACATTTCACCACCCTGTCAGCTCATGTTATTCAGTCATTGTAAAGATCAGCACAAAAAGAGCATCACACACACACACACACACACACACACACACATACACATACACACAATGTCAAAAACAGAGCAGTGGGGACGCGCCTCCCCGTAGCCAAGCTGAGAGAGGGCCTGCTGCTGTTATTGCTCTTCACCAGAAGGAAACACACACATTCCAGGAAATCTGCCACTTCCTGCCTGCAGCCTCCTGACTCCAGCGAGTCGCAATCGGAGCAGCAGCTGCACTGGGACGGCCGCTCATGACTGCGGGGCGTCAGGAAAAACACAAAGTCACAAAGCAACGAGTTTAACGTGACACCAGGACAGAACGTCCGACTGAATTCATGCTGACTAAAAAGAAAAAAAAAACATCAACAAGTTAGCAGAAGAGGAAGTTTACATTTTTGGGGTTCGAGGCTGCAGGTGCTGTGGATACGACCTCGGAAATCAGCCCTATAGGAAGATATGAATAGACATGGAGACGTTGCGAGGACAGTGTCCGGGTTTACGGTCCAGGAAACTGGGCTCCCAGTAATAATGCAACAGGATGCAGAACCCAAACATCACAGTGTGTCCTGTAGGTTTTATCGTAAACTAAAACCGAAAACTAGACCAATAACAATGCTGTGCAAGGAAACTGTACCAAATAAATGTACATGTTTTATTTATATATATATATTTAAGTTTTAAGTGTAAGTGCATCTTACTATAACAACCTTTACAGGAAATTAATTAATTAGTTAAGAATTATTGTAAAAAATAAAAGTAAGATATATTGTGTAACAAATAAAGA
>JAOVVA010000032.1:15163161-15176672 GCA_028565275.1 Leiocassis micropogon | reverse complement strand
GACATTTCATTCATTCATCTCATTATTATCTAGACACATTTTTCTCACACATACAGTATACAATTTATTATTATTATTATTATTATTATTATTATTATTATTTTATTATTATATATATATATATATATTATTAATTATTATTTTTTAATGAATTTCTTTCATTTTTGTGAAGCTGCTTTGAGACAATGACCATATCCGGTCACCATATTATTGTAATTGCCATACTGTACCTCCTACTGTAAATCAGCAACCATCAAACCTCTTAAAGCAGGGATACACAAGACTCTTAAAGCATCAATCAATAAAGATCTGAAAGCAGAAGTTACCAACAATCCTAAAGCATGAATAATTTAAAGCAGCAATCAGTAAATATTTTAAAGCAGCAATAAGTAAAACTCATGAACCAGCGACCAACCAGGCTTTTAAAGCAGAGAAAAGTGAACATTTCCAAGCACATAACAGTAAACATGTTAAAGCAAAGTTCAACAAAACACTTAAAGCAGCGATCAGTAAACATCTAAAAGCAGTAATTAACATACAGGTCAATTACTATACCTGCTTGTTCTAAGGTTTAGATTTAATTGAATTTAGCAATTCAATTGCTACATGAATCCATGAATGCAGCAATTCAGCCACATCTTGCTTTTTGTCCGTGACACATCTGTAAGTGAAATGCGATGTTTGAGTGGGCGGGGCTTTGGCTTTATCCATGAGGTATTTGATTGGCTTGTGAAAAGTGGCCATTTAAAAGTAAAACAAACATGGAGTCTGATTTGGAGGTGGGGCTCCTTTTACTGAAATGAGATCACCTCCGTCGTCTGGGTTTTTTTCTCCCAAGAAAGTAGTTCTAGCAATAGACTGGGTGAAGGCTACCACTTGCTTCCTGTGAGACACATGACGCCTAACGACCAATTGTTTTTTTAAACTGTTGCTCACAAAGTATCACAATGTAACTAGTGTAACTAGCAGTCAGAGGAAAGCGCTATCTGCCCTCTTCAACATACACAAACTCAGAACTTGCTTTGATTGGCTAGCATATCCGTGACTGACAGAATATCAGCAGTCCTCCTACAGGACCTTTCACAAGTTTTTATACATTTTTTTGTTTGTTTGTTTTTTTTTACAAAAAAAGCCAAAAAATTACTATAGTTTTCCTTTTGAAAATCAGAGAACTTAAGCACACATTATAATGCTAAATAACATAGTTTTGACTATATTGTAATAACATATTGAAAACACAGTATAATTACTCAAAAATAGAACAGAACCTTGTTTAGATATATTTTCAGATTGTTTTGTTTGTTTGGTCATTAAAAACAATAAATATTAGCAAAGCATTTTAGCAAAGTCTGTTAAAAGCAAGAAGTTTAGACTGGAGGTAATGCTACACAGCGCTAAGTAATGCTAACCTATCCAGGTTGATCGAAGTAATGTCTGCTAACTAGCCTGATATTTTATATCAATAATATACAGTAGCTGGACTTTTTTTTTTTTTTTTAATAAATTTTACTACCTATTGCATTTTCTTTCGTCTATTTAAATGGATGTGTTTAAAAAATCTCATCATTTAATTTACAGTAATAATTTATTCATTTTAATGAAAGTTTCTACAAAAACCTCAATAGTTCCCTCTTCTTGGATGTGTGTCACTTGATTCGATGAATTCATGATGTGTTTTATCCTGTTAAAACAACATAGCCTGGCAAAAACAATTATGAAGGCTGTATTATGAAATAATTCACAATATAGCCTTTGAAACACGCGTCTCTATGTTAGTTAGGTAAAATGGGATGGTCTTTTCTCTAAGACTCCAAAAAATTTGACTCAAAATCTGTGACTTCACATCAGCGGCTGAGTTTAAGTGAATTCAGGTCGCTGCTTCTGACTCTCTGAACCAGCGTGCTGACATCAGCATCTCTGCAGAACAACACCGGTTATGTGAGCTGCTTATAAATTCCTCCTTTTCATGCTTAATCTGTCTAAAGGTCAACCGGCCGGCCAATGAGTGCACAAAAGCATGTGAATTCCAGGCTACAAGCCAGGCCCTAAAATGTAATATTCAACATTTAACATCCAGCTTTGAGGCTAATTTAAAAAGATGAACTGTTACGTGAGCATAAATGCTTTTTCCGCATTGTTCCAGTTTTGTTTTGCTCAATTTCTCAAGGTGAGCTCCTGTAAGGCGGCGCAGTAGTGTAGTGGTCAGCATGGTCACCTTGCACCTCCATGGTTGAGGGTTCGATTCTGAATTTGCGGTCTGTGTGCATGGAGTTTGCATGTTCTCCCTGTGCTTGATTGGTTTGCTCAGGGTACTCTGGTTTCCCCCCTTTCTAAAGACATGCAGACAGGCGCTCCCAAATTGCCCGTAGTGTGTGTGTGCCCTGAGTTTGATTGGCACCCTGTCCTCGGTGTACCCTGCCTTGTGCCCTAAGTCTCCTGGGATAGGCTCCAGGCCCCCCTGTATGCAGGAAAAAGTGGTGTAGACAATGAGTGAATTAATGAGTTCCTACAAAAAAGATTTTAATGCAAAATGAAATAAATCCAATTTGGCAGTTTTGAGAAAACCTAGCTTTTTCAAAAGATATTCTGCATTCTGCATATCCTGCATATTCTATCTTACAGTAAAATATTTTCTGCATGTTTTCAGTGACTCGTAACAATGTTAAATGTTAGAAGAAATGGAATAGTTCTTATTGTCTTGTTTATATCAGTGTAAATTTTGTATTATTTAGCAAAATGCTATAACTCCACCTGCTAAAGTTTTGTCATAATTCATTAACTAAGTCTGCATTTAAATAGACAAATTAGTATCAATAATACGTCGCTTGAGTTTTAATGAAAATATAATTATTTTATGGTTTTATTTTTTTTTTAGTGAGTCAAATGCAGCAAACTGAATTAAAGAAAAACTGTTTGTTTATATGCATGTTGTGTCCTTTTGACAGTGAGATTCACTTATCAGTGTTTGATTGAGTGAATCATTTGTTTATGACAGATATTTGTTTATTTCTCATTGCATGAATCAATAAACGGACCAATGAATCTTTAGTTGGTGACATTTTTAAAAGATTGTTGAAGATCATGAGAAACTTAAAAAAAAAACAATACAACAACTTTCATATACAATACATCATCAGCCTCCTCATCTACCATTTCGGTAGTTGATGACAGCACCTTAATTTGTAAGTCCATGACTGCTGGGGAAACTGCAATTAATTCTGTAGAAACTCATTAAATGCATTTATTTCATTCATGGCAACTGTTATTTTGCCAATCTTGTAAGTTTACTTCACTGATCATGTGACAGAAAGGAGTGATACGATCGTCTCTTTATGAATGTGTCATGTTTCATGAATGTGTCATGTCTTTCAACAATTATTGAGAACTAGTTACTGAGAACTAGCAATATTTGTTCATTCACTCACTCACTTGTCGTCTATTTCGCTTTATCCTGTATTCAGGGTCGCGGGGGTCCTGGAGTCTATCCCAGGAGACTTAGGGCACGAGGTAGGGTACACCCCATTGGAGTGCCAATCCATCTCAGGGCGACCGTTTTTGTTTTTTCTTGGGGGGCAGGTCCGGTCCGGTCACCACATTGGATCCTTTGATCCACAAGGTTCAGCACAGCTTTTACAACGGATACCCATCCTGTTACAACCCACCCAATTTCTCCAGGCTTGGGACCAGCACTAAACCTTAGTGGCTTGGTCTAGATTTGAACACTTGGGGATAAGGGCCTTGCTCAAGGGCCCAACAGTTGCAACATGACTGTGGTAGAACCTGAACCCCTGAGCCTCTGATCAGCAAGACTAATAATCTGAGAAACACATAGGGGTATTTTAATTCTTTTGATAAAAGTTTTACTAAATCAATGTTTATAAAAATTGGCTGATTGCATGACACACTCCTCTTCTTGTGCTGCAAGTTAGCGCTCCATGAGAGTGTGTTATGAGCAGCAGTGGAACACAGAGTTCAGTGCTATTATAGTCCAGTCATAAAGAGATAACAGGGACCATAATTCAAGTTTATATTTCCTCATGGAGCTTTAGGAAACATCTGATTCAGCTCCTCAGAGAGAATTTTAATACAAAAACTCTCTCTCTTTCTCTGTCTCTCTTTCTCGGTATTACAATTAACTTCCCCATGGTTATTCATTACATTCCAGTATATTGTTATTGGAGTGTATTATTATATGCGCCTACTAAATACTGTAGAGATTTCTCATTTCTGCTTTTTCAGTTTTCCTCCACATTTATCCTATAACCTTGCTCTTATGTGCGCTCGGTTGTTTACTTGTTTTTCTTCTCGGCTCCTTTAAAGTACAAAGTCCAACAATGTAATTATTGATTACGGCGATGACACAATTGTCTCTAGTGCATGATTTCCAGGTGTGAATAGTAGACTAGACCCCCTGCAGAGAATGCATCTTGTATGTAGGTGTAAACCTGAGTGGTTGTTGGGTTTGAACAAACCGCTTCCATGGTGCGGTTCTTAAGGTAGGTGGGACCAGAGCAACTGCGGTTCGCATCCCAGAGAATCTTAGCGAGGTGGTGAATCAAAAGTGCAAAACTGAGCCAAAAAAAGAGCTGTAGAGCTGTAGAAATGTCCTTTGGAGATTTCTGGAAATTTGGGTCAACGAACAAACAGAGAAACAAAAACTGGCAACAATATTTAAACTAGAGATCTAAGGACTGCCAAAGTTTCATTACATTCTGTCCAGCGGTGGATTTACCTTGTAAGACGTGCCCCCAGTTTGACGTATCCACAAAACTTTGGCAGGTTTTATAATACTGCACATGACTGCTCCTAACTTCTGAAATGTTAATAACATGTTGATTTCATTTATTTCTGAGACTGGTTTTCGGGTCCTTTAATGTACGAAACGATGTCATGAATAGAGTTGAGGCAGGATGCGAGTGTACGTGTAATATAATGCAGTTTTAACATTATAAAGATCCAAACAAACAAAGAACAAAGAACAACTGCTATGGCTCGACTACAAACTACAGGCTAATGCTATTGATCATGCTAATGCTAAATCAAAATGCATCAGCAAACTGAACAGACACCACGTTGCCACTATTGATGACAACAGAACAATATCACAACAAACACGACAATCCAAACTGAAACATGGACTTTAAATAGACAAACTGATCAAACGGCACGAGATGCACGTGCACGCAGTAAACATCACGTGACTGACGTGTATAGTGCAATGGCTAGTGGTAACCGAAGTCTGGGACAAATAATGCTTGGATGATTATTAGTTGTAGTTTGTTGGAGGTTTTTCTTTTGTTCTTTGATTTCAGTACACGGATTGTAAAAACAAACCAAGATCGGCCATTTTGCTTTGAATCGAACTGAATTTCAAACGGCTACCTGACGCCCTCGCTACAGGTTTATTTGCATTGTACTGATGCTAACACTTTAGCTTGATGCTAAAGCACAAAGATGCAACTTGGGCACTTTTAGGAAGATAAATATTTAACTGTGATCTATAAATATAAAAAAGCCTGACTTGTGACAGATGAGTCATTTTTTTTTATTTGCTGTTGATTGACAACTATATTCCAGTTTGCGCCGTGCTCGTAGCAACGTGTTATGAAAGAGGTTACAAAAGTGCAAAACACGTACTCTTTTCATATTATCCAAGAATGAGGAAGCGAAACATATCCGACCCTTGGGTGCATTTAATCGCAGGAGTAAGTCATTGTACTGTAAGTGAGATAACTCGCGCACATGCATCGATGAACACGAATCGATAGCGTCCTGACGGTTTATCAGTTCTGTGCTCGGACTGGAACAAAAGCATGTTAATTTAATGTCAGACTGGTGAAATCGATGTGCTGTTATCTACTACGACTCTAAACGTTGAGTCATACTGCAGATGGCATTGTGGGATAGAAGTGAGAAAGTAGGAGTAATGCCGCTCTCCCGCATCGCACTGCAGTCTCCAGGCTTTTATGTAGGAGGAGGTGAGGAGAGATGTCTGCACTAGAAATAAATTTTTTCTGACTCACTCACTAAATTACACCCCTCTCTCTCTCTCTCTCTCTCTCTCTCTGACTCATCTGTTGTGCTTATGCAACATGACAGATCATTTGCAGGGGTGTTATTTCACCTCCAGCAGCCCTCGCGGTGCTACTCAACTCCTCCATCTCCACTCCGACACGCTACGTTTCACAGAGAATAACAAACGTGCACGCCTTCGCCGAGTGACATGCGGCGGTTCTCAGTTTATAGACAACCAGTCGGTCATGTGACTAGATAATGTTTAAAGCTAGGATAGGCAAAAAAGAGTTGAAGCTACACCTCCTCCTGGAAAGGCGTGCACCTGAGTCTGTAAATTGCTTAAATGTACGACTTGTTGTTTTGTTGTTGTTATGGTCATTTGTTCGAAAACAACCATAAAAAACACGTGATCGTCTGTGTCTGTGCTATTTCTTTGTCTGTGTGACCCATTTTTTAAAATTTTTTACTCAGTCATGTTTGTATATTTGGTTAAAATGATATAAAATCATCATATTGCCTATGTGCTGAGAAAAAGGATATGTCACTCTGTACTGCACAGTCCTGAGCACTATATATATTTATTTAAAAAAAACAATAAAAAAAAAGCAGGCCTGTAACGGTATTTATTTTTGTCTTTATTCACTGTGCACAAGTTTTCAACAGGACCTTGGGAGAAGCACACACAATACAAAAATACATGTGTGGTACTTTTTGAGTCATAATTATAAATATAATCAGAATTATTTTCTTCATTTCCAGTTTCTTCAAGTGAATACCAGAACATTCATTCATTCATCGTGTATACCGCTTTATCCTGTATACAGGGTCGCAGAGGGTCTGGAGCCTATCCCAGGAGACTTTGGGCAGAAGGTGGGGTACATCCTGGATGGGGTGCCAGTCCATCGCAGGGCACACACACACACACACACACACACACACACAATCTGCATGTCTTTGGAGTACCTGGAGGAAACCCACGAGGTACAGGGAGAACATGCAAACTCCACACACACAGACAGACCCGGGGCGGGAATCGAACCCTCGACCCTGGAGTGCTAATCGCTACAGTGGAAAAACAAATGAATCATTTTGTGATCTGTGAGTTTTTTTGGTCATGCCAGAGCCTTGTCCATTTCTTGTTCAGACAATCAAGTAGTTTGAATGTGAAGTGGACAAATAAATCTCTGTCAAGACCAAAAAAACTCACCGATCGAATCTAATAGAAATGAATGACTGAAGTCCCTCGTTTCCTGTTCAGCGAATCAGATCGGAGAGTCTTTTAGTCATGACAGATACACATCTCCCCATATTTAGAGATTCAGTGACTGGATCAGTGAATCTTTTAGCTGGGACTGAGAATTGTTCAGTGGATCAGTTCAAATGGGTCATTTAGGTGCACTCGAAATTAAAAAAAGCATATTAGAAAATAAGACAAGGGAAAAGTCAAGTCAACTAAACAAATTGTTAAATCAATATTACAGTTTGTAGTAATGTAGTAGACCCTCAAGGCTCCTATTTGGTCCTGTTGTTGTTTTTGTATATGCAGTAAAAAAAAAAAAAAAAAAACCCCAAACATTTTAGGATCGTGTCACTGTGTGGATTAATGATATGAACATATTACTGCATTACTACTTTCTTCTTTTTCTAATAACATGCTGTCTGTCTGGTGTCTCAGTCTAGTGGAATGTCTTAAAAAATGAAACGAGAACTGTTCTAGATGTTGAGTGAACATGTTCATGGACGTGGAAGTGAAGTGGACTGTGTGGGTTTGTTGCCCCCTGCAGGGTAGGAAGGAGAAAATTTCCCCCAGTTAATAAACACATTAAACATGTTCTTAAATTTCCTGCAAAAATCTGTTGTTTTTTTTCACTATGACCTCATCGGCGCGAGCCATTTTGTAATTATATATTTTTTACTTTTTCTTTTGTACCAAATGCTAAATGACTGGAGATGCAGACACACACACACACACACACACCACTCTCATTCTCATTCCATCCCTTATAAAAGTCAGTACTGATTTAATGCCAGAATGTAACAGAGAGACAGAATATAAAATTCCTCCGGCATTGAAGCGCCCATGTGGAGCCGTACATCTTCAATCAGTAGAACATTAATGGAAGGGAATCTAATTAGTTTTTGAAGTATGTGTGTGTGTGTGTGTGTGTGTGTGTGTGTGTGTGTGTGTGACTCTTACCTTCTTAGCCAACCTAGACACAGTAGGATGAGCTCTGTTGGCGCTGTAGAGGAGCGTAGACATGTACAAGGGTTGTTCAAATCAAAGCGGGACTTTTGATTGTATAGAATAACAGAACACAGTTCTGAGAGTAAGTTTCACTAGTGCTTGTTTTCTTTGTTTGATATCGCCCAATAAATGGACTTTACGTGCAGTAAACCAGGTTATAATCTGCACACAGCCTGTCAGCTCCATTAATAATGCATTTCAACTTAACTATATATAAATGTACACACTCACACTGAAGGTTATGAACACGGCGTTACATCATGAGCGCTTGGAGTAGAATAATAGCTGTCAGATTGTTACAGAAAAGGTATTTGGTGATATTAAGGCACAGCAAAGACCTCAAAAATAAAAAGTCCAAGCCCGCCTCGTGCCCTAAACCTCCTGGGATGGGCTCCAGTACCCCTGCGTTTGACCCTGTATACAGGACAAAGCGGTATAGATGATGAGTGACTGACTGAGTAAACGTTGATGCTTTGTGTTTAAAGTGTTCTGTCGATCTATACTACTTATAATTTTTTGCTACTAAACGGTTCTGCGAATGCAAAGACAGACAGGTTTGGGAATTTTGGTGATGATGTGCTGGGAGCAAAATTCGAAATTCAACAATTCAGTCAGAATATGGTGCTGATAAAATTTTTTATAGAAATGTTTTATAGCACATTATCAAAGCACGCTCCACTTAATGTTATAGTGGATTTACAAGGTAGCATAATTAGACAGAACACCAGTGTTATAGAATTTTTTAATTTTTTTAGCAAAATTGTAAATTTATATAGTTATCAGTCTGTATTTTAAAAAAAAATT
The DNA here is from genome assembly GCA_028565275.1 of Leiocassis micropogon. NCBI lineage: Eukaryota > Metazoa > Chordata > Actinopteri > Siluriformes > Bagridae > Leiocassis > Leiocassis micropogon. Next base: position 15,167,608 of record JAOVVA010000032.1, on the reverse strand, counting down.
TTTTTTAATATATTTTCTACAAAATTTCTATATTTTAATACCTATTATGTAGGTAGCAGTTTTTGACAAACGGGTAGTATTTTCTGACACGTGTGTGGCCTTGTCGGAGTGTAATGACTAGAGGGAGGAGTTTCTGACACGTTGTTTCTTACTTTATTTACACACACACACACACGCGCGCGCGGTGCGGCAGGGCGTTACACGGTATCTTCATTACGTCATAGAATAAATGACCATAAATGAGACATTAATCAACGACACGCGATGTTCAAACACCTGGCCTTCATTTACTTACTGAGACTCACACACACACACACACACACACACACGGAGTGTTTCACTGCTCAGAAAGAAGAAGATGGAGATTTTAAAGGATTTATTTGACTGTTTGGCGGGAAGTGAACCACTGCGCCCTCTGCTGTCCGCCGCTGGAGCTGCAGTCGCTGCCGCCGCGGGACTTTATTACTGTTTCTTCTGTTCTGATGAAAGGAAGCGGACACACACCGCACACACCGCACACACACTTCCTCCCGCAGGTACACATTTTCTTTCTTCATTTCCTTCTTTCTTTCTTTCTTTCTTTCTTTCTTTTTCTCTTTCTCCCTCCTTCTTCCTTTCTTTTTTCTTTCTTTCTTTCTTTCTTTTTCTCTTTCTCTCTCCGTCCTTTCTTTCTTTTTTTTTCTTTCTTTCTTTTTCTCTTTCTCTCTCCTTCTTCCTTTCTTTCTTTTTTCTTTCTTTCTTTCTTTTTCTCTTTCTCTCTCCTTCTTCCTTTCTTTCTTTTTCTCTTTCTCTCTCCTTCTTCCTTACTTTTTTTCTTTCTTTCTTTCTTTTTCTCTTTCTCTCTCCTTCTTCCTTTCTTTCTTTCTTTCTTTCTTTTTCTCTTTCTCTCTCCTTCTTCCTTACTTTTTTTTCTTTTTCTTTTTTCTTTCTATAGTTCTTTATTTATCTCTTTGTCACCTTTGTCTGTCTCTTTCTTTCTTTCCTACTTTCTTTGTTCTTTTATTGTTTTATTTCCTTTGTACTTCATTCCTTCCTTTATTTCCTTCTTTCTTTTTCTCTTTCTCTCTCCGTCTTCCTTATTTTCTTTTTTCTTTCTTTTTTTCTTTCTATAGTTCTCTATTTATCTCTTTGTCACTTTTGTCTGTCTCTTTCTTTCTTTCCTTCCTACTTTCTTTGTTCTTTTATTGTTTTCTTTCCTTTGTACTTCCTTCCTTCCTTTCTTTCTTTCTTTCTTTCTCTTTCTCTCTCCCTCTTCCTTGCTTTCTATTTTTCTTTCTTTTTTCTTTCTATAGTTTTTTATTTATCTCTTTGTCACCTTTTTTGTCTGTCTCTTTCTTTCTTTCTCTCTTTCCTTTTGGCTTTCTTTCCTCATCCCTATTTATCTCTCAGTTGTTCTTAGTTCATACTTGCTCTTAAACACTGAAGCCTTTAATTCAGGTGTAATGTTCTCTTAAATCTTATTATTAAGCTATTAAACCTTAACCCCGCCCCTTTGTATTGCCACGCCTGTTTCAATCCTGTAAATAACTGAAGTTTAAGTATAAGTTAGAGAACTTTGCCCAGGGTGCACCAAGGTTAAGGTGCTGTATCAGCCCTGAGCTGAGTTACTGGGTTTATAGGTTTGAATCCAACATTTTCCCAAACTCCAGAATATTTTAGCCATTTTTTTGTTTTGATGGTTTTTTTAATAAACATATACAGGGCTCAGGATTTAACTTTATTGTTGATTCTTCTATGTCTACAGTGCATACATATAGAGAATTAAAACAATGTTACTCTCAGTCCCCTTACAAACAACACTAAGTACAAAAAAAAAACTTAAATAACACAAACTAAGACTAACACAGTGGTAAGACAATTGACTGTCCTGCAAAAAGGGACAGATACCATGACAGAAACTCGATATGGTGCAAAGTTGAACAGTGCAGAAGAAAAGTAGTGAGGAGTGCAAATGAGCTTTTTAGTTTGTCTAAAAGTGACATAAGTTTACAGTTCTTTATTGCTGGGCTGAGGTGCCGAACAGTCCAATGCTGCACCACTGACAGGTGCAGGTTAAAGTGCGATCTCCTTTTTTCAGCACAACCTGGGCAATATGATGAACTGAATTTTAGTTTATTAGTTTAAAAATGGCTCACATTGGGAAGGAAAAAGCACAGATGCACACGATCATGTGTTTCTATGGTTCTTTTTCGGTTGTTTCTATGAGCCAAATAATAAGAATAATAAAAATGTTAATAATAATACACTCATTTTGAGAGTTCTACATTTTTGCGACTTCATTCCCATATTCCGGTAGTAGTAAATTTTACACTTTATAAAACTAATGATAACTTTTGTTCTACCTGACGTATCCAAAACCCCAAAGGCACAGTTTGAAGTCTGAAACCTCCCCGTTAACACACACCAGCAAGGCTTCCATATAACCACATTTATAAATGTAATATGTAATTTAAAATATTTTATCAATATATATCGTCACTGACCGATGCTGAGTTGCCGGCACGTATCTGTGCCGCTTGGGTTTTAAGGCCATTAAGGAGTGTGAATACGCTGTATATGCATTTATATCCATACATCCATCTAGGAACCTCTGTAGTCCAACTAGGGACCGTGGACGCCAGTGGTGACCGTTGTATTTATTCACATTTTTATATGCACATACAGACACATATTACTGCTTTAATTATGGCCAGCTCATGTGATGTTTTGCTTTTTTGGTTCATTTATCCCCAGATCCGAGAGCCTCTGCAGCGCCTCCTTTGGATGACCGTGCTCTTCAGGACCAGGACGAGGAACCTGCTCAGGTTGGCTTGAATGTTCCCAGACTCACTCGCTCATCGTCTATACCACTTTATCTTGTATACAGGGTCGCGGAGAACATGCAAACTCCATGCAAACAGACCCCGATGTGGGATCCGAACCCAGGACCTGGAGGTGCAAGGCGACAGCGCTAACTGCTACGCCATCTAACAATAATACACAAATAATAAGATCTTAACATCTTTATTTAAACGTTGTTAACCTAACTTTTTATTACCAGCTCAAGGCTGGTACCAGCTTCCTTATCCAAAATTCTCTATTTTGAAGTGAATTAATTTCCATTTAAATGAGTTTAAACAACTTCTCCTCCATGCTTGTGTTGTAGTTGCCGTCCTCGCTGTCCGACAACGACATGATGACCAAACCCCTCCAAGAGCAAAATAAAATGCTAGAGGTACACCTCATGAAATCATAACTGCTATTGCGAACTGTTTGTTTCTTTCTTTGTTTAATCTTTTGAGGCTTTTTGTCCCCAAACCTTTTTCGACTGTTCCTCGGCCTCCACAACCATGCCTCCATGTGTGTGTGTGTGTAGAAGTTAATAAAGCCAAGGCGCTTTTGTTTCTCCTAGAATGCTCTGTATGAAACTATGGATCGGGAAATCGACGCACTGGTGGCCATTAAAGACCTTTTGTACCTGAGCTCCCAGGTTTACGAGCTGCAGACTAAAATCGATCAGCTGACCGCTCAGAACGACGAGTGCCGCATGAGGCACGAAGAAGCGGAAAAGGTGAGTCGGAAAATCTCAGTTTTCTAGATTTGAATGTTTAATCAAAGAGCATCACGCTTTATCCGAGTTCACAGTGTGTGTAACATACAGTACAGTAGCTGTGTGCTTTTGTGTTCGTTTGTCCAAACGTTTGGGAATCCCTGTACCGCACCCTACAGCTGAGGTCAAAGGGTTTGAGAATGAATTTCTCATGGTGAGGAGCTCCGTCATGCTGGAAAAGGCATCGTTCATCACCAAACTGTTCCTGGATGGTTGGGAGAAGTTGCTCTCGGAGGATGTTCTTGTACTGTTCTTTATTCATGGCTGTGTTCTTAGGGAAAATTGTGAGTGAACCCACTCCCTTGGCTGAGAAGCAACAACACACATGAAAGGTCTCAGGATGCTTTACTGTTGGCATGACACAGGACTGATGGTAACACTCAGCGTTTATTCTCCAGACAAGCTTTAAGACAAGGGGGATAAATCAGAGAAAATGACTTTACCCCAGTCCTCAGCAGTCCAATCCCTGTACGTTTTGCAGAATATCAGTCTGTCCCTGATGTTTTTCCTGGAGCGAACTGTCTTCCTTCCTGCTCTTCTTGACACCAGGCCATCTTCCAAAAGTCTTCGTCTCACTGTGTGTGTAGATGCACTCTTACCTGCCTGCTGCCACCATTCCTGAGCAAGTGGTGGTGCCCCGATCACGCAGCTGAATCCTGACGCTTGCTGGACTTTCAGTTGAACCTCTCTCCTTGAAGTTCTTGATGATCTGATGAATGGGTGATTTAGGTGTGATCTCACTCACTCACTCACTCACTGATCTTCTGTACCGCTTTATCCCGTATTCAGGGTCGCGGGGACCTGGAGCCTATCCCAGGAGACTTGGGGCACGAGGCAGGGTACACCCTGGACAGGGTG
>JAOVVA010000032.1:15146061-15163061 GCA_028565275.1 Leiocassis micropogon | reverse complement strand
GGGGAGGGGGGGGGTGGGGTTAGGGGTTAAGTAAATTTTCATGTTTAAAAGGGAAATTGCACTTCATCTGATTATTCTTCCTAAGATTCGGGCGTGTATGAAAATTGGCATCATAAAAACCGATGTAGCAGAATGTGTGAAAATTTGTGTCATTTTCCAAACCATTGTTTTCCATCTTTGATTTAGGAGAGAATAGAAAGTTATGAAGCGCTCGTCAGTGGAGAGGCCACGATGAGACTGGGGATGGAGACAGCTTTAGAGGTGAGCTTTAAGTCTTTCTGAAACCATTCGGCAAAAAGTCGCTCTAAACATTACTTACGTGGAGAAATTCCTCCTTCTTGTTTAAACCCTTCAAGTGGGACTCTTTTTTAGGTTTTAAATGTATAAATTCATGACATTAGTATGTGACATGAAGTTAAGCCTCGCTAGTCAGTGCTATGCTGAAATTTTTCCCCAATTAATCACAAACAATTCAGTTTTATTTACTGTATATAGCACGTTTAACAACGATCACTGTTGCAAAGCAGCTTTACCGAAGCAGAAGAAAATCAGGTGGACAAACAAATAAAGTCGCGTATCTGAATGACCCAGCGGTTTCAGCGGTCGGATATGAATTAAACTTTGACACTTGCTCTTCAGGGACAATCTGATCATTTGGATTAGTACATATTTTCCCACATATTTCATCCTCATTTCCCTGATTTTCTTTTGATTCTGTAAACCTGCTTTGTGACAACGATCATTTGTTAAACGCACTATATACTGTAAATATACTGTACTGTACCTCCGGCACTTTGGAGTTCCTCCTTTTGCATTAAACTTTAAAATGTTGTCCTCTTGTGTTAAAGCTGTATGAAAAAGAAAAGGAGGCTAACAACACCCTGAAGGAGAAATATAAGAAGATTAAGGAATCCAACACACAGCTGGAGGCTGAAATAACCGAGATAAAGGATCAAATTCACCAAATGGAACAGGACGATGATGCGGACATTTAGCAGGTGAGTGAGAAAATCATTGTTCTAAGCAATTCTTTCAAACATCAAGACTCGATACGTTTGTCAAGTATTATAAGTTGTATTATAGGCGATAAAAAAGTGTTTGTCTTTTTTTTTTTTAATTGAGAGATTATGATTTATACTACAGGATGAGCCAAAGTATGTACATGACTAATACAGTATTTCACTTTTAAACACCACAATTGACCGTCGTTTTCTCTGTGGCCGGTTTAGGAGTGCGAGCATCAGTAGGATCTTATGACATGAACGGAATTTTAAAACATTATAATGAGTTATTTATGGTAAACCTTTCTCATCTGAAGCCATGACTGCTGTACTAAAGCTCTTTCTTGTCCTGTCCTGCTGCGGTGTGGGTCCGCTTTTCTTGGTCCAACTCTTATTTGGATCCGTAGAGGACAACTGGACGCATAACGCACTTGTATGTCTTCAGAGGGATGGGTATCTTACCATCACAGAGGACACCGCCGACCTGCCTCCGCTTCAGCCAGGCACGAACCCGAGCATGTGGGAGGGCGTCGCCATCAGCACAGGACAGGGAACAGAGATATTCGCACTGGCCAACTTCGATTTCTGTAAGCCGGAGGTCTAAATGCAGTACCTCTGGATATTTCAGACATTAAAGTCAAGCTTTATACATGGGCTTCCTCATGTATCCCACAGTTAATCCCTTTGATGTTTAATTTGTATTTTCACAGGAACATGATGAGCCTTTGAATCCAAGTGACAACAAAAGGTACAGCAGGGAATGACGTGAATGGAACTGAATTCCTATCTCAGTCTTTGGCCTTATGAGGGACAGGAGGAAAAAAAGAATTTAGATGCTTGTAAAGTAAAAAACATGAACTGATCATGATTTTTAAGGGACAATAGGGCTGGGCGTTTTCATGAGTTTGGCGTTTGGGTTGTGGCTTGAGCGTGACATGGCCCGGGACACCACTAGGTCTTGGGACAGATGAGGATGTGGTGCTGTTATTCTCACCTTTGCCTTCTCTAATTCACAGTGGTTTAAAATTAGAACCAATTCCAACTTGGAATTGAAGTTTTTGAAGGATTTACTAACCGGAACTATGAGTTCCGGTTAGCAAATCCTTCAAAAACTTCAATTTTTGCGTGTTCTCCCCATGCTTGGTGGGTTTCCTCCGGGTACTCCGGTTTCCTCCCACAGTCCAAAGATATGCAGGTTAGGCTAATTGGCGTTCCCAGAATTGCCCATAGCATGTGAGTGTGTGAATGTGTTGACTGTATGTGTGTGTGCCCTGCGATGGATTGGCACCTTGTCCAGGGTGTACCCTGCCTCGTGCCCTAAGCCTCCTAGGATAGGCTCCAGGTCCCTGCGACCCTGATTACAGGATAAAGCGATATAGAAGATGAGTGAGTGTTTTATTACAGTAAACTAAATGAATTGCAGTCAGGGATGAGCCCAGACATTTTATGGGGATGTTTCTCTGACAAACACCGGTTTGATTTAAAAACCCTTGTATATTATTTTCCCATTCTATATGTACAGTATATGAGATATTTGTGAAAGTATTGTATATACAGTATTTAGCATGTATGCAGAATTATAAATAAAACAGTAAATATTATTTGCTCTTCAGTTAGTTTACATTAAGTTACATTTTTTATCCCTAGTTAGGAAGCTAGGGTCAGAGCGCAGGGTTAGCCGGGTTACAGCCCCCCCTGGAGCAGACAGGGTTAAGGGTCTTGCTCAAGGGCTCAACAGTGGCAACATGGCAGTGCTGGGGCTCGAACCCCGACCCTACAATTAGTAACCCAGCCGTAACCATTTGAGCCTCCCCTGCTCTGAGATGGCAATAGGAAGAAACCTTGAGAGGAACCAGCCTTATTTGGGTGATATCAGATAGCTGGGATTGATCTGCAGTCATGCTGTGTGTTAGGAGGCTGGAAGTGTAACAGGAGAGGTGTTTAAGTGAATATGAAGTCCAGTTCGTTATTGGAGGCTCAGTTACAAAACCGTTTGTGGGAATTTCAGTCCTGAACTGCCATCACAAGCCATCAGAGACGATCACTCTTGGGCCGTAGAAGAGTTTTGTCACTAATGAAATCTACTACTTATCCTTCTGCTGCTACGTGACTGGAGGACGTGATGGTTTTTCTTAAACTAGGAAAGATAAAATTCACATTGTGTCTGTGAAAACGGTTTATTTGAAATGGAAGACTTTATACGAGGGACCGACCCACTGGATGAGGACACGTATTGTAGCTGAGCTGAAGACTTTATTATTTTCTTTTAAAGAATGTTGATATTGATAATTGTGGGTGAAAGGAATTTTGTTCATTTAAAAAAGTTGAACCTTAGAGTTTTGGTTACAGCGCCATCAGGTGGGCAAAACACCTGTTCTGAGACTGAGAAGTTCTGAGAGACCAAGACTGCACTAATACTAAGCTACAAAAACTTACACACAGAGAGACATGGATATTCTCTTTTTTTATTTCACACCTGCACCCTTTTACACATCAGTTAAAAAAAAGAAAAAAAAGAAAGAACAAATGATTTGTGATCATCTTTGTTGATGCTGCTAAAACTATGTGTGAGTCATGTACGTGAAACTGTCTGTCTGTCTGTCTGTCTGTCTGTCTCATAACATCCTCCAGGGACAAATCTGTAGACAGACAGGCAGACAGACAGACAGAGAGACAAATCAAGTGAGACCATCTGTGGAAATAAATAAAGTGAGCTTAAGCCTTTGTCCCCCTCTTCTTCTGCTTCTCCAGAGTTAGCCAATCATGTCTGAGCATCTCAGCCTGCTGCAATGCTATTGGCTGAACGACCAGCGAATATGAGGGACGCGGCTGAAGGACAACGTTTGAAATGATTTGATAATCCGTTGATTGTGTGAGGTTGTGGTATGTGTGCAAGTCTCTCGCTCCAAACCTGAAGATATTTCACGACTCGTCTGAGGTTCTTCATCAGTTATACACAGCAGTGGGAAACTTCCCCTGAGTATTATATTGAGTATATCAAACAGAGAATGTTCGAATTCTTTCCTATAAGTAACATCTGAGATAAAAATATTTGAGCTTGCATAATAAGTCTCCTAGTTTGTCCTGAAATGGGTCAAGTCTTAATTGGAAAGCTAACTTCACCTGATTTTCAGCATTGGGGATTATTGGATTGGTTTGGATTGGATTGGATCGCAGTCTTTAGAGTCTAAATGTTCAGGTGGCCCTTCTTGATATTAACTCCAAACACACCAAATTTACCTATCAATAGATAATTATTAGAGTTTTAAGATACTCAGGGTGTACTGAGGGTTTATTCTTGTGTACAAACTTTTCCAAGCTTCCGCACCAACAGACATGGTCTCTAAGGCTTCACAGACCCCTCTTGAGGGATAAACTCTTGCTCTGTTCCTGAGATCTACAAGATTCCACTGCAATCCTGATTTCTACAAACTTCTCTTCTATCTTGTGGTCTACAGGCATCTGCACAAACACAAGTGGTCTACCAGTTCCTGCTTCAGTCCCGAGGTCTACCTGCTCTGATTCTGAGGCATTCGGGTTTCTTCTCTAGTCCTGAAATCCACAAAGTTCTTCTCCCGTCCTGGGTCTACACTGTAGTTTCTACCAGTCTACCAACTACGGCTTCAGTCCTAAAGCCTACAAGTATCTACTCCATGCCTGAGGCTTACACGTTTATGCATAAGGCCGAACTACTTCTACTTTAAACAGCAAACCTAAAATGTCTGCTGTGATCATGATGCCTCCAGTCATTAAGGTCTACTAATTTCTGCTTCTGTTTAGATAGCCTTACAGTCTACCTGTTCCTGATCTAGTCATGAAGCCAGCATGTTTCTTATCCTACTTCTTCTTCGATTGAGCGATGAACAAGAAGAAATATGCCGCTATCCAGAGCATAATCTCTTTAATAAGTAGCATACTGAAATTGTTACTGTTAACTATCTTCTGATAGAAACTAGGAATCCTGTACCAAAGTAAAGAATAGTCTGTCCATGCTGAATCTTGGTTCCTAGTTAGTTTTCTTCTACCTCTACACCCTTGCCATTAAACCTCTCATGATGTGAGATATGAGTTTATGCTAGCAATTTTATTACTGTCTACTGAGCTGATGAAGAACCTTAATAGAGTCGTAAAAACATCTTTAAAATCACTGTAGTGTCTAGTTCTTGACTTATTATTGTACACTATCCAGAGACCTGAAAACCTTTACAGACATGGAGTCCCTTCACAGTTCATCTCGTGATGCACGGGCAGCAGGGGGCGGCGTTTCCCCAGTCACGCTGTTCTGGGCGACGGGCCGAATGCGGCCCTGCTGGGCGGTTTTCTGAGCATGGGATCGGTCCCAGTCGGTTCTGACAGCTTCATCGTCCCAGATGGTGGAAGTCTCGGTGTCGCTGAAGTAACCCGGCTCGCCTGTGTAGTGCGTCGGGTAAACCAGCAACGGCTCTACCGAGAACGCTCGTAAATCTCTCGTCTCGAAGTGGGACATGTAAGCCGTGCTGAAAGACAGAAAGACAGACAGACAGACAGACAGACAGACAGAGAGGAGGTTTTGAGATGGACCGAGCTGATTTCAGAGAACTTTTCAAAGGCAACGTTCACATTGCATTAAAATATTTGATTGATGTTCTACAAAATTTTAAATGATAGATAGATAGATAGATAGATAGATAGATAGATAGATAGGTTAGAAACTCAAGTTCTAGACAATGCTAATTTCTATTTCATGCATGATCTGATGACTTTTAGGTACAGTGATACTGTGTTTTTTCTTTTCACATCAGTGTGAAAAAAACCATAGCCCTTAAACATCAGAGGATTTTTATGTTTTTTTGTTTTTTTGGATAAACATATATAGGGCTCAGGATTGTACAGTTTAGAGTGACATATCCTTTTTTTTTTTCAGCACAACCTACAGTAGGTAATATGATGAACTGAGTTTTAGTTCATTTTAACTAACTTTACAAACATGAGCAATGGGTCACATAGGAAAAGAAATATCACTGATGCACATGATCGTGTTTTTATGGTTTTCGGTTGTTTTTGTGATAAAAAAAGAAAGAAAGAAAAAGAAATGCTAATTTTATACTAGTTCTATATTTTTGCGACGTCATTCACATATTCCAGTAGTGGTAAAATGTACATCTTATAAAAGTATCAATAACGTTTGTTCCACCTGACATACTGTATATGAAAAACTTTGTAATCATCATTGACCTATTTGAAAGTGATCAGATAGGATTTGGCTCTGTTCAGACTGGCAACCCAAATGAAAATGAGAGTCAATGTGGGTTTTTACTGTTCAGACTACATGAAAGCAAACTGATTCTAATCTGCATATGACATAAAAGACTTTGGATTTGGGCTGGCAGTCTGAACAAGACCTTTGAAATGGATCCCAACCCCCACCAGCTGTAATCAAACCGACTTCTTCTAATGTCATTTTTGATACTTCTGTCCTTTTTCCCCGTTTTTTTCCCCCTTTTCATTTGATCGCTGATTTGTCTTTGCAAATGTGCGTGCAAAAAAACTACATAGCTCCTACCCGTGAACCCACTCCAGATCAAGTCACGTTTCAGACTATCAAAGTTTGTTTGATGATGTTACAGACGGATTTATTCTGCATGTCATTGAACTTCTAAACCCTCGCAGACTTCCTCACCTGGTCTCGACTTTCCCGCTCGTCCCCCTGTGAGGGACCTTAAAGACGCATGAATGGCAAATTGTGTGAAAGACCGAGGAAGAACTGCACTTTGAACGTGTTCATGGGAAATGAATGAAACACACTCGGACTCTCTGTACTTCATTTACCTGTCTGTCTCTCGTTCTCTCTCAGTCTCTCTTTCATGTTCTGTTTGTCCTAAAAGTCTGTGTGTATTTCCATTTGACATCAAACAATACCGTATCTTCACAACACGCTCTCTCTCTCTCTCTCTCTCATGTTCTCACACAGAACCTGTAGTGTATTTGTGTAGTAATCCATCCCTCCTTCGCCCCCAACCCCCCCCACCCCCCCCCCTCCTGAGTCCTATCAATGGGAATGCTGTGCTGTCCGAGCTGGAAGCAGGAAGAGCCGAGCCCCTCTTACATTCCTCAGAGAGAGAGAGAGAGAGAGAGAGAGAGAGTGAGTGAGAGGTGAAAGGTGGTCTTTCAGTCTCGTGTGTTTTCAGGAGGAGCACGTGGAACCCGGGCGGGCACAGAGACTGCCGTTACAGTACCCATGGCACGGTGATCGCCTCTTAAAGTGGATAGTATTTACTCTGATTTTCATTACTTTGTGGAAGTTTTTTTTTTTCCAATAATTCCACAAGGTGTAGAAGTGTTACTGGTGCATTATTATTATTTATTATTATTATTATTATTATTATTATTATCAATACTGTATTCAGTTCATTGCTACAACAGGAAAATATTATATTCTAAAGTAATGAAATGTTCCTCTGAGTTAATCTTTTCATAACATGGTTGTTTCATTTTATATATTTTTTAACTTCTCCTTAAAAGTTCATTAATTATGTGTATTTACCTTATAAGCATGTCTAAATCTGAATCTGTAAATGTGTAAGTATTACTGTGTATAGTGCTATGTTGCTTGATCAGTAAGTGAGGAATAACACTCTCTGTGTCGTGCCGTCATAGGATAATAATCATCATGTGTTTTATTCCTCCCATACAACAGCAGTTCCCCAATAATAGTTGTTTATTGATTGATTGATTGATTAAAAACCTCACATACTTTTGCATGTTCCGCACATATTATAGTTAAATCTAATGTTGTGAAATGACAAATAAAATATGTTCATAAATTTTAATTTGAAAAGTAGTATTCTTTTTAAGACCCTTGTTCCTGCACCACCCTCACTTCTCACTTTTTCTCCCTCTTAAAATTAATCAGGCAAAAAAAACATGCACTTTAAAAAACTACAAAACCTCCACTGTTCTGTCCTGAACAAACTCTGACAAACTCCGTGCCTGCTGTTAAACCCTTCACACTGGTGTGATGTGCCAAATGCTGTGGCTAAAAGGTGTTAGAGAGAGAGAGAGAGAGAGAGAGAAAGGCTAAAGAGGAACAACAGGTGAAAGGAGGAGTTGAAGGAGGGCAGGGCACTAGAGGTGGAAAAGAGAGCGAGAGAGAGAGAGCACATGAGAGAGTTCCAGGAACACGAACGGGTGGCAGGGAGGAAAAGGGAGGCGTGGTGTGACCCAGCAGGGACACCGTACTTATTTTTCCTCGGTGAACAATCCAACACTGTGTGCAGGAGAACGAGGCGCCCGAGTGTGTGTGTGTGTGTGTGTGTGCATATGAGAGACATCTACTGCAGAAAGTTTGTGTCATAAACAGGCGACCCTGTTATTCCTGATCAACATTCAAGCTTTGCGCCAAAAAGAAAGTTCATTCGATTTATATCTTCCAAATACTATAAAATGACCTTATTCACCATTCTACTCATCTATCCATCCATCCATCCATTCATCTTTGCATTGCTGTTTGTCCTTCTATCATCTATTCATTCATCTATAATTCCATCAGCCATCCACCTGTCCCTTCATCTGTCATCCGTCCAGCAACTGGTTTATCCATTCATCCGTCTCATTATTCCTGCATTTATTTCTCCGTCCATCCATTTATTTGTTAACAACTTGCATTGTCCATCCAGCCATCCAACAATTCCTCTGTCCACCCAACCTGTTATCCTGTTAATCACATATCCAACCTCCATCATTCCATCCAGCAACAAACAGGTCAACCATCTTTCCACCCGTCTGTCCACTCATCCGTCCATCCATTTATACATCAACAGGTCAACCATCCATTCATAGACCCATCAACAAATCCATCCATCCACCAATTATTTTATCACTTCATCCACCAAACTCTTTCTCTATCTCTCAGTCTGTGCATCCATCCATCCATCCATCCATCCATCCACCCAATCATTCATCAGCAGGTTAACAGGTCCATTATTTAATCTGTTCCTCAATCAAATATCCATTGTTTCATACATCCAAAATTCCATCCATTCATTCAACCCTTTCTTTAGCCATCCATTCTGTTCGCGGTCTTCATATATATATATATATATAGGTATATATATAGGTATATAGCAATATATTTATTTATCCATCCATCTTCCCATCCATCCACCAATAATTTTATCCCATCATCCACCAAACTCTGTTTATTAATCCATTGTTATGAAGTGTTGGCCTATCAAATATTCATTGATTTTATGCCTCTATAATTACGTCCAATAATTTCCCCCCCTTTCTTTATCCATCCTTTCTATTTGCACTCTACCATCTACCTACTGCTTTATCCATCCATCAATCCACCCACCCATCCTCCCCCTCCTTCCACTCCCCTCTTTCGTTTCTTACTTGGGGTGTTTGTTGAACATGATGGGCAGGAACTCGTCCACAGGCAGCATGCGGCTGAAGGGCTGAGCTGAGAGCAGTTTGTTGGCTCCGTTCAGAGAGAGGGCGTACGCCAGCGTCCAGTACGAGTAATCAGCCACCACCAGGTTATTAACGCCATCCACAGAGAGCTCGGGCTGCGCCACCTGCATCCGCTTACGCCCCAGATAGCTACTCGCGCACACACACACACACACACACACACACACACACACAATATTCATTCATCCATACACACATATACACATTTTGTGTGTGTGTGTGTGTGTGTGTGTGTGTTGGTCTCACATGAGGTCCCAATCCAGCTGAACCTTCTCCACATCCTCCATGATGGTTTGTATCCTCCTCTTGAACCTGGGCTCAAATCTCACATCATCCTCCAGAACTAACACACGCTGCAGACCCTTCTCCACCATCTAAAACACACACACAAACACACATTTCAGACTGCTGCATTAGCTGAGGTTTTAAGGTTATTTGTTACTATTGTGTGTGTGTGTGTGTGTGTGTGTGTGTGTGTGTGTGTGTATACCTGTATCCATATAGAGTGGTGGCTGAGGAAGCACCCAATCTCTCCTCTGGTCAGCACCCTGCCTGAATATGGGTCTTTATAATCCGGCATCATCTCAATCCCCAGCGCCTGCAGCTGAGATGAGTTCAGAGCCCTGACACGCACAGTGAGAGAGAGAGTAAAGAATAGTGTAAAGGACAAATATATGTGAAGAAAACAATCAACAACGTAGTGGTGAGAATCCACACGCCCACCCCAGTCAGTGATGCTTTTTTCTTGACCATCACACGTCATGACTAAAATGACTCGTCCAACATTATAGTTTTGTAGTTAATCTGAAAAACGTCTGGTTGTGTGTGTGACCTACTTGCCATCCACAGCCTCAGCGATCGTGACCTCCACACCCAGAGCGGCAAGAGAGCTCAACATCCGCTCCCTCCGATCCCTTCTCCGCTTCAGATTAATCAGAAAGATCTGAGAGAGAGAGAGAGAGAGAGAGAGAGATGTTCTCACAGACTTCCTGTTACACATCAAAAACAGATGACTATCAGTCTGCAAAATCATTCCGTCGGTCCAACAGTCTGGCAGTGTATCACTCTTCTAGTCATTCTGTAATTCTGCCCGTCTTGCTCTCTTGCTTTGTCACTTTTTCAGTCTGTCATTCTGTCCATGTGACATTCTATCAGTCTGTCGTTTTGTCAGAGTTAGCTCCATGTCTGAGTCTGAATGGTTCCGTACCCGAGTACACTCTACACTCTCCAATACAGCAGGTGGCAGTATGCACCTAATATTACTTAATATTACCTAACACGTGCTTCACACATTATATTATAACTAGATTTCGGAGCAGACAAGCAGTGTAGATGACAATATGGTCTAAATGACGTCTCACTTCCATGTTTCGTATCTGATTCACCAAATGAATACAGTATATACAAGCCATACTTTCCTCAAGGACGCTTTCGCAGTAGTGAGCACAGAACAAAGTAGACTTGACTCCAAAGTGAGTGTCCAAAATTGCAAAATAACATGAAAGTGGACCACTATTTAGAAAGTGATGTCATCGCACCAATCTAATTCTACTGTATCATCATTAATAATATTGGCTATAGTGTAAATGTCGACTTCTTTGAAGGATTTCTTCTTTGCGGTTCTTGGCAGGTAGAAAACCAACTGGATGCATCGTGCCTCCTAGGGTATCGGAACAATGTAAAATTTTATTAAACAATTAACTATCCACAGTTAACAGAACAATAAAAAAATATAGTTGCAAAAGCAACGATGATCGGGCCCAAGCACCTGTGCCATCGCCACTGGGGTGCACTACACAACCTGTGTGCTTTTTGAGCATGTTAAGACCTCCAAAAAGCCCGGGATGCTGGAAGAAGATCATCACACTATGATGTCACTAAATTTGATGTCACTCAATATGATGTCAGTAAGGAAGTTAATAGCCACTTTTCGGCATAAGTTTAAGGCAATGCCACGGCTGAACTGTATAAGATATCAAAAATCCCTTTGCAATTTTTCGTCCTCAGTGTCTTGAGATCACATCGGTCCGGTGTGGTGGCGATCGTGTAAATCTCCTAGGAGGAGTATATTAAATTCCATTGGGTGCATTTTACAAACAACCCAAAATAACTGACTTCCTGTTGAGTAGAGGCCATGACATGTATAGCAAAAGTTGTTCAGCTCAATGAGATCTAAATGTGTAGAAGGTTTCATATGTAAACGTGCAAGTGTGTATGAGCTATGCAGCAAAATCTCCTGTGAAGCCACTTTCCAGGCATCGTTATGGCAGCAGATTCCATCCTGTTTGCTGATTTTTTGGATTTTTGTGCATGTCAAGACCTCCAAAAATCCCCAGATGCTGGAAAAATAATTCCTTAGAAGAACAATAGGATCTTCACACCTTACAGTATATAAATAAATAACAAAAATAGCCAGAATAAACCAATGAATAAATAAATAAATAAATAAATAATATAAAGAATAAACTAAATAAATGGGAAAAAAAATCACAGTGTTTCACTGATTAAATCAGAATGAGAAGAGTGTAAATAAGCAACAGTACTAACAGCATGACGCAATTGTTCCTAGTGTGGAAACAACCCGAGGTCACCTTAACAAGTGGACCCGAGCTCACACCACCCAAACGTTTGGAGTTTTGGGTAAAGTGTACTCGGATTCGTGCCCAAGTCTAGTGTGTCTAATGTGAACGCAGCCTCAGTTTATCATCGCGTCATTCTGCTAATCCGTCAGTCCACAAACCAGACAATCTCTCAATTTATTAGTCTATCTGAGCCTCAGTCCATCAGTACACCGTGTTCCAACAGTCTGTCTTTTAGTGTGTTAACATTTCCCGTCTATTAACCTGAAATTCAATCAGTCTCTTATTCTGTTCATCATTCCATCAGTCTATTATTCCAGTCTGTTCATCTATCAGTCATCACTCCAATCCATCACTCTGTGAGTCCATAAAGCAGCGGGTCTGTGAGTTCGTCCGGTTATTACTCCATTATACTTCTGTTAATCCATCAACTCTCTCTCCCTCTCTCTCTCACCTCATCAAACCCCATCTTATCCTGAGGTTTCGGGGGAACGAACACAAACTCTGAAGGCTCGATTTGGTGATCAACTGTAAGAAAATCAGAATCAGTGTGAGACGAGAGGAGACTGTTAGAAAACAGGAGAAAATGACTAATGTATAATATTACTGCTTGTGTGTGTCTGTGTGTGTGTGTGTGTGTGTGTGTGTGTGGTGACAAAAGTGTGCTTAGTTACACAGACAGACAAGCATGTGTACTTTAAGTACCTAAGAACCTAAGAGACTCTGTGTGTGTGTGTGTGTGTGTGTGTGTGTGTGTAAGGCGTGACAAAAGAGCGCTTAGTTACACTGACAAGCAAGCATGTGTACTTTAAGTACCTTAGAGACTCTGTGTGTGTGTGTGTGTTTGTGTGTGTGTGTGTGTGTGTGTGTGTGTGTGTGTGTGTGTTAAGTGTGACAAAAGTGCACTTAGTTACACTGACAGGCAAGCATGTGTACCTTAAGTACCTCAGAGACTCTTGTGTGTGCATGTGTGTGTGTGTGTGTGTGTGTGTGTGTGTGTGTGTGTGTGTGTGCGCGCGCGTGTGTGAGACACTCACTAAGGGCCTCGGTGACGGTGTGTGTGAAGCTTTCCTCTTCGTCCTCCAGACTCTGATCGGCTCTTAGAGGAATGGGTAGGAAACCATAGTGCTCCCTGTTACACACAAACATCTGTACACCTGCACACACACACACACACACCATAATAAATAAAATATTCATAACCCATGGTACAGTTTAGTCCGCTGCTACGTATCTGATTCATGTTTTTATTTATATGTGTGTGTGTGTGTGTTCGCGCTGAAAACTGGTAGCCTAATAAGCCATCGTTGGTCTTCATATGGCCTGATTTAGCTGTGGCTGTTTGTGTGTGGGTGTTCTACTGTGGGTAATGATGTGTGAACCTTGCTTCCAGTGGAGTTACAGTAAACACACACACACACACACACACACACACACCGTTTTCACTATTTCACTCCTGTTAAAATTAAACAGTTATTTGAAGACCTGAAAATGAGAAGTGAATACATTCTAATTAATGCTTAATATCCATTAACACACACACACACACACACACACACACACACATGTGCGCACACCTGCTTCGCGAGCAGAAAAAGCGAACACCATGATGTCGTCGAAGGCCCAGCTGTAGTCGGGATGCGGAGGGTAGAACGCCAGCGTGCGAGACGAGCTGCGTCTCAAATCCAGCAGGAAGGTGGAGTGAATCATGGGAACTGGGAAGCAACCCAGACGCCTCCACTCACGGATGGGCTGATAGTCTGGGGTGCGCTTATAGTAGCCCTGAGGGTGAAAAAAACAAAAGAGAGAGCGTGACAGTGAGAAACAGAGAGAGAAAGAGAGAGAGAGAGAGAGAGATCAGAATGTGAATTTTGTTCATTCTCTCTTTGGTTATTTAATCCTGGCCAGGACTGAACTGGATCTGGAGCGGATCCCAGGAACGCTGGGCTTGAGGTGGAATTACGTACACCCTGGCGTAGATGCCAGAACACTATGTACAGTACACACCCATTTACACACCTCAAGGCAAGGTGGAATATCCAGTACACCTACAGCATGGGTCTGGGAGATGGGAGGAAACTGGAAAACCAGGAATAGGAGCTGAGGCCTCGTCGCTCAATTTATTTATTTTTGGTCGCATTTACACGTGACTTTTATCTGACTAAGGCACACATCAATACGTACAGTATTTGCCGTGTTAAACACATTATATTTGCGTAGCCTCTCATTCGTTTCAAACAACAGATCCGATTTTGGCAAAATCTGCTTGGGGTTTTGCTCTGGAGGAGTTAGTCGCTGTATTCGCTGAGAAGAAAGCCAGACGCCTCCTGATTTCTCCTGATGTCACCTGATTTCCGTTCTGCCTGTTCTCAATCGAGTCACATGACCATATACAGTTAAACCTTGGATTGCGAGCATTATTCGTTCCGGGAGCGTGCTTGTATATCAAAGCACTCGTATATCAAAGTGAATTCCCCCCGTAAGAAATAATGGAAACTCCGACGATTCGTTCCACAACCCAAAAATATTCATATAAAAATAATCAATACAAAATATGAAGTAAAAATAAATCAAATTAACCTGGACTTTATCTTTAAAAAGAATCGTGGCTGTAGTGATTGACACCAGAGAGAGGAGAGAAGGAGGAAGGGGGCTACTGTGCAGGACGACTTTCTCACACACGCATACACTCGTATACACACACACACACACACACACACACACTCAAACACACACACTGAGAAAATTCTTGCTTGTCTTGCGAAAAACTCGCAATCCAAGGTTCCACTGTATAGAAAAAGTATCAGATGTAGTGACTCAGATCTGATCTGACCTGAAAAATCAGATCTGTGTCACATTTGAGTAAAAAAAAAAAAATTCTGATTTGATTCAGTTCAGGCTAATAATATAAACATAGCTTATGAGACAGCAATTAGTGTAACAACATCAAAAAACAGACTTTGATTGCTGGATACATTACAAGACATAAGAACTACTGCTAAGTAACTTTTATAATAATTAGCTACAAAGACGTCATGTGACATGGGTGGCGTGGTCGGGTGAGGCACAGTGGCTGATGAGAGATCATCAGGGTCAAACCTGATTCTGAGTCTGGAACCGAGACACAAGATTGGCTCAGTCATGTAAAACGATCTGTATGATTATGAATGTGTGTGTGTGTGTGTGTGTGTGTGTTTGTGTGTCTGAAGAGACAGAGTGTCTACCTGAGGCGTGATGCCACACCAGAAGTTAGAGTAGAGTGACCGTGATTCCAACATGGGCGCCACAAGAGTCCGGTTCTCCGCGATCAGAAGGTCCAACACGCGCGGGTTAGTCAGGAGGTTATCACTGTCCACAAACTGACACAAGGAGAGGATGGAGTGTGTGTGAGAGAGAGAGAGAGAGAGAGAAAGCAACTAAAAAGTAAATAAAATATTATCATTACTGTATGACGTGATCCTCCTGAATGTGACAATAAACAGATAAAAAAAAATGTGGCGCAATAAAAAGTCTTACAGAATTTTTTTTGTGTTTCAGAGCAACTAGCGTAAGTACCCGCCATTATGCGTTAAAGAGTTTGTAGGAATAGTTAAAAGGTTAAAGCTAAAAAAATAATCTGATGAGCTTTAATGTAATTTTTTATTAGTGATATTATTATTTCAGTTTAAAGCCACGTACATGTCTGTCTGTCTTTAACTAATCCCAGTAGAAATATTCAGTTTAGCTCTTTTAATTAATATCTCTTGGTGCAGGTGTTTATTTACATTAAGCATAAGGCTTATTAGTAGTTTATTTTAAAGTAGATTATTAAATCCAACACATAACGGTTCATAACATCGCTTTTACTCAACATTTTGATTCTAGCGCAAAACAACTTGCTTTCAGTTCGGGTATTACGGCCCTCAACTCGGCCTGCTGCAGATGTTTGCTCTTAGGAGCGGAATTTTATCTAGTAGTGGCGCTTCACATTATTGCTTTTTATTAGCGCTATGGTTTCGGACAAACTGGTTTTAAACTTCCTGCAGGAAGAACAAACATACATTGATCAGTCCATTCATCTTTGAAGGTTCAGTTTTCATAGTCTACTCTCCTTTTTTGGAGTAAGCCATGCCGGGTCGCGCGTTTGTTTGCATGAAACGTAAAAATATCAATGAAAGAGCGAGTTCAGACCAATGTACAGACAAAACCTTTACTTTTATTTCTATAGATTATAACTTCTGGGTGGTAATGGTAACTTGCTCAGTTCCTCACACTAGCACGTTAGATGACCTATAACGGCATGTCCCAAAGTCTTTCATTCCATAATTGATTCATTTCCACACTGACCTGATCATTTATTTTTTGTTGGAATAAATATACTCTTTCTACACGTTTGCCCCACGCGGGGGTAACATTAGGAGACGTGATGTGTTTCACGTTTAAACGCTCTTATGAATTTCTGACCAAGACTTTCAACATCGCTTATCTTTCCACTAAAGTTCATCGACCTCTGTGTAAAACTCAACACAGGGATACAGAAAAAAGCAACAATTTTCTCATGAAATATGGTGACGCACACATATAGAGCGCTACAGTTAGCGTGCTACTTTCCCAGGATGCAATTCTCTCACCAGGATGTAGTCGGCCCATCGGCGGCGTGCCGCCTCCAGAGCGGCCTGTCTGAGCTTCAGCAGGTGTTTGAAGCGGGACAGCGACCAGTGCTTGGGCCCCCACTCGTCTGTGTAAGAGCTGACATAAAACACAGGATGAGAGACGCATCACTCATTCTATAACGATGTTTAAATCCACTGCAACTCCAATGGAGTGATCGTTCTCATGGAATTTCATGGCATTTATTTGTCATAAAATGTGATCTGATCTTCATCTAAGTCGAACATATTGTCAAATATTGTCATGCACACTCGGAACGCGACCAGCACTAGGACCCGGAAGTTAAGCGGTCGCGAACCAGGAAGTATAAAAGAGG
>JAOVVA010000032.1:15096253-15106416 GCA_028565275.1 Leiocassis micropogon | reverse complement strand
GACAGAATGAAGAGACAGAGAGACAGACAGAATGAAGAGACAGAGAGACAGACAGAATGAAGAGACAGAGAGACAGACAGAATGAAGAGACAGAGAGACAGATAGAATGAAAAAACAGAAAGACAGAATGAGCAGATAGAGAGACAAAGAGAATGCAGAATAGGGAGACAGACAAACCAAAGAGATAGAGAGACAGACAGAATGAAGAGATAGAGAGACAGACAGAATGACGAAACAGAGAA
Organism: Leiocassis micropogon; assembly: GCA_028565275.1. NCBI lineage: Eukaryota > Metazoa > Chordata > Actinopteri > Siluriformes > Bagridae > Leiocassis > Leiocassis micropogon. Next base: position 15,106,174 of record JAOVVA010000032.1, on the reverse strand, counting down.
CACACACACACACACACACACACAAACACACACACACACACACACACAGACTCCCAAGGTGGAAATGGAACCCTCGAGCCTGGAGGCGACAGAGCTAACCACTACGCCAGAGAGCTAATATCGTAAAAGCGTATTACGATAGGAACTTTAAACATGTAATAATGTAAAACGCGACAGGTCTGCGTACTAGTTTCCGTTTGAAGCTGATCTGAAAGCTGATAACTGAACCTCAGTGCAATAAAATAATCTGCGTTTATTAAAACACAAACCCTACTGATGTACATTACACCAGGACTCCACTGATTGACCACCGTGTGCTGTCTGAGCGCCGCATGATGAATTCTGTTCGAGTCTGTCATCACATCGATGATGTAAATGGGATGAGAGTTTATTTGGTTAAGATAGCTAACTTACTATGAAGATCGTTGGAGGCGGAGCTTCATGTATATGGGCGTGGTTATGGGATATGAAAGCAGGAAACGTAAGAAATAGTTATGTTTATGATTTGCCCTGCTGTCTGAAAAGGTCTTGGACATGTGGCTGAAATCAGACAGCAGAAAGTCGTCCGGGGTCAAAATAACAAATAACCAGACGAGGAGTGTCTGAACGGAACGTTTGTTTTGTCTGCGACACTAATGATGCTTTAAATGCAATTAAATGTAAAAAATCTCAGGCACGTAAACTCCATCCGACTCCATCTTTTTTTTTCATGCTTGGAGCAAACTCATCTTACACACACTCACACACACACACACACACAGCCTCACACACACACAAACACTCACACACTCACACACACACACACACACACACACACACACACACACACACACACACGCACAGCGGGAGACAGAACAGAAGGCCGTGACCCAAAGCTTTCGTCAAACAGGAAGGGGGCGGAGAGTAAACAAGGAACAGCGTGAGAGAGACGGAGAGCCAACCGGCTAAAACGAGCTAATAAAGGAAGGAAAACAGGAGGGAGGGAACGAAGGAAGGATGGCGAGCGCAGTGGGAGAGGAGAGGAAAAGAAGGAAGGAAGAAAGTGTGGCCTTGAGAGAGACAGCAGATTACTCGGCGAAGGAGGAGAGATGGAGCGGAGGCGAGGGATGGAGAGGTCGACGGAGAGGAAGGAATGGAAGAGAGCTTTATCTCCGTCTCTCGCGCAGAACAAGGAGAGGAGAGCAAAACTGTGGACGACAACGTGTGTGTGTGTGTGTGTGTGAGTGAGAGAGTGACCATTTCCTGAGTGCCCATTTTCTTCTCATCCCTAATCTTTAATAATCCATAGCATTTATTTATATTTTCACACACACACACACACACAATCTATCTCTCTCTCCCTCTTTTACACACATTTGCACACACACAAAAAAACAAGTGCATGAATGACATTTCCTGTTGACTTTCATATCAATCTCTCTCTCTCTCACACACACTCACACACACACACACTAGAGTCAAAACCAAATGATCCTAATTCGGAAACAAGACCCAACGTCACCCTGTTGGTGGAGATAAATTCACAGCATTTTTTTTGTCAATATGGGGTAATATGGGGAAAAGTGGGTGTGGCCAGAAGGAAATTATAGTAGGAGGAGGCATGGTTAAGGAAATCAAATCATCGAAAAAAATAATAATAAAAAAAGTAAGCTCAGCATGAGTCAGAGAACAAATGCAATTTATGCAACTAATTGCATATTATTCAATTATGCAAATCATAATTGTTTTATTTGCAATAGAGAATGGAAGTTACATCATTCAGCCTGTGCACTTTATTGTATGAGGTTTATATTTAGCTTTTTTCTTCCTAATTTTTCCTCCTAAAACATTCTTTCAGCTGTTCACATCGAGGGGTCGCCACAGCGGACCATCCGATCCACAAACACACAACCTGGCACAGGTTTTATGCCAGTTACCCAGTGGCTGGGTAGTATGGGGTGTGGCAACCACTGACGGCAGAGCTCGAACCTGGAACCCCAAATCAATACCCTAGAGTCTGAGTTGCTGAAGCACCACTCCCTTCCTACTGTACCTACCTGAGTTATCACCTGCATGAACTGAAACCCATACAAGCTTATGCATGTACTGATTTCGATATACAATCAAAACAAACACACAAAAGAAGTATACCAAAATTAGTTTTACACAATGTGCAGACCTCCTAGTGGGCCGTGAGGGTACTGCGGGTGAGCCATTTAATTTTGTAACGTAGTTTAAATAACCCTGAAATATTTATGATTAAATATTTACTTTAAAAAAAATCCAAGCTAGCAACGCAACAATATGAAATTTAAATTATATGCTATTCTTCGTCCCATGTGTTGAATCAGAGTTGTGATTAAAGGTTTGGCTGGTTTGCTTGTTTCACTGCATTCTTAAGGTTGGGAACGGCTATCTTGACCATCTTCTGTACCGCAGCAACTTGTTCAAACAGAAACTAATGGTTCAGAAGCAAAACAGATTAATTAAAGTCTGATATCACTCTGTAGCGCCATATAGAAACCCCACGGAGAGTTTCCAGAGCAGGTCTACAAATATGAGGAGCGTTCATGTCAGATTTCTGGTGAATAAGGGCGTCAAAGCAGTTAACATGTTTGGGCCATGTTTCTGGGAAGCCAGCGTTTCACAAGTGAAGCAGGTAGTCCGATCACGGCTCCGGCTTACTGAGAAACCTTCCTACCTTGATGGTGTCCAAGCACTAGCGAAACACTGGGATACGTACATGAGTGTTGTAGGGGATTATATAGAGAAATAAAGGAGAGGTATTACTCTCTGATCTGTGTTCTGTTATTCTGTACGATCAAAATTTCCGCTTTGACTCAAAATTTCCGCTTTGACTGGTCGCCGTGTATGAAGAACCAAGTCTCGTCACGTCTCAGCGTTTATAATCTAACAAATATCCATTTTTCAGGTTCAGGTTTCGTCACGTGATTGGTTTGCAGAGTAACTGAAGCTCCATGATTCCAGCTGTGTGCTGAAATATTAATATTGCAATTTATGGAGCTCCGTCCTGTAAATCCGATCCCTTCTTTGATATCATATCATGGACCCTGCTGGAGAGCCAGTAATGCCTGTGATTAATAGCACTTTCACACCTAACTGCTTTGGTGAGGGTCTATTGATGTTTCTCCCACTTCATCTTGGTTTGAAGCAGAGTCAGGTAAAGCCCAGGGTCTCCTCCATCCTGCTGACTTAACCGAGCTTCAGGACTTCATATTCATGCTAACATGATGACATTTAATCACCATGGTTTAGTTTTGTTCATTTACATTTTCAGAGTTCAGCGGCTGTGTGAGCGCAGACACATCGCGGCTTGAGATCACGTCTTCCAGGGAAACAAAGCGCGCTATCTTTTGAGTGTGTACATCAACGTGTACCAGCTTAATAAGGGTGTATAATATCAGAGGAAGAAAGATTTATTGATAAGAATATTATAAAAGGAATAAACCATGGCAAGGTGTGCTCTTATAGGAAACTAATCCACGATGTAGTGTGCTAGAGTGACCTCACTGTCACCACCGTGAAGATGAATGATTACTGATTTTATTCCTCGTATAGAAACACCAATTTCCAATTACATTATTATATTTATTAAAGAACAAAAATTTATTTTTTCGAATTTTTAATTACATGTATTTAACGTTGTGGAAAATCTATAAAAAAGTGTTTTTTACTTATTCGTTATGGTATAAGCAGCTGTAATCGGTCATTTAGTTAATAATACAAAAACAACAACAGCACAGAAAATCTCAGCTCGTCACCTTACAGTGCCTTGCAAAAGTATTCATACCCTTTGAACTTTTCCACATTTTGTCATGTTGCAGCCACAAACGGTAATGTATTTTATTGGGATTTTATGTAATAGGCCAGCACAAACTGGCACATACTGTAATTGTGAAGTGGAAGGAAAAATGATAAACGGTTTTCAAATTTTTTTACAAATAAATATCTTGCATTTGTATTCAGCCCCCTTTACTCTGATACCCCTAACTGAAATCCAGTGGAACCGATTGCCTTCAGAAGTCACCTAATTAGTAAGTAGAGTCCACCTGTGTGTAATTTAATCTCAGAATCAATACATGTGATGTTCTGTGAAGACCTCAGAGGTTTGTTAGAGAACATTAGTAAACAAACAGCCTCATGAAGCTCAAAGAACACACCAGACAGGTCAGGGATAAAGATGTGACTAAGTGTGTTTACCTGGCACTGGAGACTCCTTCAATTAATAAATATTAAATTCCTTAAATTCTACCTTATAGAAAAATTTCAACATATCAGTATTTATACTTTTGATGTTTAATTTTTGGTTTTCACAACGTTGTGGTGACATTAAGGTATGATTTTTAAATTTTTTTTAGAATGACTTTTATGAAATGATATCATAACAACGTAGAGTGCATGATGATGGGACAACGTTGAACAAAGCCCCATAACGTAGTGGTGCAAAAAACGACTTTAAAAAAATTATTAATACCGAACCAAGCTGAACTATGCTGTAATGAGAGCAGCCAATGTTTACCACTGTACCAATAGGGGGCGTGCTGCTGATGCTAGTACATAACAATGAGTGCCACAAACACCATATTACAGTGGAGTACTCTGGGAGCTAAGGTGCACCTCATGCTAATATTTCTAAAACAAAAAAATGTAACAGAAAGGCAACATTACAACACTAATAGATGCGTGAGATGAGATATACACACACCGTGTGTGGGAAGCTGTTGGGTCCATCCTAATTCATAATCGGAATTCTAAACCTTGTTAGAAACGTAAGGGAGCATGGATGAGGTCAGACGCTGTGCGAATGGATGTTAATCAGAATAAATGCAAAAAAATAAAGGTTACAGTCACTTTGTTTGGTAATGAACATCATCGCAAACTGAACATCATGGCAACATTGATACAACCAATTCACAACGCTCATCCAACGTAGGGTTCCAGATGATGCGTTAATCAACACCTTCTGACCAATCAGAATCCAGAATCGTAAATTGTATTTTAAAAAAGTCTAATGCTAATTGCTACTTAATGTACAGTAGATGTGAAACATACAGTATTACACAAGTGTCAACATATTTAGTTTTCCAACTGTAAGACAGACTAAAAGTTATTTTTGTCCTAATGCACAAATAATTAAAGTTTAAAACGAGGAAAAGGAAGAGAAATGAATCCCTTAAAAGGCTCTGTGCACTGTGAGCTTATAATAACACTCAGGTCTAGGCACTCACTGTTAGACCCCAGGAGTTTAAAGCGAATTAAAGAACAGAAATAGATTTTAAATCAAATTTGTGAACAATAGCTACAAGTACAGTGAACCTCAAAAACAACAACAGCTACACGAGTTACACGAGCTGCTTCCACTTTAACAAGTAACCTTGAACATTCGGGATATAGAAATAATCTCAGCGAATCGGCCCAAACCGGCTGCAGATCTACACGAGATATTCATCAGCCTCCTACTTAGCGCTAAAGATATCGGCCGAGTCGTGCCAGTCCCGCGCTCTCGGCTCGGAGCGCCGCGCGTCTCTCACCTCACGGCTTTATAAAACGGTGCAATAACAGCATGTACCCGTCACGAATACAATCCAGAGCACCACGAGGACGGAGCCAGCGTTCGCGGCGTTCGACGGGCCACAAGAGTGTTTCTTCAACAGTTACATTTCACAGATTTCACAGCTGTTTGAGAAAAAATAAAAATAGGACGCACCTCAAATGCAACAAATGTCCTTTATTAGAGAGAAGACACAGCATGTGCAATTTCCTAAGCTAATTCTGATTTTCTTTCTTTATAAAAACTCTAACCCACAGCATGCACAACAACATTTTCCTGTAACTTTTCTTTACAGGAAATTCAAGCATAAGATTCAATAATCACACAAAACATTTATATTTTCTCTAAAACTTTTGCGTATTAAAAAAGATCAGAATACGGATAAAAAAAAAAGTTTCAGTGAAAAACCTCATTTTATTAACAAATTAAATCCAACTGGAAATGAGGCGACAGCTGCGTACTGGTGAGACTGGCTTGTTGACGTGGGAGCGGATTGAATAGCCCTGCTCGCGCTGAGAGTTACATTTACATTTAGGCATTTGGCAGACGCTCTTATCCAGAGAGTTCACGTACGCCACCCCGAAATCACACCTAATCTCCCCCCTGAACTTGCTGTAGCATCAGCAAGGATTTAGACTCACGATCTCCGGTTCATACGCCAGGGACCAAGGGTAGCTTAGTGGTTAAGGCCAACGCTAGGGCTATTGTCGTTAAGGCATTGGACTAGTCATCAGAAGGTCTCAGGTTCAAACCCCAACACCAAACTGCCCCTGATGGGCCCCTGAACAAGGCTCTTAACCCTCCACTGCATAGATTTATAATGATTATAATGATCTAGATTTACATGTACACACTGGATAAGGGTATAAATGTAATACGAACGCTGCTCGAGTGTCCATGCCTGATTGATACAGAACCGGCTATGTGTGAGCCATGCTCTGTTTGTATCGTCACAGCTAACTATTAGCATGCAGGCTAGCTTACATTAGCAGAACTTTAATTTATAATATGGTTAAACGTGTTTACAAAAAAAGAAAAAAACATAAGCGTGTGATTGTTTTTCATCCCAGTAGTTTGTAAGTCAAACCCCTTTCACCTGGTTTATGTATATTTACAATTTTGAGGGTTTTTTTTTTTTTTGTGTGTGTGTGTGTGTGTGTGTGTGTGTAATTTGCATTTCTACTTCATTAAATAATATCCGCCCTTCTACCAGTTAAGTGTGTGTGTGTGTGTGTGTGTGTGTGTTAGAGTGATACAGAAACCACAGGAGGATGAGAGTGCAAAGCGCTAAACTGCTAGCAATAAATATTCATCACTTGTTAGCAAAATTAGCATCGTAGGCTCAACTAATCCTAAGCGAAAAAACTCACTTTTATCTCTTGTGCGTCGCTTGTAAAGTGTGTTTAGCTTTTTTTCTTCAGTTCTGATGAGAAATACTGTGTTACATGCTAGGCTCCGTATTAGCATCGCTAATCTACTGTCTATGAACAGCCGCCAACGATCCTTGCTACTTCCCTTTTCCTAGCTGTATTTTTCCATGTAATATGTAGAGAGAGTCTAAACAGTACACTACAAGGATAAGCGTTTTCCTTCCATTTCTGTGTGTCAAACAGTTAATTAATACTTTTGTCTGGACTCGGATCGAGAAAGTATATTTGAGTCAATCCTTGATATCAAATGTGTCTGGTCTTATGGACGACTACCAGGAACTGTGTGGAACCACGGTGAAGTTTCATCTGAAAAGAACCTAGAACATACCATGCATGTTTTTCTAAGCAATTAGCTTTGCCAGCACACCTACACAGCTTGCTTTCACAGTAATCGTGGCAATTTCTTCTCAAGGTAACGGTGTTAAGGCTTTAAAAAGAACACGACGCCAGTCAGCCTCCAGAAAGAAGAGAAAAATGAATCGCTGCCACCTTTAGATGAGGAAACGATTTCCTGACTGATTTAAGATGCACTTTTTTTTTTGCATGTGGGAGGACGAGCGCTATTCAGAGATGCGTCTTACAAAAGGCAGAGATGCGAGACACAAAAAAAACAGTGTTGAATCATAACCATCGCAATGAGAGACTGAGTATGTGTGTGTTTGTGTGAACAAGGGAAAGATTTACAAAAAAAAAGCCATAGACAGACAGAGAGAAAGACTGACCAGAGTAGACGTCTCCGTTGCTGTAGGCCTTTCCTCGGCCCTCGTCGTCACTCGGTACGGCCGATACCTGCTTAGCCGAGGCGCAGCCCATCTCCTCACACACTCCCCCCTCTCACCATCCCACCTGAGAGTCAGAGAACCAGGCAGATTTATTTGTAGTGCACAAACTCCAAACACACACATACAAAAAAATCTAAACTACATAATCGAAGCTAGCTGCAAATCACAAATTTATATTTACGCACTTGCGCTGATTATATTACCGCTTCCATAGTAACCACACTCTCACACACACACACACACACACACACAGTGCTGCTCGGAGTGTAAAGGTCAATTGATTTGTTGAGGAGGAGTCTCCAGTCCCAATGCTTGGAAACAGTCTGTAACATTTCTGTGATTTTCAGGAGGAGTTTTTTGGTTTCGCTTTGTGGGTTTTCAGAGACATGACATGTGCGGGAACTGAACCTGAACCCTGAAGGTGCAAGGTGACAATCTGGTGCTAACAACTAAGCCGACCCCCCCATTACTTTGTATTAAATTCAATTAAATGATGTAGATTAAATGAAAGAAACAGGAACAAATGTGTTACGCCGACAGGCTGCAAAGTGCCTCAAGATGCAATTTTATAAAAACTTTATATTTCTGTACCAACCTCAGCAGCGACCTCATTTCCCCTCTCAGCCACTCAGCATTCAGCATCAGTAGTATACTAATCACCGGCCTGAACATCAGTCATCATCTGTACCTGTTTCTCACTGGTTCATGCCTTAAGTTAGATGTTATTTTTATACTTGAATGATTCATATGTCACTGTGTGGCTTAACAAACATTCCTCTAAAACAGCGACTGGACTGAAAATTGAAAGACAAAAAAGTCCTTTAGGAATCCTGGAAAACTATTCCTCAAGACTCACATTAAAAGGTCTGAGACTTTAGAAGCAAAATACGATGAAATAGGTGGTGGGGCGTCAAGACTTTTGCACTGTTTGTAATATTACTTGTAGAGCTTAAAGAGCACTTAAAAAGCAAGGAACTCTTTTGCATCGTCTTTAATGAAAACAATATAGCAATATCATGCATGCTTTTTATTCATTCATATTTTTCTTTGATGATGTGAACACTGTACCTAGTGAATAAAAAAGGAACTGCATTTAATTTTTTTTGACAGTAATACAAATCAGGCTAATTTTTAATAGTGAAACAAAGTGTGATGTTGTATAGCCTGTTTTTTTTGTTTTGTTTTGTTTTATCAAAGCATTTAGTTTTTCAGCACTGCACTGGGAGATTTCGTCTGTGTGATCTGGCAACCCTGGTCTGCACAAAGCGTGCAGGCAAGAAAGCGACTTTAAGGAAGTGAAAATGAAAATGTGATTTTTAAACCTCGCCAAAAAAAAACAAAAAACTTTAAACTCTGCTGTGGTGTAAAAGAAACCAAATGTGGTACAGTGTGTGTAGTTATATATTAGCGCAGCCAGCGTGTCGCCTCTGTACGTGAGTAAACGTTGTTGCTGTTAGCGGCGAGCGAGCACGGCGATGTTGAGGAGATTAATGTGGGATAAAGTGGCGGCACTGACAGCGCTGAAGACAAACACTCAGAGGATGAGTGGAAGCAGAGCAGCGTGAGGCTCGGCATCAGCACGTCAGTGCGGTCCGTTCACTACACGCCTGAGTCATGCCGCGCACTCTACACGTGACCTCTGACCTTCCCGGGCGTCATTCAATTCAGTGGAAAATGAATTAAAACCAGACAAAAAAAGAGAGACCGTGTGAAACTGGAAAAAAAGAAGAGCAAAATGTTCTAACAATGGGGTAGAAGAGATAGATAGATGGATGGATGGATGGATGGATGGACTTTGTTAATCCTTAAAGAGAAATTTGACATTGGGTGGGGGGAGATAGAGATGTAAACACTTTATCCCTCAAGACTGCATAGGGAAAAACTGATATAGCAGGGGTAAAATCTGATAGAATATGTGTATAATGGGGTAAAAGGTGATAGAGCAGAGGTCTAATGGGGTAAAATCTAATAGAGTAGGGTGTATAATGGGGTAAAGGGGTGATAGAGCAGGGGTCTAATGGGGTAAAATCTGATAGAACAGGGGTCTAATGGGGTAAAAGGTGATAGAGTAGGGGTATAATGGGGTAAAATCTGATAGAGCAGGGGTCTAATGGGGTAAAGGTCATAGAGCAGGGGTCTAATGGGGTCAAATCTGATA
>JAOVVA010000032.1:15067265-15078516 GCA_028565275.1 Leiocassis micropogon | reverse complement strand
TTTTTTCCAGTTTATTTATTTAGACAATTTCTGTGCCTTATGAAGGTAACCTTTTAAAACAAGTTATCAAGAAAGTTTGAAAATTTGGCTGCTAACAATTTTTGATTTTTTTTATTTTATTTTTATAAGTCGATCAATGATTGTTTTTATGACATGTTTAATAAAAAAATTATGTATATAATATTTGGTTGTCTGCATGTTTTTTTAATTGTATGAAATTATATATTTTCTAATTACCCTATCATTTTTCAAATACGCACTATTTAAATTAGATTGTTTTGATTTTATTAAATGCTATTTACTTTTCACAAGCAATAATTACAAAAAAGCATAATATATAGTAAAAAAAACTAATTCATTTTTTTTCTTTTAATGAATGATTCAATTTGTACATATTTTTTATTTCTGCAGAATCATTGCAAAAAATATATAATCAAGTATTTCTGTAATTATAGTAAAGCTGAATCATTATGAGGGTCTGAAATTTCACTCACACCCCCGCGCCTTCATTACTTTACAGGAAATGAACCTCATGTAATATATACTCTGTGCTCGTTATTAAAAAAAATTTCCGTTGCAATAATAACCTGAGCTTTTATTACATCCTGCTTTAATTATGACACTCTGCCAGAAAGGGACTTCTAGCATTCTAGCACCCCCCCAATCCTTCCTATACCACCTTAACACCCCCCCCTCCCCTCCCCTAAACAGTAGACTCCACTAAAACAATATTACATCACTCCACATATCGTGACCCTTGGCATGGCGCGTTCCCGGCACGGACAGCACTGCCCTGGTGTCGCCGCGCCCCCCCCCCCCGGTGCACACAGCTTACCACCACCTTGTCTAACCTCAGGCCAGTCAGCAGAGTAAAAAAATGACTGCAGTGGCAGCCCCTCACAGTCTCTGGCTTCCTGTTTCTGTCTCTCACACAACCACACACACACTAGAATGTAATGGCACAATACATACAGAAAGCTTCCACAATGACAGGAACCTCCCACACTGTAACTATGGGAACCTCCTGCCTGAGTGATGTCACCGTGATCCTGCATCATAACCTTGCAAAGACGAATGAGGTCATGAATCGTACAAAACACACACACACACACACACACACACATGTGGAGAGGGAAAGGAGCTCAGACTGACAGTGAGGGGTAAGACGAGGAGAGGAGAGGAGAGAGGGAATAAAATGAGCGGTGGTGCTGAGCTGCTGATGGAGGACAGGACATCCAGATGGACGGATGGATGGATAGATATAATCCGGACCGGATTACAGAATTCTAAATTTATAACCAAAACTTAAATGAACTGTCGGAGCACAATCAGACACAGAGAACAAACTTCTCAGCTTGACGCCTGCAGACATGCCTGATTAGTGTGCAAATGCATCTAGCTGAGTGAGCTTTTTTTTGGGGGGGGGGGGCGGGTTTGCATGCATAATTATAATAATAATAATAATAATAATAATAAAACATTAAATACTAATACTAATCCTAAACCCTTGTAATTTACACTGTTTGTTCTCAAATGCATAAATAAAATGGTTGAACTGTAAGTAATGGAGACACTGAAGCACGTTGTGCATGCCTGGATGCATGGATGCATGGATGCACTTCACGGGCGCGCGCAGGAGCAACATAGTAACTACACACATGCTACATTGTATCCAGTCGCCGCACGCGCGCAGCACTTTGATACTCTGTAACAGTGTACACAGACACTCAGATCGTGACATCATCATCATCATCATCATGTGGAGAAAGGTCAGAAATCCGATCTAATCCGATCTAATCCAATGCAGCCCAGGCACTGCGCGCTCTCACCCCGGGGGGAAGGTAAGCAATCAGACTAACAAAATGACAACAACAACAACAAAAAAAAAAAGGACACCGATGTGGTGTTTCCATGCTGATTACAGATTAAAGACCGAGATGAATTAGACATCTAATCTAATCTGATCTAATGTAATCTAATGAATAATCCAGCACTCACTTTACAGCCGCGGATCCGCATGTGATGGTGCTGAGCTCCAAACTCCAACTCAGCGCTCGCGCTCTCCTCCTCTCCCAGCTCAGCGGCGCTCAGGGGCAGCTCGCAGGGTTGCCAGATCCTCCACATACATTCACTTTCAATATAAATCCTTTTTTTAAAATATATATAAATACAAAAAAAAAAGTTTACAGTTTTATTTTCAAAGAGGATTTTTTTTCAACATGATTTCAATTATAAATAAATAATTTTATTTAAAAAAAAAAATACCAGGTACTCCGGGTTACTCCTGCAGTCCAAAGATTAGGAGATTAGGATAACTGGTGTTTACAAATTGCTTGTGTGCACTGCGTTGGATTGGCACCCTGTCCAGGGTCACCGCCTCGTGCCCTCAGTCTCCAGTAATAGGCTCCAGGCTCCTGACACCCCTACATTTAAGCAAGATTAAGATTTTCATGAAGCAAAATATTTTGTACAGTAACAACAAACAAACAGACAAAAACTGTGTTCCCAAACTATTTTAAAATAGTAATAAGATGTTTTCTTGTAGAAATAAGGAGCTATTTTTCTTATAATACTGTTTTCTTTTGAGATTGAAACGCTTTCTAGTAAAAAAAAATAAATAAATAAAATACAAAGGGACAAAATTGTGATTCTGGAATGTTTTTTTATTTTTATTTTAAGGACATGATACTGTGCGGTACCAAAACAGTGATTTCATACTAAGATGTTTTCTTGTAGTAAAGGGCTGGGGCTTTTATATGGAGTAACAATATATTTTTGTAAAAACTAAATATTTTATTCTTTAATGAGATGTTTTTTTGTTGAGTATAAGACATTTTTCTCTGGAAGCAAAACATTTTATACAGTAACAAACTGGTGTTCTGGTAATGAAATGTCTTTTTCAACTAATGAGATTTCTTTCTCATAAAAACAAGACATTTTGTTTAGGTTCAAATTGGTGTTCTTGTAGTATTGATATTTTTACTTAAAAGAAATAATAATAAACAAATAATAATCTGATGTTTTCTTGTTGCAAAATGTTTTTTTGTTCATAATAAGAGATGTTTTTTGCTCACAAAGGCAAGATATTTTTCCTTCCTTTCTTTCTTAATAACAAGTTGTTTTTTGTAATGAGATGTTTTTCATCATACAAATAAGATGTATTTTTCTTGTGATAATAATAAACACATTTTGTATTTTTGATAACTTTTGTTGTAACAAGCTCCTTTTCTCATAATAAAAAGTAATAAGAAAATGCTTTTCCTAATAAGAATGACATTTTGTTTTAGTATCAGCTTTTCTTGATCGTTCCATTTAATAACCAAATCTTTTCTTTCTTTTTTTTTAACGATGAGATGTCTTCTTGTAGAAACAAAATTAATGTATTTTAACAATTGATATGTCTTTGTGGAAAAAATTTTTTTCTTCATAATAGTGTTTTTTTTTCTTCTTGTATTAATGAGACATTTCTGTAATAACAAGATGCTTTTATCATAAGACGCTAATGGAATTTTCTTGCAAGGTAACAACGTGCTGCCTTATAATTTTATCATTATCTAATCTTATTTAACTATACTGTATCAGGTTGTTATTGAGAATCAGATAACATTTTATTCACCCCTCGTGAGGTGTTTTTTTTTCACAAGTGTTACTGCAGCATGATAGTGAGATTATAACATGGTTATATAAAGATATATAAAATAAATAAATGTAGATTGGAATAAGTGATGTCCAAAAGACAAGATTGCAAAATGAGTGAGTGTGAAATGCAGTGCAATAAATAGATATATCAGAAGAGAGAGAGAGAGAGAGAGAGAGAGAGAAAACAGAAGTTCTGGAGCAGTATATCAGAGGAGTGTTGATGTGCAGGAGTGACAGCAACATGAAATATAAATAAGGAAATTTAATATCAGCCTGAGAACTAGTGCAATACAAGAGGTTATTGTCCTTGTGTACAAAAACAAAAAAATGGAAGTGATTACATTTAACTTGATTGAGTGATCAAAGTTTATTTTATTGTTTATGATATTTTTTCATTGTTTTTCAGGGTGTTTTTAAACACAACTCAAACCACGGTGGTTGAAAAACACACAATCTGGCAACACATTCAGCTCACAGTCTGCGCTTCCTTATTCGGCAGGAAAACCCGGAAGTTATTTTGCCTTCGAGCTAACAGAAGACCAATCACAGGCCATTATGAATTTAGAGGGGGCGTTCCTCATAATCGGGCATGGAAAGCCAAAAAGATCAACCCAAACAATATTAATTAGACACTTTTTTAGAATTTTTTTCTTTTTTAACATCCTTAAACTGTAAATGATTTTCATCGAACCCTTCAGTGAAGATTTATAACCCCAATATTAGGCTCATTATTTAATTGTGCACAATAACATTTTGAAGTGATGCGATTTTGCTCAGGCGTTTGAAGCTCTGGGTTGCTGATCAGAGGGTCGGAGGTTCAAGACCCATCACCGACGGGTCACTACCGTCGAGAACCATCACCCTATACTCCATACAACTCAGCCACTGCATGCAATGCCGGTCCTAAGCTTGGGTAAAAAAATGGTAGTGTTGTGACAGGGAGGGCATTAAACCTGTGTGGATCAAATGATCAGATGCGGTGAGCCCGAGGATATCAGGAACAAAGCTGAAGAAAAAAAATTTTTCTAAAGTCTTTCATATTTAACCCGGTCGAATACAGATCGCACCATTGCCCTGGTTTGGTAAAGATGCGAAAGATGCCATAAAAACATTGATCAGCAGAATTACGGGGCCCCAGAGTGTAAAGAACACTTTTGTTTGGTTTACTGAATCATGCTTGAAATTTGGAACACAAGTAAAACAAACTAGAAAAACATTCATTCATTTATCTTTATTACCGCTTTATCCTGTATACCGGGTCGTGGGGGGCCTGGAACCTATCCTAGGAGACTTAGGGCACAAGGAAGGGGTCCACCCTGAACAGGGTGCCAATCAATTGCATAGTGCGTGCACACACACACACACACACACACACACACACACACACTAAGGGCAATTTGTGAACGCCAATTAGCCTAATCTGCATGTCTTCGGTCTGTGGGAGGAAACCAGAGAACCTGGAGGAAACCCACCAAGCACAGGGAGAACATGCAAACTCCATGCACACAAAGACCTGAGGCGGGAATCTTACCTTCGACCAATTGCACAACCGTGAAACCTTTTAGAAAAACAGTCACATCATAATTTTTTTTCAAATTCATTCAGGTCTGTTATTAAATTTGTGCAAATTATTTGGTATAACAAGCAAATACACAGTACGGTATCATTACAGATAAGGATTTAATTCGAGGTGTTTCACTGTGCCAGACGATTTTTTTATGTCTTTTGACCATTTCTATTAGATAAAATAAAAAAAGACAGGGTGTAATTAAATGATTAAAAAAATGAATGATATAAAAATAAAAAATTACGATTATTAACTGCTATAAAAGTTATGAAAGGTGGCCGTCTGTCTTGAATCAGTGTAATTGTCAACCGCCACCCTCCACCTCCCCCCCACCCCGCCCCCACACACATTTATCCGCTTAGAATTTGTGTGTTGTGTTTTGGAATACACGCCCACTTCTGGAACGAATTATGCTCGTAATGCAAGGTTCCACTGTTTATTCCTGACCCAGAAAGTGAGACATTCATGACATGTTTGGCTTTCCATAACCAGAGCACACTGATACTGTTTTTTCCTCCACTCAACTTTTCCCACCGTCTCCACTGACGCAGTTCTCTTTAAAGTTTCTGAGAAACACAGATTTAATTTCTGTTTACGCACTCGAGTTGAACCCGGGTGCTGAATACGAGTTAATAAATCGTGCCATAAAGCTGCCTGTCGTTCCTGGTGCTGCGGGAGAGTCGCTTCACCTTCAGTGTGTCTGTAAAGTGAACACAAATCACAAACATGGAATTCTGATCAAATGAAACATGCCTGTACCAATTTATTGCACACAGTGCACGCAATCCCGTCCGTTCACACACATTTCCTCATATCGTCTCATTCACCGAGTGTGAAAACGTCATTATTATTATTATTGTTTTTTTAAAATTATTATTCATTTGTCCTGGTCTTCGCTCATGGTTCTTTGAGTGAGTGGTGTGAGATTGGCGCCCCCTGGAGGATGAAAGGGATGTTTGAGTCCACAGTTTGGCAAAAAAAAATGTCAAGAGTCGCTTTTCTATTCACTGTGTTCACTGAATAATGCTCAAGACAAACACAAGGCCTGGTCCTTAGACGCTTCTTCCCAAGTTAGCAGCTTGAGTCGACAACTGGGGATGATTTTTTTTTCCTCCTTTAACTGACAAAAAACACACAGCATACACACACACACACACAAGCTGTGGAGTTAAACAGTGTTTAAGGAACGGTTCAACAAAACGTTAAAAAAAAAAAAAAAATCACCTCAGATGCGACAAAAAAGTTAGTCAATTAGCACAGGATGTTTGCTTTTTTGTTTTAATAAAACGTACTGGAAGTAAAAAAAAGTTCTGTGCTGTAAAAGATAAGACGAGAATTTGTGTATAGAAATCTAGCGTCAGCGTTCGTGCTATGATTCCGCTTGTGAAATTGCGCTAGAAAGTTAAAACACCGTTACGAATTTCCGTTGCTCTGCTACATTGCTCGTTCATGGATTCCAGATGTTTTAAACCAGACCAGGATGTCTATCTGACATCACTGAAGAACGTATTATATATTATATAATATTATCGGTCATCAGCAGATTGACGCATTCTTATAATAAAATAAAATAAAATAAATGTATAGCTTATTCAAGCTTTATTTCAGCTCAGTTAGTCGCTACTCGACGCGTCTTGATTCCAGTGATACTCTGACGCTGATTCATGGATCGAGTGTCAATTTAGACAATGCAAAAAGAATAAAAATCTCATAACTTTTTCACCAGAATTAGCATACAAGTCTAAGTATAAACACGTAAACATGGTTTTAAGATGAACCGTTCCTTTACAGGTAAGTTTGACAACAAGCAAAAAACAAAAAGTAAAACTAAACGAAGATTGATGATCACAAGAAGGAAACGTACATCAGATACATATATACATACAGTCGATTCGCTCCGTAAAAGTTCGTACGATGTTTTGATTTTCCAGCTATAATCGTGACATAGCCGCGTAAACTCTCCTAATCATTAGCGATCAGTGTTTCAATCGACGTCCATCGCTAAACCGAACACGGATTTAGAAGAAGGAAGACGTACAGTAAGACGAGACGAGATGAGACGAGACAGTTTGGTCTTGAGTTTGGTTCCAGGTGGAGTTTAAAACCTGCACATTTGCACAGGCGAGCGTTTCTACTCTCAAAAAAAAAAAAAAAAGCACCTGAGAATGACGCCTTCGTCCCCCTGTCCTGTCCTGTCCTGTCCCGTACACCGGGCGTGTCCTAAAGTGTCTTGCTTTTTCTTTAAATAATTATGGCTCTGTTCTGCGATCCGTTCCTGGAGGTCAAAGTTCGTCCTTCTCCATCTGTTTAAAAGCCTCCAAGTCCTCCTGCCAATCAGCCATCAAGGAGTCCATCGATTGGTCATCCTCCACAGGCTCCTCCTCCTCCACGGTCAGAGGTACGTCGTTGCTAAGCACCTCCTCCTGCCTTGTTCCTTTTTCCTCGCCTGCTACTTCTTGGTCCGGAGTGGTGGTTTGTGATTGGTCAGGTGTTGGCGTGGGGGCAGGGTGATCCCGGTCCTCTTGGCAGCAGCCCTCGTCCTCTTCACCTTCCTCTGTTTCATCTCCACCTGAGGACAAAAAAAGGAGATCAGGGAGCTGTCAATCAAGACAGTATCAGAAAGGTTCACATACGGGATATTTTTCCCAATTTTACAAAATTCCAATGAGTCAGTGACACGCTGAGTCACTGAGTGAGTCAGACACTCAGCTGGTGAGGTATTCACTAATGTAGACAGTAGCTAACATACATAATGAATACCGTGTCAGTTGATAAGCGTGAATAAGTAAAGTGAGTCACTGAGTGAGTCAATGCCAAGGCAGTGATTCAGTCACTCACTCAGGCAGTCAAAATGTGTGGCAGTGAGTCAGTCAAGGAGTCCGACAGTGAGTCTGTGAGTGAGTCAGACAGTCAGACGTTTAGCTAGTGAGTCAGTCTGTGAGTAAATCAGTTACTCAACCCATCACAAGGCAGAGTTAGTCAGACACTGAGTCAGTGAGTTAGTGACTCAGTTAGTCAGTCAGTCAAACCATCAGTAAGGCAGACAGCTAGTGAGTCAGATAGCGAGTGAGAAAGTTGGTGAGTCATTCAATTAGTCACATAGTGAGTCAGTGAGTACGTTAGATATTGAATGATGGACTGGGTCAGCAAGTCAGATAGTGACTGAGTCAGTAAGTATGTCAGATACTAAGTGAGTCAGTCAAACCATCAGTGAGGCAGACAGTGAGTAAGTGACTGAGTCAGATAGCGAGTGAGTGTTGATGAATGACTGATTTAGTTAGTGAGTCAGTCGTTCAGTGAATCACATAGTGAGTCAAATCAGTGAATCTGATGGTGAATAATTGACCAAGACAGATAGTGAGTGAATCACTTAGTGAGTCAGTCATTCGCTGAATCAGATTCAGTAATTGAGTCAGTCAGACAATCACACAGTCAGTGAATCAGACACTCAGCCAGAGAGTCAATCAGAATAGAGAGGCAGAAAACCCAGTGCATGATGAGGATAAAGAGGAAAAGGAGGAAGAGCTGTAGATCACTTACTGCCATCCAACAGGGCGCCCGGCAAGGCTTTCCCCTTAAATATGGCGTCTGTTCATCCACAAGAGGAGAGGAGGCAAAGAAAGAGCGAGAGAGGGAGAGAGAATAGAACAAAGCAAACAGTTAAAACTCACTGTAAAAGCGAAAGAATAAGTAAAAACGATAGGAAGGAAGCAAAGAAAGAGAGAGAGAGACGAGTGTGTAGGTGAAAATACTAAAAGGGGAGAAAGTACACACTTCCACTGGAGTTAATCAGAGTAATTCACTTATATAACATTCCACATTAAAACACTCATCACTCCAAACTGCTTTAATTAACTTGACTGTGTTCTGATTTAAAGGCATCATTAAACCGACCACAAATAAATTATGCAATATAATTTCTTTTAAGACGCGTGTCTCCTTCCGGCTCCTCACGTCTCACCTCTGTCCCGGGCTTTCTCGCTGAGCAGCACCTCCACCTCCCTGTGCTCCTTCAGAGCCTCCAGCAGGATGTTCCCTTCCTTATGGAACAGGAAGAGGAGCGGCAGAGTGACATCATCTGTGCTCCGACCGTCTCCTGCCATCTGGAAGAGCGGCGCCGTGTCGCTGCTGCTGCCCTCGTTATCGTCTGAGAGAAAGTGTGGAAATGTGAGGTCAGGCTTTCGGGTCGCTGAGTCACTTCCCTTACACTGATATCAGCTCAGGGCGGCATCGAGCACTGGCAATGTGTTTAAATTCGGTCTACTCAGCATTATTAGAAGAATTTCCTTAAACGTCATGACTTCATCAAGACGTGTTTACTGCTTGATTTTTATGACGTGATTCAAAGATGTTCAAAATCAAGCTGGTGATGTTAAAACCAGCAATTGTTGAATATTTGAACACTAAATATTTCCTAAATGCTCCGTGTGTCTCACCGATGACGATTCCACCGATAGCTCCAGCTTTTTGAATGTTTCTGGCTTTCTCTGCGAACATGCACTGTCCCCTCTGCAGCAGAGCGATACGTCCAGCCACGAACTCAGCGTTGTTCAGAGTAGCGCAGCCGGAGTACGGCTCCGCCACCGCCACGTAACCGCGCACCTGAAAAACACAGAAAGGAATCACTGGGTGAGTCAAAGTCAAATCAGTCATTCAGTCACTTGGTCAGTCTAAAGGCGTGGCAGTGAGTGACTCGGTTAGTGAGTCAGTCATTCAGTGAGTCACACAGGGAATAAGTCAGTCTAACCATCAGTGAGGCAGACAGCGAGTACGTCAGATAGTAAGTGACTGAGTCAGATAGCGAGAGAGTCAGTGAGTAAGTGAGTGACTCAGTTAGTGAGACAGTCATTAAATGGGTCACAGTGAGTCAGTCAATTAGTGAGTCAATGATTGACCAAGTCAGCAAGTCAGATAGTGAATGAGTCAGTGAGTGACTGAGTGAGTCAGTCATTCAATGAGTCACATAGGGAATCAGTCAGTAAGTGAGTCAGTCAGCTAGGGAACAACTGTGTCAGCAAGTCAGATAGTGAGTGACTGAGTCACATAGTGCGTAAGTCAGTCAGTCAAACGTTCAATGAGGCATACAGTGAGAGTCAGAAAGTGTGGGAGTCAGTCAGTGAGTCAGTGACTCAGTTAGTGATTAAGTCATTCAATGAGTCACATAGTGAGTCAGTCAGTGAGTGAGTTAGATAGTAAATGGGTCAGCAAATCAGATCGTGAGTGAGTGTCTTAGTTAATGAATCAGTCATTCAATGAGTCACATAGTGAGTGAGTGAGTCAGTCAGTGAGTCAGACAGGGAACAAGTGACCTAGTCAGCAAATCAGATATTAAGTGAGTCAGTCAGTCAAACCATCAGTGAGGCAGACAGCGAGTACATCAGATGACTGAGTCAGTGAGTGACTGAGTGAGTCAGTCATTCAATGAGTCACATAGGGAATCAGTCAGTAAGTGAGTCAGTCAGATAGGGAACAATTGAGTCAGCAAATCGGATAGTGAGTAAGTCAGTCGGTCAGTCAAACCTTCAGTGAGGCATACAGTGAGAGTGAAAGTGAGGGAGTCAGTCAGTGAGTCAGTGACTCAGTTAGTGATTAAGTCATTCAATGAGTCACATAGTGAGTCAGTCCGTCGGTGAGTTAGGTACTAAATGAGTCAGCAAATCAAATACTGAGTGAGTGGCTCAGTTAATGAGTCAGTCATTCAATTAGTCACATAGTGAGTCAGTCAGTCAGTCAGTCAGTCAGTGAGTCAGACAGGGAACAAGTGACCTAGTCAGCAAATCAGATATTAAGTCAGTCAGTCATTCAAACCATCAGTGAGGCAGCAAATGACTGAGTCAGATAGCGAGTGAGTCAGTTAGTGAGTAAGTGAGTCAGTGTGTCAGTCATTCAATGAGTCACATAGTAAGTCATTCAGTGAGTCAGATAGTGAATGACTGAACGAGTCAGCAGGTCATATAGTGAGTGAGTCAGTGGGTCAGTTAATAAGTGAATCTGGTAGTGAGTCAGTCATTCTCTAAGTCAAATAGTAATCGAGTCAGTGAGTCA
>JAOVVA010000032.1:14975633-14999245 GCA_028565275.1 Leiocassis micropogon | reverse complement strand
GTGTGTGTGTGTGTGTGTGTGTGTGTGTGTGTGTGTGTGTGTGTGTGTGTGTGTGTGTGTGTGTGTGTGTGAAGCAGTCTCTCCCACCTGAAGCACTCTTGGCGTTATGTTGTGTAAAGTTAGACGTGTCGAGTCGTGTGTTTACGGTGAAGCTCTGTGTGTTTGATCAGGTGTGTGTGAGCGACGACTAGGGTTAAGGCGGCTCTGATTTCAACCCTGCACAGTTCCTTTATCTGAACCCCCATACCGCCTTAAACTTCATCACACAGGCACCGCTCTGCTCCGGCTTGTTTATTTATTCCTTTGTTTGTTTATTTCTTATCTATCTATCTATCAGAAGTATATATTTATTTATGTCTTATGTCTGTATTTCTTATAATTCAGTAAAAGAAATTAAATACAAACAAACAAAACAGAGTAAATGTGTGTATTAAATGTATTTATATTTTGTTGGTTATTCATATTTCCTTTTTATTAATTATTTAATTTTGGATGTGTTTATTAGTTACATTTTATTTTTATTTATTTATTTTTTTATATATATGTTTATTTTTTATTTATTTAGACAAATAAATAAAACCAAAAAATATTACATAAATAAATGAACAGATAAAGTAACCAAGTTACTTGTTTGCTTATCTGTTTATCCATTTATTTATTTATATTTATCTATTTATTTATATGTTTATTTTTATATACAGTATATATTTTGTATTTATATTTATCTACTTATGTCATTTAGATTCATTTGCTTGTTTTTATTTACTTATCTGTTTATTAATATTAAACGATTTGTCCATTTTTATCTTTATTCAATGCTTTTTTTTATACTTGATTCATTCTTTCTATCTATCTATCTATCTATCTATCTATCTATCTATCTGTTAATCAATTCTTACATTTATTATTTAGTTAATTTTATTACTTTTATTTACTTTTAATTATTATTGTAATTATATGATTTTTATATTATTTAAAATTATTTTCTTAATCATTCATATCAAGAACAGAGAGAACTATTCACAGATGCAAAATAAAATATAGCTGCATCTGTTTATAATGTAGCTTCAAACAGATAACGAACCATAAATGAATTAGAATCGCTGTCAGATCATCACAGATAAGAGGAATAAAACATTGTGTGTAAGAATAACTCTGCATCTCATCAGTGAGTGTTCTCTTTCTTCTGACTGATTAGACTGATTAGAAAACGTCCTGCTCCAGCCAGCCAATCAGAGGTGTGTGTGTGTGTGTGTGTGTGTGTGTGTGTGTGTGTGTGTGTGTGTGTGTGTATTTAATGGTGCACGAGGTCAAACACTTTCCCAAATGGTTTTATTGACGCTCACGCTCACAGCATGCAAGTATTTGTAGGTGTTGAGTGTTGTTTATTCTGTTTCCTAACACCCGAGAGGCGTGTCGGCCGATCTGGTTTAGCAATCACGGCGCAACAAAGCAGACAGACGTGAAAAAATGTGACTTTACGAGCTCCTAATGCCTGCTTTTGTGATTAAATCCCAAGCCTCGTGCGTCTTTAATGGACCTCAGCTAACGCGGCCAATAAAACCAGTTAACCACAAATGGCGAAGTGTGGATGTGGATCTTCCCACGGGGCGACCGTTCAGTTCTGCCGCCTATTTCAGATCACTGGGGGTGTGCCTGAACCCTGCAGTGACACACCATGGCTCTACACACCCACACACAGACAAGAACCGTCATGCTTGTATACTGGGACTAATCCTAAACAGACCAATTATACTGTGCTTTGTTATATATGTGTGTGTGTGTTTCTCAAGGGGAGGGGTGTTATAACTTTTAGCGACAAAGAAAGTTCAAGAACAAATCCTTGTTTACGTGAGCACACGCGCACAGACTCACATAAACGCACATATTTGGTGTTGTAACATATGTGTTATCTTAATATTAATAATGCTCTGCCACGCCCCCTAATGGTAATCATAGTAATGTTTATGTTTAACCGCAAAATCAGTGTGTTCTTGCGTGTATTTTTATCACATCTGGATAGCCCTAAAGTCCCCAATACTATACACTCTCGTGCTAGGTGTTTGTGTGTGTTATTGTGTGTGTAAACATGAAAAAAAAACGTATCGGGTTATTATTCAAAATAAATAGAGTTAAATGTAAGCAGGACATTTTACAGGGCAGGACATGTCAGTGATAGCGACTTCAGAGTTAGCAGACTGGCGCGTTTCTTGTCATTTTGACTCATACGGGTTGCATGACAAAACGCTGATTAAAAATAAACATGACACACGAGCAGCGGCTCGCAGGTAAGTGGGTATAAGCGCTCTGGTTTTATTTTATGTCATTCAGCGGTCGCTGATGTTTTGATGTCGCGCTAATCGTCTTTCTGTTCCTCTTTTACATCGCTTGTTTTTTCCTCTCTGTATGTTTTCTCAGCTTCTAAAGTAATACTTAAGTAAAGCATGCTCGCTCTTCCCTTTTTACTGGAATGCTTGAGTAATAGAGGTGGAAAAACGTCAGAGCTGTTAATGACTCTGGGAAAGAAAGAGAGAGAGAGGGAGTGAGGGAAATGTGACAGAGGGACAGGGTAGGGGAGAGAGAGAGAGATTAGTTAGGGACAAAGAAGGGAAAGGAAAGAGATGAATGAGAAAGGGACATGGACAAAGAGAGAGCTAAATTAGGGATCGAGGGGGTTACAAGTGTGGGTTGAAGAGAGACACCACAGAGAGCGATATCTCCTCATTTTGCATTTCTTCTGTCTAATTCTTTTCACATCAACTCCTCCACCTTCCCAACTCCCTCAAGCACAGAGAGCGAGACATGCAGACACAGAAGACAAACGGGCCAGAAATTGATGTAGAAGAAGAGAGGTTAGAGTGAGGGACGAGAGAGATGCTGAAGGAGAGATTAGTTAGTGTAGATTAGTCAGAATAAAGAGTGATTGAAAGAGAGATGAGGGTGAGAGATGGATGTAAAGAAAGAGTGATATAAGGGACCAAAGTGAGAGAGAAGTGAGAGAGATGGAGAAGGGGCTGGAGTGAGAGAAGAGTGAGGGACAAAGGGGGGGGCAAAAAGGTACAGGGAGAGAGAGATAGAAAGAGAGAAATTGTACTAGATGTAAGGAAAGAGAAATGATTGAAAGAGTAATAGAAAATGTAGAGGAGAGTGAGACGGATGGAGGGATAGAGAGAGAAAGAGAGAGTGGCAGAGTTTCACCAGTGCAATTTTGCAACGCTGTAATTTCTCTTTTTTGTGTCGTACTCTAGAAGGTCTTCCGCGAAATAACGCAATACAGATACACGTCCTGCTGTGACCTTACAGGAATACACACACACACACACACACACACACACACACTCTCTCTCTCTCTCTCTCTCTCTCTCTCTCTGGGTTTGTGTGCACTAATGTCTGGGAAACGCACAGGATGATTTTGACACAACTTCAGACAGACTGGGTCACACACACACACGTTTGCACACACATTCACACACACCTTTTGACCTCTAATATATTTCTCTTTCTGTGCTGTGTGTTAGGGATTAACGCTGAATTAGCAAACTATGTTTCTGTAATTCTGACATGAACCCTGGGTGTGCCATGCATATACACACACAAACACACACACGTTATTTGATGTTACTGAATAGAAGAAAAGGATATGTGACAGTACAATAAGTAGATTTCCTGTGGTGTATGTGTGTGTGTGTGTGTGTGTGTGTGTGTACAGGTGTCCTCCAGGTTACCTGGGTGAGTACTGCCACCATAAGGACCCGTGCCAGCCGAGGTACTGTTTGAATGGAGGGAGCTGTGTGAGCAGCGGGCTGCCCAGTGCCCCTTCGTGTTTGTGTCCTCTGGGGTTTAGCGGCCCTCGGTGTGAAGTGCAGGACAACTCGTTATGTTACCCCAGCAACCCATGCAGGAACGGGAGCACCTGCTCTCTCTTGCGCAACGACCAGTACACCTGCCAGTGTGCTCCTGGATGGACAGGTATCATACACACCGTCTCTCTCTCTGTCTGTCTGTCTGTCTGTCCGTTCGTCTGTCTGTACTCTTCCTCCTTCTGTCTACCTCTTTGTCCTTCTGTCTGTCTCTTTGTTGCTCTGTCCTACTGTTTTTCTTTGTCCCTCTGTTTGTCATTCTATCCCTCTGTTTGTCTCTTTCTCCTTGTCTGCCTCTTTGTCTGTCTGTCCCTCTGTCTTTCCCCATATCCATGTGTCAGTCTCTCTGCCCTTTTGTCTGTTTCCCTGTATTTCTGTCTGTCTGTCTGTCTGTCCAGCTCTCTGCCTCTGTCTTTCTTATGCCTCTTTCCTTCTATTTCGGTGTCCGCCTTTCTTCTGCTCCTTTGTTTCTCTGTTTTTCTCTATGTCCTTGTGTCTGCTTTAATCTTTCTCTGTCCTTGTGTATGTTTTTTTTTTTTTTAATCTGTCTCTGTCTTTCTGTGTACCCTTCTGTCTCTCTGATTTTCTGATTGATCTCTGTCTGGGCATTCGTCTAACCGTCTGCCTCTCTCCTGGCACAAAGTCTTTCCTTGTCTCTTTTTCTGTTTCTTCTTTCTATTCTTCTTTCTGTCTCTTACCATTTGTTCGCCCCTGTATCTTTGTGCCAGCGTCCTTTTCTATGTCTGTTCATCTCAGTCGTTTTTGTCCATATTCATTATGAATACATTAATTATACAAAAGTTTAAAGTGTTTGAAAAAAAACTTTAATGTATATTATTTTCAATAAGTTTGGATGATTTTATTTTTGGATGGTGAATTTTATTCGCCCTCTCCCAGGTACACAGTGTGAACAAGAGGACAGCTGCACCTCCTCTTCGTGTTTCAACGGAGGAGCTTGCACGTCTCTTCCCAATGGGACTTTTTCCTGCACGTGTCCTCCAGGCTACGACGGGTCGCACTGCCAGAACGACGTGGATGAGTGCGCGAGGGAGCCGGCTCTGTGCCTTAACGGAGGAACGTGCATGAACGTTCGAGGCTCGTACTGGTGTAACTGCCCCCCGAGATATACGGGGCCCAAGTGCGAAACATTGTACGTCCCCTGTTCTCCATCACCATGCATGAACGGCGGAACCTGCAGACAGACGTCCGACATCAGCTACTCGTGCCACTGTCTTCCAGGTGAGAGAGAAGGAGAGACAGGTTGCTTATACCATAGCAGAGAAGATTAGTGTCACGGGTCGAGTCAGATTTGCTCACAATATGAAAGTAGAACAGACAATACACAGACAAATCAAAAACAGTCCAAATTCAACCATCAGGAAGTAGAAACAAGAATCTGGTTTATTCTGGGCGTTTCTGTGATTGTTTGGATCAATGTGCGCATGCGCGCATGCGCGCACACACACACACACACACACACACACACACACACACACACACAACCTGGGTTTCACTAGAATCCTTTTCTTCAATGACAGATCGTCTGCAGCTTAACAGTTCCTGAACACACACATTAATTCACGTTAACCCTTGGATTGGGAGAGCACTTGGACAGTGCTTTTTATTTTTCAATATTGTTGACGAGCACTAAGAACTAGTAGGTATTGTCCCAGATAAGGAGACATCAAAGAGACCAATCAGAGGGAAAGAAGAGAAAGAAAAAAAAGTATTCCTCAAATCACATATTCCTTATCCAAGGTCATATTGTGAAAAATGGATTTCAGAAATTAGTAAAAGCGCTTTAGATCGGAAATATAAACTGACTCGCAGCTACTTATAGTGCCGTTATTTGCTTGTATTATTTAGTTTTTTTTTTAATACAGTATGTTTATTGTTTAAATATCGCAATCGCAGGACGTGTTGTAATAATCACAATGTCAATTTTTGATAGAATTGTGCAGCATGAGACAAATGAATGGTTCACCTGATTGTTTTATCAAGAACGGCTTTAGAACGGTAAAAGGAAAAAGAAGAGAGGAATGCAGGGAAAGGAAATAAATGAAAAAACAAACAGGAGAGACAACAGATGCTGAAGCAACACAATGCTAATTAAACATTAGCAACATAAACGTTAACAACAGAAAACACTCAGCAACCACAATAATAATTTTATCAGTAGTATTTTTTAGATTATGTAGCAATTCCTGCCACTTTTAAGAGAAAGAGATAAAAAAGATAACCATTAAATTGTCTACTAAGAGGAATATGAAAATAAATTATATTAATTAAAATTCTGCTTATTATTATGATAGAATAGTATGTTCTACTATTATTAATAGTAATATTCTTCATATTCTTCGGTAATTTAATACTGATTGGTTTCAGTAATATTCCTTTAATTACTAAGGGGAGTTAATATTTTCGGTAATTTACTGTATTAATTAAATTTTATATATTTCTGTTTTAATTATATTATATTGTGGTTTTCTAAAGTTGTCGATTTGTTAATTGAAACCCCATTTTTTACATTGTTTTTATATATATATTTATGTATATATATTTTATTTATTTATTTATTTTTGACTGGAAATTTTATCTTTTTAGTTTAATTGTTTTCTGCAGGGAAATCGTTCTATCTTTGTATTTTGTCCTATATTTTCTTTTTAGGTCAGGGACAGTTGTGTAAGCATGTCGCTGCATATCATACTGTGTATGGTTGTCTACAGGACAAAGAAATATTTGGAATTGATTTGATTAGCAGGCGGTGTTAGTGTTTTCAGTAATAGCCATAGTTTAACTATTATTACTTTTGTTTTAAAATATTTTTAGTAGTACTACTTTTAGTGTTAGTTGTAGTAGCAGTAGTGTTATAACTCACTTTGTGTGTTTTATGTTTGTTTGTTTGTTTGTGTTGTGTCTTCTTGTATCCTTTTCTGTTGTGTAAATTGACTCAGGTTACGATGAAGGTGCTAAATTTTTTTTTTCCCCCCCATGCTGTAGTATTTTTATTCGCAGTGCCCACATTCTAACCTCACTTCCTTCTCCCTTTATCTCTGTGCCGAGCGTCGCCCGGGTGTTTGGAGTTCAAACACAGACATTCCTTTTACGAGGTTCGAGTTTAAAGGCGAGTGCGTTGGCACAGAGAGGCAGCAAGCCGTGACCGGCGTCTCCCCCGAGGCCGAGAACCCGAGCTGTGGGAAAGAGATTTACCACAAAAAAAAAAAAAAGATGCCAGAAAGAGTGATGAGTGATTATAAAATGTGATTCCGATAGGAACCGCTTGTCAGAAAAAGTGAGAGAGAGAAAACATTGACAGAGCCAAACAGAGGAGATGATAAATCACTGAAATATAAGAGTTAATTACAGGATTTGTGTTTGATGTGATTTATTTCTTTAATGAATCATGGGTTGTTTCCGCTCCTTTGTCTCCGTCTGCAATCAGGTTTTAGCGGCACAAACTGTGAGGTGAACATCGACGACTGTCCGGATCATCAGTGCCAGAACGGAGGAACCTGTATGGACGGAGTCAACACCTACAACTGCCAGTGTCCTCCTGAGTGGACTGGTACATATCTGTTGGATTTTACATAAAATAAAAAAACCCGAACTAACATATTTTTCCTGTTTCATTTTGTTTGTGTGTGTAATGAAGTGGTGAGATGGAAATGATGATTGACGGACTCATGACCTGTATCTTGTTAAGCCCGCTTTTTTCTTTTTTTTTTAAAAAACGTTTCTTTAGGTCAGTTTTGCACAGACGACGTGGACGAGTGTCGCCTGCAGCCCAACACCTGTCAGAACGGAGGCACGTGCAGCAACACGCCCGGCGGCTACACCTGCGTGTGCGTGAATGGCTGGAGCGGCCCAGACTGCTCTGAGAACATTGATGACTGCGCCGCTAGACCCTGCTCGGCTGGGTCCACCTGCATCGACCGCGTAGCGTCCTTCTTCTGCAGCTGCCCCTTCGGCAAAACCGGTGAGAGTCTAAAACCAAAACCCTTCTCTGTAAAACTCTGTATAAAAAAAATAAAATGTAAAAATTGTGTGTCTAAAAATTGAGTGCTCAATATATTATTTGATTAGTATCTAAAAAATATAACATGACCATACGAACTTTCAAAGATACGAACAAAGTGCAAAAGGCGCCCCAGAAAAGAAGAGATGAAATGAGCTGAAAACCCTGTGCTTGGCCAAGTTTGGGTATTTCCTACCTTTTTAAAGGTTCATCATGAACTGAACCACGTTTCTGTTTTGAACGTGTCTCAAGCCAAGGTATATGGTGCTGTTTTGTTCCTGAGTGAAAAACTCGCTCTTTCTCCCCTCAATATCACCCGCCTTGTGCTTGTTCAGCTTGGTACAGTGTTTTCAAAAGTGCCAGAAAAAAAAATCAGGGACTGAAAGAAAGTAATTTCTGACTGACTGTTGTTGTCACATATGTAACACTTATGTTAAAAGCTCCTGTTTTAAGTATAACGTGATGCGCAAATGCTGTAGAAAAGACATAGGATGTGGCTTCTTTAAAAGGGAAAAAAAAAAAGTACAGAAAAGTGCTGTGTGTGTGAGAGCGAGGCCTGCTCGTGCATGCTCTAATAGATGTTCAAACTGATAAGATGACGGAGTGACATCATGCCTGTACCGTGACTGTATCATGACTCTGTGTTTGTGTGTTTCTATGTCGCGGTCTCCGCCCCCCCCCCCCCCCCCCCCCCCCCGTGCAGGTTTGTTGTGTCACATTGACGATGCCTGCATTAGTAACCCGTGCAGGGAGGGCTCCCAGTGCGACACCAATCCCGTGAACGGCAAATTCAACTGCAATTGCCCTTTCGGATACAAGGGGAACACATGCAACGACGATGTCAACGAGTGCACAATTGGTGAGAGATCATACCTTCTTCTTGCCTCGTTATCTGTTTTTTTTTTTTTTTCCTTTTTCTTTTGAAACCCTGCTATCTCCCTCTCTCTCCGATAATTTCTCACTACTAATCAGTATCTAAGTCGTCATCTTCAAAAATTGAGTATTGAGAAAATTTTCAACTCCGTATGAACCTCTTGCAATCAGATGCAGGAGAGATAAATGCTTCCTGTAGCACATGGCTTGCCATCTAAGGAATAATCAATCATCTGCAAGCAGATGTTTCGCCGAACTCAGGGTTTTAAGAAAGTCCTGTTTGTGACATAATTTTGCCAAGAATGAAGTGTTGTTTAAAATATATGATTGTGTAACAGGACGTCTTAAAGGTTTGATTAGAAAGAAGATTATATTTATTTAAGATTTGTTCCTATATTGAAGCCAAAAAACACATTTGCACATTTGCATGAGAAAATGAATTATTACACAGATTTATCCCAAAACTCCCAATTTTAATTCTGGATTCTAACAGTCTGAGTAAATTAATATTATAACTTTTTTTTTTTTTTTTACATTTTTCCTTTTTTTTTAAATTTGTATTTCTATTGCGGATTGAGCGTCTCCTGTGTGTCTCGTGCAGGGCCAAACCCATGCGAACACGGTGGCACGTGCGAGAATACGGCAGGCTCGTTCACTTGTAACTGCGCACGTGGATATACGGGTCCCCGGTGCGAGCAGGACGTCAACGAGTGCGGCTCGAACCCCTGTCTGAACGACGCCACGTGTCTGGACCAGATCGGTGATTACACCTGCATCTGCATGCCAGGTGAGAAACACAGACACTCACACATGCACACTTACCCATTCACACACTTGAATGCTCGTTATTTTAAACACTGACTTTTGTGTGTGTGTGTGTTTGCAGGTTTTGTGGGTGTCCACTGTGAGATTGAAGTGGACGAATGCGCCAGTTCACCCTGCCTCAACAACGGAAAGTGTCTGGATCAGATCAGCCGCTTCGTCTGCGAGTGTCCTCCGGGTGAGAAACGCGCACACACAAACACACACACGCACACAAACTCACAAAATGACACCATATGCTAAATATCCACATCTTTATTCTGTATCAAAACGTAAAGTATGGTGTGGCCCAAACCAGGAATAAAAAATAAATAAAAAAGTTTTGATATTGTGTGTGACGTGCTTTGATTAAACATGTGTCTGTGTGTTTCTGTTCATCAGGCTTCACAGGAGATACGTGCCAAATTGACACTGACGAGTGTGCGAGCACGCCATGCCAAAATGGAGCCAAATGCATCGATCAGCCCAACGGCTACGAGTGCGAGTGTGCGGAAGGTACCGGCATGATACACACCTCCTCCACTGTCACCGTCCGCACACACCAGGAACTGATGAATCACTCCTTATAACCCTTTCTCTAGGTTTCAGTGGACGCCTGTGTTCGGAGAACATTGACGACTGTAACCCGAAGCCGTGTCACCACGGCGTGTGTAAGGACGGCATCGCTATGTTCACCTGTGAGTGTGAGCTGGGGTGGATGGGGCAGATCTGCAACCAGCAATTTAACGAGTGTACGAGTGACCCGTGCCAGAATGGAGGGCGCTGCCTCGACCTCGTCAACAATTACCAGTGCATCTGTCTGCCCGGAACCTCTGGTAAGATAAACACAAACTCTTACACTCATACAGTGACACCGGGTATTCTGCTAAAAGCAGACACAAGCAAGTTGGCCAGGCTAATTTGAGTATTGATATGCCATCTATATAACCATATATGGTAAACAACATGCATCTCGGTTACAGACGATCGTAAGTTGGTATCAGCGGATATTCGCTGTGTTGCCTGGCATCACCGTTCTGTTAAATAACATGACCTTTACCAATGTCTGTGGCCTGTGTCTGATGCAGTAAGTACATCTACTGTAACAGCGAAAATGCATGCACATGTCGAGAAATGTCTGCTGTGTGAGAGCATTACATGTTCTGTGATGGTCAGTTTTGTAACTCGTGCGCCAATGGCATTTCAAGAGGACGCAGCAAGCAAGAATTATGCATTTAGTTTTTTTAATCACTTTTATACTTGCGTTTAGTTTTTCACCAAAAATGTTTTTGCTGTGATACGTAGGTACTAGAAAATTTTCTGCAGTAGGTAGCTGTATAAGAGGCTTTTGGAACAGTTATTTTTCACAAAATTAGCCTGAAATAATATGAATCTGTTGAAGGTTGTATATGAATTTAAATTTAATGACTTTGAAATATTTATTTTTTTATTAAGATGAGTTCCTTGTTCTCATGGTGTGACAAGGGGAACAAATAACAAAAAAAAACAAATTAAATGATACATTTGAGAAAGATCATTACTTTAATTATCGGTATCAGTTTGAAATTGATGCATCTCTATAAATTATAAGAATTAAAAAGTCTACAAATATTTAGAATAGAGATTTTAGTAGGAACAAATCAAAAAAGTTTATATAGATTAAAAGTATCTTGGGAGTTTTAGAATAGAGATTGCAGGGACTGAAACCAGAACTTTTTTATGTAGCTAACAATGTGTGCAACTAAACCTAACATAACTAACTACAGATGACAGACCTGACTTTTACTCGAGCACACCTGGCCCATATTAAGGAAGCTAATGACGTTATGAAATGGCTTGAATGACCTCCTCACCTCTACCGTCATTTCCACAAAAAAAGGAGAAAATGAAGAAAGTTCTGTTGTGCGTAATAATAATAAATACGTAGCTGCTGATTACTGAGTCAAACTCTTTTTTTTCTTTTTTTTTTTCTTCCCCGCCAAAATGTTTTATTACTTAATCTGTATCTGAGTCTACACTTTGGCTTAAACTATAAATCTTACATCAGTTTTAAGCTGAAAGAAAGATGATAATTTTTAATGAATTTTATGAATATACTTGTGCTTTTGTGTGCTTATGTAAGTCAGTCTCTCTCTCTCTCTCTTTCTCTCTCTCTCTCTCATCTGTGTGGAAAACTAGCTGAGTTTACTGTAGTTCATGTTGTTTAAAAATGCTCCATGTACATAGTATTGCACCCCCTAGTGGATGTATATAGTATTGCACGCGTACTCAATACTATTCAGGTGTGTTGAAACATTTAATGCAGCTATTTGACGGGATAAACGTGTCTCGTTATTTGAAAAACAGGAGCAGAATTAAATGTCATTGTTTTATATAGCAGAGGGAAAAGATAGGTCTAAAATAGAAATTATCAGGATATTAGTGGCTTAAAACTAATACATGAATGATTAGGGTGAAAGTCGTGTATCGATGTGGAAGGAATGGTGTACGTGTGTGTAGACTCTAAAACAGGTAGTTCAGGTCTTTCCACTCGTCCGTCTCTAATCCGATGTGAGATTTACGCCTCTCTGTCTCTGCAGGTGTGAACTGTGAGAACAACTATGACGACTGCATCAGTAACCCGTGTCAGCACGGCGTGTGTGAGGACGGAATTAACAAGTACAAGTGTGTGTGCGATCCTGGATATACAGGTACACACACACACATACACACACACACACACACACACGTATACAGTTACAGTTTCGCATTTTATTCATAGCGCACATGCCACTCATTCTATTGATTAATCTCTCTCTCTCTCTCTCTCACACACACACACACACCATCTTTTCTTTTTTGCCTTATCTCTCTATATTTATCTTTCTTTAAATTTTCCTCTTTTCTTGTTTTTTTGCTCATACTATTTTATAATTTTTCTTCCTTTCCCTTCTTGTCCTTCTTTTTTAATTAACCCTTTCCTTTTCCTATCTTACTTTTTCTCTCCATCTCCATCCATTCACTCTTTCTCATTCCTGTTCTCTTTTTCTTCTCTTCTTTCCATCTCCCATTTTTTTTAATATTTGTCTTACTTTTCCTCTTTTTCTAACCTTTCCTCATCTTTATTCTTTCTTTTTTCCCTTGCTTATCTTTCCTTTGCTGATCTTACTCTCCCAATTGCTGCATTTCTGTCTGCATTCTCTCTCTCTCTCTTTCCATCCTCTGTATCTCTATCTCACGTTTTTATATCATGTGCTTCCTACTTTCTGTCCTTTCCCTTTCTTTCTCTATCACTATCTCTTTGTCTTTTTTTGTCCTTCTATTTTTTTTGGATACTTTCACTACTTTTTGCTTTTTAACACTTCTGTAAAACTACTTGTTCTTTCTTGCTCCATCTCTCTCTTCTTTATTCGTTCTTTTTAATCATCTTCCTCTGTATTCTATTTTATTCCCTTTCATTCTCCTTTAATCTCCTTCAATCTTATCCACTGTTTTCCTGCATCTCTTTCTCTCACTCACTCCATTCGTTTTATCCCCACATTTCCTGTCCTTTTTTTTTCTCTTTCGTCGTTTGTTTTTCTTGCCTTATGTCTGTTTCTCCCTCTCTCTGCTTTTTATTCTTCTTATCACCTCTCTCTCTCTCCTCGCTTCCACCCATCCCGTTCTTCTCACTGTATTCTCTCTGTCCCGTCCTCGTCTTGTGCCCGTGGTCCCTTTAGGTGAGCGGTGCAGCAAGGAGATAGACGAGTGCAGCTCGAACCCGTGTCTTAGCGGAGGGACATGTGTGGATAAAGTCAACGGGTTCGAGTGTCAGTGTCCAGCTGGGACTCACGGCCTGCTGTGTCACTCCGGGGCCGATCACTGCGCCCCTCAACCCTGTCACCACGGGAGGTGCGAGGAGGTCCAGAACGGGTACGAGTCTGATTTCTTTCCCTCTCTTTATCCTCAGGGCTTCTGTAACCTTTAATGAGAATCGAGTCGTCTTCTGTTTTTATTATTGTTTAGCTTCATTCTTTTCAGTTTACTGAATCAGCTGTTGTGTGTGTGTGTGTGTGTGTGTGTGTGTGTGTGTGTGTGTGTGTGTGTAGGTACCGTTGTGTGTGTATGCCTGGGTATGAGGGTCAGAACTGCGATCAGGAGAAGAACGAGTGCGAGTCCAGCCCCTGTCAGAACGGAGGACGCTGTAAAAACGCTGTGAACAGCTACAGCTGCAGTTGTCTGCTGGGATACACTGGTGCGTTTGTGTGTGTGTGCGTGTTTATTAAACAGTGCGCAATGTTGCATGTGTGACTCTCCAATTTTAATTGCACTACTACCCTCTCTCTCTCTCTCTCTCTCTCTCTCTGACACTGACTCTTTATTTTTGTCTGTTTTCATTCCTATCCTTCTCTCTTTATCCCTGATATCTCTCCATGTCTCATATATTACTCTTTTTGTCTCTCTCTCACTATACTCACTGTCTCTTTTCCTTTCTCACTTCCTGTCCTCTCTCTTCCTTTTTTCTTTTTCATCTCTCTCGCTCTCCATTTCTGTCCTTTACTCATTTACTCGCTTTATCTACCTCATGCTCTTACTTCTCTCTCTCTCTCTCTCTCTCTCTCTCACATTCCCTTTATCCATTTTTCCCCTTCTCTCCCTCACTGCTCCCTTTTTCAATCACTCCCTTCTCTCTGTTTCTCTTATCCGTCTTTAACTCTTTTTACTGCCCTCTCTCGATTTCTCTCCATCTTTCATTCTCTCATTCTCACTCTCTGACTGTCCCTCTCTCATTCTCTCTCCATTTTTGTATTTTTCCCTTTACTTGTTTTTCAAAATTATTCTTTTTTTTCTTTGTTTCTGTCCATCTCTCTCTCTCTCTCTCTTTTCCACTTTTCTTCCTCTTCATATCTCTCTTTCTCTCTCTCTCTCTCAGGTGTGAATTGTGAGATAAACATTAACGAGTGTCAGTCGAACCCCTGTGAGAACAAGGGCAACTGCATCGATGGAGTTAACAGCTACACCTGTAACTGCCCTCTGCCTTACACAGGTACGCGCACACACACACACACACACACACACACACACACACACACACGCACACACACACTATGGTCTTCTGCTATCCTCACATCTGTCCCTCCTGTCTTGTAGGGAGACACTGCGAGGAGGAGTTAATGCCGTGTGCGGCTCAGCCGTGTCAGAGAGGAGGTGTGTGTCGGCCCTCACCGGATTACACCTCCTACACCTGCAAGTGTCCCACTGGGTGGAAAGGTGTGTGTGAGCGTTGACTCTGATGGAACAGTCTTTCATCTTGAGTAGATTTGTATAGGTATTAAACTGTGTGTGTGTGTGTGTGTGTGTGTGTGTGTGTGTGTGTAGGAGCCCAGTGTACGGAGGACGTGGATGAGTGTAAGAAGAAGCCGTGTCTGAACGGCGCTCGCTGTCATAACACTCAGGGCAGCTACATGTGTAGCTGCCAGCCCGGGTATAGCGGCGCTAACTGTCAGACCAACATCGATGACTGCAGCTCCAGTGAGTACACACACACACACACACACACACACACACACACACGTATTCGTGGAGAAAACATTTTTAGCCAAGCATGAATGGCCTGTTTACAGTCACCTTAATCAGATTTAAGTCTGGACTTTCACACACATGCACACTTACATACACACACCTCAGAGGCTTTTAAATCTCGGCTTATTGGCTGTCTGTTATTACGTTATGCCAAAACTCTGAGAGATCTTGATTCTGATTGGTCAGAAGGTGTTAACTCGCAAATACATTATTGTTTCCATGGTAACATCTCATTCACTGGGGCTTTGTAAATCAGAATGCACATAAACAAATGAAAAAATATGTTTGTACAGTGAAGTTTAAAATGTTGAGCAATTCTAAATGAACCAAAAGTATGATGTCACAGACTAACACTAACATTTGTATTATTAGATCTAGTTTTTCTTGTGGTATAAAAGGAATAAAACACTTCAGTATGTTTTAGAAAAATAATAACTTTTTGTTTGTTTGTTTTTCTTTTTTTTTTTTCTTCTTTCTAAGACCCCTGTATCAACGGAGGCTCGTGCGTGGACAAAGTGGGCCGCTTCTCGTGCGAGTGCAGGCCAGGTTTCTACGGCGAGCGATGTGAGGAGGAGGTGAATGAATGCGAGAGCTCCCCCTGCAGGCACGAAGGAACTTGCACGGACTTCGTCAACAGCTACACATGCCAGTGTCAACCCGGCTACGACGGCATCAACTGCGAACGCAACATCCCCGAATGCACCGAGACGTAAGCACTGTCATCTTTTTGCTTTGTCCCTGTAACATATATGTTTCCTGCTCTTTATAGTATTTTATTTTTGATGTAGAAATGTTTCATTTACCCTTTTTAAGGATGTTTATGCTAAAGCTGTATTTTTTTCCTTCCTGATTTACGTTGTACATTTGTCACACTTAAATGATCAAACTAATTTT
The DNA here is from genome assembly GCA_028565275.1 of Leiocassis micropogon. Classification (NCBI taxonomy): domain Eukaryota; kingdom Metazoa; phylum Chordata; class Actinopteri; order Siluriformes; family Bagridae; genus Leiocassis; species Leiocassis micropogon. The sequence continues at coordinate 14,983,261 of JAOVVA010000032.1, read as the reverse complement.
TATATTACACGAGTATACCCAAGTAAATACAAAATGCAGTTTTTAAAAAAAGATTTTATTTATGAAGGGGGGAAAACCTGTCCAAACCTACCTGTCACTATGTGGGGGGGAAAAAAATTCACATTTACCAAAAAAAGTAGTCTAGGTTCAGGCTTAAATCCGACAAAGGTGACCTTAAACAGGGCATACATGCTTGGATGAATTTTTTGTCTCTTAATAAATGGAATCGTTGTTTAAAAATTGCATTTTGTATTTACTCGCAAAATATCCAAAGAAAAAAACAAAACAGGAAATACTTTATTTCACAGCACTGTAAGTGTGTATGTATCTACGTATGTCTGTATGTATATGTATAAACTTGTGCAACATTTCAACCATGAACGTATCTGAATCTTATTCTGGATCTTTATGGTCACATCGTCGAAAGAATTTGTTGAAAATATGAATGCTCGAGTAATGTTACAATAGTGAGTACATTTTAACAAAATAAATTGCAAAGATTCTTAAACTTAATAAAATTCCAGATCTTCTCGCTCTTTCTCTGATTTCTTTTTCTGTTTAGCTCCTGTCTGAATAACGGCACGTGCGTGGATGGCATAAACCGCTTCTCCTGTCGGTGTCATCCCGGATTCACCGGCTCGTTCTGCCAGTACGAGATTAATGAGTGTGAGTCGCAGCCGTGTAAAAACGGAGGCACCTGCGTAGACGGCCTCGGAACGTTCCGCTGCATCTGTCCTATGGAGTACACCGGACGATTCTGCCAGGTACACACAATTACACACACATACACAGAGTATTATTTACTATTAATATCTTGCATAAAAATGGCACACTTGATCATAATTTTTGCTTTTGCTTTTTTTTTTTGTAGTCAATGGAGAATTTGTGCAGGAACATCCAGTGTAAGAACGGTGGCGAGTGTGTCCAGCAGGAGACGACATGGCGCTGTCGGTGTCCTCAGGACTGGAGCGGGCTTTACTGTGACATCCCTAACCTCTCGTGCCAAAACGCCGCTGAAAAGAAAGGTCCGTCAGACTCTCAATCTAAAATGTCCCTCTTTTTTATTCTTTCCTTTTTTATGCTTTAACATTAAACTGTCACTGCTCCCCAGAATACACACAGTGCACACAATTTAACGTTTTTGTGTGATGTTTTAAAGTGTTGTCCGGTCAACACCCCAAGCGGCTCTCATATAACTAGTGTTTACTAACTAGTTTTTTAAAATGAGCTTTACAAATGAGCAGTAAAATTATTAATAAGGCACATGAGCTTTTGTGACTGAGGAGATCCCAGATACTGACCTATACTGACAAAAATATAAGCAAAAGAGATATAAATTGTTTATTGGTATGTGTGATGCTACATAATTATTTGGGTGTGTGTGTGAATGCGTGATGCTTTCAGGTGTCCGAGTGGAGCGTTTGTGTATGAATGGCGGAGTGTGTGTAAACAAGGATAACACACACTCCTGCTCGTGTCAGGTGGGTTGGACAGGCAGCTACTGTGAGATCGGAATCGATGAGTGTTTGTCCAATCCCTGCAGGAACGGAGGGACGTGTGTGGACTACCAGGCAGAATATGACTGCCAGGTAAAACAAACAAACAAACAAGCAGTGTGTGTATGTTAAAATAAAAATAGTTCATGATATTGGGTGTACGATGGTGCATCTCCATCTCTGTCTTGCACTCTTGTCTGTTTGTCTCTCTTTCCATTTCTCACTTTCTTCCACTCTTTTTCTATCACTTGCTTGTTCTTGTTCTCTTTCTTTTCTGTCTGTCTTTCTCTGGTACGCTCTCTGTCATTTTCTCTCTCTTTTTCTCTCATTCCTTCTCTTTTTCTGTTGGTCCCCATCTGTCTTGTTCTCATTTTTAATCTGTCTTCCCTTTTTTCTCTCTCTCTTTCTGTCTTTCTCTCTCAGTGTAAGCCTGGTTATCAGGGAGTAAACTGCGAGTATGATGTAAACGAGTGTCTGTCGAACCCGTGTCGTAACGGAGGCACCTGCATCAACCTGGAGAATCAGTTCTACTGCGCCTGCCCACCTGGAACCAAAGGTACCGGATACACACACACACACACACCCACACACACATACAGATGTATTAGATTCGTCTAAAGAATGCATGTGTCGCTTACATACGGTTGTCTCTGCCTGTCAGGTGTGCGGTGCGAGGTGGACGTCGACGAGTGTTTCACCGAGTATGGCTCGCCCTGTTTGAACGGCGGTCGCTGCGTGGACGGTATCGGTCACTACAAGTGCACGTGTCCTCCGGGTTTTACCGGCGATCGTTGCGAAGGCGACATTAACGAGTGCAGCTCGTCTCCGTGCCACAAACTCGGCAGCATCGACTGCGTCCAGCTCGCCAACGACTACCAGTGCCGCTGTCGCCTCGGTTACACCGGTGAGACCGCTTTCACGTTTTTTTCTTTTTATTTTTAAGTAGTTTAAGAGACGAAAGTGTGTTGTTTCTACAAAAAGCATTCGACACAGCTTATCAGAAATAAAGGCAGAAAATAAATGCAGCAGAGAATGAAAATGGGGCGAAGGCCGGGCGTAATGCATTTTCAGTTTAGTAACTTGTGTGAATGTGGACTTTTTAGGTTCGCACTCAAGTATTTGATTCATGTTTTGATCCATTTTCCTGTTTTCCACTTTTCCTTAGTGTGACTCAGAAATGCTCAAGTGTGTGACGTTTTTTTATGTGTGTGTTTGTATCCTGTAGGTCGTCATTGTGAGTCGATGGTTGATCTTTGTCAGTCGAAACCGTGCCACAACGGGGGCAAGTGCTATATGAACACGAGCTCAGTCCATGGGTACACCTGCATCTGTCCACCTGTAAGTCCAGAAGTGTGTACGTGTATGTGTGAGAGAATCATGATTTCAGGGTCTCTGGGAAAAGTTCTTCCGCAGTCTTGCTAATATTCTTGCTCTGCTTCTCCCTGCCTTCTGTTTATAACACATGCTTTTTATGTCTCACTTTTTTTCTGCATGGTACAAAAATGGCTTCTTCTCTAATAACTGCTTGTTCTCTCCTTTTCCTCACGCCTGCATTAAAATGGAGAGACAGCATAGATCAGGTAAAAAATAATACAAAATGATTAGTTTTCTCTCTAGAAGCTCTATTCCAGCTTCTGTTTTTCAGAAAGCTCATGCGCCTCACCTTGGTGTGATTTCTGGAAGATGTATTTTCTCAGGTTATCAGGTTGCTTGTATTTTAGTTTGTGTCTTGGAAAGGTGAAATATAAAATAAAGATTTAATTGTGTATACATTGTAGGTTTGATAGCTGGGGTTGGAGCAGTATGGCCAAAAATATCATATCACAATACTTGAAGACATTTCTATAATACAAAATATATATTATATAAATTATATACAAAATATAGGGATTTGGTTAATAAATAAATTTTAAATTTAGCTATGAAAATTATATATATATATTAAAAAAAAAAAAAAAAAACTAAAAGATTGTGAGTTTTATTTAATGGTTACCAAAACAATGTTTCAAAACTAAGAAGAAAAGAATATGGTAAAATCAAATGAGAAAGGATGGGGTCTAGCAATATGACGGTATAGTTTGAAGCATAATTTTTTTTATAGATTATAAAAATTATCATCTTTTTTAAAGGGTTGATTTAGATATTCTTAAATTTACGTAAAATGACACACTGATGTTTTCTTGTCAATTTGTTAGCAAACTGTTATACAGTCCATATCGTATCACAGAAAGGTCTTCGAGTATCGTGATATTGTTTTATTGATATTGCTCCACTCCTAATATTTTACAATCTGCTGATAATAATAATAGTATCAGTACTATATCATCATCATCATATTGCCCACTCTTAGTGGTAGACTTAACTTTGTGAAATTTCTATTCTCTAAATATATTAAATCATCCATGCTCTCCAGGTCTGAAATACATTTCCTTTACTTATATTAATTTGTAAACATTTTCACCACAATATCTCTCAGGGCCATACGGGCTCCAACTGCGGTGATATCGAGATCTACACTTGCGCCAACCTGCGATGTCAGAATGGCGGACGGTGCCGGGTGTCCTCCTCCCGCCAGCCTGAGTGCGACTGCCCGTCTGGCTTCTCCGGTGCGCTGTGCGAAAACCAAAATCCACCCTGCTCGTGCCAAAACGGCGGCGTGTGCGTGAAGGGTCTGCACAAATCCAACTCGTTCTTTTGCCACTGTCTGGCTGGCTACAGCGGAGAGCACTGCCAGATCAGAGACAGGACCGCGTCCTGCCCTTACGTGGAGTGTCAGGAGCGCCGTGGCGACAGGGTATGTGACCCACAGTGTAAGAACGCAGAGTGCGACTGGGACGGAGGAGACTGCACTCTGCACCGGCTCCGCCCGTGGGAGAACTGCACAGCCTCTGTACCGTGCTGGGAGTACTTTCGTAACGGCCGCTGCGACCCAGAGTGCAATAACGCAGGCTGTCTCTTCGACAGCTTCGAGTGCCCGAAGACCTCGCCGTCCACGCCTAGCGTGTGCAAGTACGTACCGCAGCGCCACCCTGAGACAGTCTTGTTTTACAGTTCCTGTAATTAAACTCAGACAATTTGTAACAGGATTATATTTTAAAATATATATATATAATGGTAGTAAAATGCAACCAGACAGATCTTCCCTTTAAAGTCCTGTCACAGATGTCACAGTTTTTTTTTTATATATATATATATATATATATCTTATTATAAATACTTTGGTTTGATGTATTCATAAAAGCATAAAAATTTTTACAGAGTTTAGTCAGCTCTAAAAATAAAAGGTTATGTGTCCTTTCAGGAATTACTAGAAAGTGTGTTGTGTGTATAAATCATACACACTGGACTGTACCTATAACTATTGTAGTTTTTAGATTTACAACTGATACAGTGTTGTCTGTCTATCTGTCGCTGCCTTCTCCACCTCCACCTCCTTCTCCTTTTGCAGGTATGACCTGTACTGTCGTGACCACTACCAGAACGGCTACTGTAACGAGGGCTGTAACAACGAGGCGTGCGGCTGGGACGGCTTAGACTGCTCCACCGACAAGCCGGCTCAGCTGGCGGACGGCACGCTGATCATCGTGGTGCTGCTGCAGCCCACAGAACTCCTCGGAGATATAAACGGCTTCCTACGCTCTCTTGGCATGCTGCTTCACACCAACCTGCGCGTCAAGCGCAACGATCAGCAGCAGCCCATGGTCTATCCGTATTACGGCACCGACAACGACTACCAGCACATCGACTCCGCCGGCGCAAAGCGAATCGGCAAGAGGGAGCTGAAGGAGGTCATCGGGTACGTTTGATGAAACACAGTCGATAAACAATTTAGCCTAAACGATATCGGTTTGCGTGTGACTCAAACATTATGCTTTGCCGGTCACGTGCAGGTCGAAGGTGTATCTGGAGATCGATAACCGTCAGTGCGCCGAGACGACGCCCAGTGAATGTTTCTCTAGCACCGACCAGGCCGCCTCGTACATCGCAGCCGAGTCCCTCAAAGACGAGCTGCATTATCCCATCTTCTCTGTGGAAAGTATGTCAGATCAGATTTTTTTACATTTTTTTTTTATTGCCTCACTACTTTCATATGTGATTACTAGTCTTGAGGTATACTTAAAATTCTCATGGGAGCACAAGCATTTTGTGTTAACATCTGTATTAATTATACAGTATTATATAGTATGAAGAACAAACTGAAAGAAAAGCATTTGAATAAACTGATGTCCTTAAAATATGTTTTGTAGATAAAACAATCCCCACCCAGCGTTGATCTTTTTCTGTTATCCCCCCAAAAATATTTTTAACATTATAACAAATTAAATAAATATAAACAGTGATTGTTCTCATGGTAATACTCCCTACCCCCAGGTTTTCCATCCCACCCACCGGGTGACCATGCTCTCCTCTACCTGGTTGCCGTGGCAGGTGGCATTATCCTGCTTATCCTGATTTTGGGCGTTTTGATTGCCAAACGTAAACGCAAGCACGGCATCCTCTGGATGCCAGACGGATTCCTGGCCAAAAAGGACAGCAAGCGGAGAGAACCTGTAGGCCAGGACGACTTCGGCATGAAGTGAGTCGAACTGATAAAGTCGGAATTTTTTTGTTTTTTTTTTGTTCAGGTTTTTTTTTTTTTGTTTTTTTACACCGAAACAGTGGTGTAGTTGTTAGCCTTCAGGACTGTGTGTGTGTCTATGTGGAGTTTGCATGTCCTGTGCTTGGTGGGTTTTCTCCAACAATCCAGAGTAAGTTTATTGACGTTTCAAAATTGCCTGTAGTGTGTGTGCTCGATGTGCCATGTTCCCTGGACAGGATAAGCGCTATAGAGAATGACAGTATGAATTTTTCTTTGAAAAAGGAACCAGTGTCAGGGCAGTAGTTATGAGAACATTTTTTTTTTGTTCTAGCTTATAATTATGAGTACCTTTTTTTTAAAACTTTTTTTTAACTTTTTTTTTTTGCCTGATTGTGAACTCTTTAGGCGGAGCCCGATGTGATTGGTCAGATTAATAAAATTTGAGTTTCGCAGCATGACCAGTCAGAGCTAGCGCAACATGGCTGTCCAAGAGTTATATATATTTTTTATTACACACAAGAGTATAGGCCTCAACTCTAGAGTTGGATTGTGGAAAAAATGACATGCAAAATGATTGATAGGCATGTTAACGCCATTGATTTTTGTACAACAAAGTAAAATAAAGATGAGTGTACTTTTAATCTGAACCATGGCATTTCTCACTTTTTTTACGGTGGTTTGTAGGAATCTTCAGAAGTCACAGGTTGAAGGACTGATTGACGGCAGTGCTGGACATCACTGGCCAGAGGAGGAGCATCAGCCAAAGAAGCCAAGGGTGAGAAAAAGTCTCTCTCTCACATACACTTGCACACACTCGCACACGCACTTTTGCATTCAAACACACACTGATGAAGATAAACTGACATCTATATATAGTAAGAGACATAAGAGTATTTGACATTCTCTCTTTTTGTCTCTCTATGTCAGTTGGAAGACAAGCCGTTGTTGGGAGTGGATGCAGGAGTGGATCGCAGAGAGTGGACTCTGCAGCACCACAAAGCTGCTGATATCACCCTCACCCCACCTCAGGCTGATATCGACATGGACTGTCTGGACGTCAACGTGAAAGGACCTGGTAATGACCCAGTTAAAGAAGTTAACTTGAGGGGAATTGTTACGTAAACAGAAAATCACAGGAAATTAAGTCTGCTGATTGGGGGGGTGGGGTAAATGGGGTGACAAAAAATATATATTTTTAAATGCGTATAATGTTAAAACAAAACAAAAAAAATTATACAAGTTATAGTAAGGACGACAACTGAAACAGTAGTAAGCAAAAAAAAAACATGCTAAGATGAATGTGGATTAAATAACGGAAATAGTAGAAATTTAAAAGTGACAGATTTTTCACGTTTAGTTACTTGTGAGGCCATTAAAAAATTTTTATGCATGCTTTTAATTTATTGTGCAAGATTGTGAGATTTTAAGAAGGATAAGATGTATGATTTTAAAGAATTTACCACAACACAGGGCTCACAAAATTTCAAAATCCCTGGTAGCCCTTCGGGCAGGCACTCTTCAGTCTTTGGTAGCCCAAAATAAATTTAAGTAGC
>JAOVVA010000032.1:14955166-14967633 GCA_028565275.1 Leiocassis micropogon | reverse complement strand
TAGCAGATACATCTCAATATCAACTGTTCAAAGGAGATTATTGTGTATTTTGGATAAACGCCTTCAGCATTGTTTTATAGTGTAGTTAGAAATAAAAATCAGGACAACTCATGAAGTTAGAAGGGGTGTACAAACTTTTGTCTTGGACCGTAAGATAATTTAGCTACAGTACAAAACTCTAGTTCTGATATTATTTAGGATTTGTTTGCTTGTGTTTTTTCTTTTTTTAAGTGGGCAGAATTTCAGCCCTGCCCAGGCGGGATTTTCTTAGTGTGATCTGGCAACCCTGGTAACATGATAATATTTTTAATGATGATTTTTATGTAATATTTACTCTGAAATGAAAATCTCCAAGCTCTTTGTTGAAGAGTCTTGCAGTTGTTGCAGAATAATTTCCCCTGATTCTGATCATGCTTTACATCAACAGTCAGTCAAGTCAGTAGCTGATGGTGTGTGGGTGTGTGTGTGTGTCAACGTGTGTGACGTGTGTTGAACGTTGTGCGCTGACACCTTTATTCCTCCCTCAAACAAAAAGCTTTTACTGTGCAAACACAGAACTCCTGTGAACCTTTTGTCGTCCAATAAAGAGTAACCTAATATTTATTTTTTTGGCACTGAAAGGAGGTGTGGCCGAGGGGGCGGTTCACATCCTGGTACATGATCTCCGTGTCCTCCTTCTGCAGAGCCTGAGTGTGTGTGTGTGTGTGTGTGTGTGTGTGTGAGGGAGGGATAAATGTTACAAAAGTCTTAGGAAACCCAGTCAAGGTTCAGGTTTCTGTTGTTTTTTTATTCTCAGACCATGTCGTCGTAAAGCGTCCTTCTCCTCGAGTAGAGAGAGACAGAGAGAGAGGTAAGCTCGACAGAGGTGCGGGGCTCACTTTTAATTAGGAATTAGAAGCTTGAGTCTGGGTTGCTGTAACAGGGTGTTAGACAGGTGTGTGTGTGTGAGAATATTTTATTATGTTACTTACCGATATATTTATGTAGAATAAGTAGGTTGGTGTCTTTGTGTGTGTGTGTTAATATATAATATATATAATTCAATCTAGTATGTTTTATTGTTAAAGACAAAGATTATTTCAACCAAAAGCAGACTTTTTTTTTTAGTTGCAGCTTCAGATCTGGAATCTGGATTTTTAAATTTTTTTAAAATTTATTTCTGAAGCTCTGTCAGGATGCTTAGACGTCACTGGCGAAGAGGAATTTTTAACTCGTGTCTCAGGTTCTTCGTGGTATCAGTGGCTCAAGAGTTAAAGCTCTGGCTTTGTTGATCAGAGGGTTGTGGGTTCAAGCCCCAGCATTAGCATGATAACCCCGATTGGCTCTCGAGCAAGAATCTTACTGCACTCTAGAACTCTAGCTGCTCCAGGCCGGGGCAACATACCAGAATGATCCTGACTAAGAAAGGGGTTTGTAGATGTGGCAAAGATTTCTTCTTCTTCTTCTTCTTCTTCTTCTTCTTCTTCTTCTTCAGATTAAACTTGGACCATTTAGATAGATGTTACAGTCGACCCCTGTAAAGTTGCGATTCAAAGTTTGCAGCCTCCGTCGTTTGCAGATTTTTCCTTAGAATAACCTTAATAATTGTTTGCAGAAACCGCAAATATCCTCCGCAATTTTTTTTATCGCTTTTTTTGTTGCAATATATAATTTATGCGTCTTAACGCCAAACTATTAAGAACAATACGTTACTCATTTTATAACATAAATATTATTGTAAATTAAATTTTTTTAGTACTGTAGAGAGAACACAAAGCAACCGTAGAGGAAAAATGCGGCTTGTGACGGTGAATTATTACCGTATTTACCCTACAGTACTGATACCAAAGAAAAGGCGGTTGCATGAATTACAGTGCATACAGAGGGGTGACATCTGTGTTTTACATTCGAGCGCTGCGGGAGACACAGCAGTACAGAACTGTACAGTATACGGGTTTATCTTTACATTTTTTTTTAAGGTAATGTATTAACCGGAGTTTGAAATGACTTTGAAATGTTTTGGGAGAATATTTGGGGTTTAAACTATAAAATCAGACATTAATTGCCTTTTTTTTTTTTTTTTTACCACATCCAAAATTTGCGCTTTTTCACAATTCACGAGTGCTCTAGGAACGTGACCCCCGCAAATTTTGGGGGTCGACTGTACATAGACAGGAGAAAGGTATCCCAGTTCCTGCTGGTACAAACCACTTTTATAACATGATGCTTCCACCGAAATGCTTCATAGCTGGGATGCCTTTCTCGGTTGTTAACACTTGGTGCTAAAAAGGGCCAAGAAATATTTTTCCACTCAGACTTTTCTGTCTGAGTCTCTGCCAAACCTTTTTTCAAGCTCAGGGTTTTTTTCCCCCCCCGTCTCATCACTTTTGCGAATCTCATGACATTGCGTGTCCTGTCTCTTCCGTCTGAGCTGTAGATCCTCACCAGCTCCTTGACAGTTCTTTTCTCTAGGTTGCTTATTTTCCCTTTATTAGATGATCTTCTGTAGTCTAGCCTGCCTCTTCATTTACTTTAATATCATAGAGTTATTTTATGTAAATTTGCACTAATTCCTCATAACGCTTCACAGTCTAGTAAATATCAAGCGCGTGACGGCTTCTGCGTGGCGCTGTGTACGTCTACGGTCCTCCGTAATTAGTTGTCAGTTGCTGAAATAGACGTGAGGAAATGATTCAGCGATGCCTGGCGTCCTCATTCGCTGCACGAGCGAGGAAATGAACTCAGCAGGCAGGAAAGTGCCTTCTGTGCTGAAGGCACTTTCATTCAGCTGATTCATGTGCTGAAATTCTCAGGCCATTTTCCAGGGAATAACCTCAACGACCTCCTTTTAGATTTGCGCCGAGGATTTCTGTCACACTTTCCTATTGTAGTGCGAGTTACAATAAACTAAGTGTCCGTGATCGTCTCAGACGTGTGTCGTGATTTATGACGCCATATTTGTTAGTGTTACTGTTTGTAGTGGTTTAAAGTTTTTTACTGCTAGGTGTGTGCACAAATATTCGGTTACTCAGGTGTGTGTTTATCGTATGTGTGTGTGTGTGTGTGTGTTAGGCGTGGCAGGGATATGTATCAGATGGTTTTCTCTTCTTTCGTACATGAAACTTGCAGAACATGAGAGAGATCAATGTTACACCAGAAACGATACCTCGTAGCCATTCTTGAATATTTTTTACTCACTTTACACTCTTTAAAAAAATGTTTTGTTTATTCCTCTACTTTAATTCACCGGTTTAGTAAACATACGTAACAGCATGATTCTTAGAATACATATTGTTTTTAGAGATGATGTTATGTATCGTAGTTTTTTTTCATGTGGTGATTTATGTACTGTATCACCACATATACTGTAATGTATAGATGCAAGCAGCGATGAGCGGGCCCAAGCACCCTGCGCCATCGCCACCCGATACCAATACCATTAGGACATAATTTTAGACAAGGGAGAATTTTATGTCTAGATCTCCAAAAAGCCCCAGGTGTTTCACTATGATGTCGCTCAGTGTGATGTCACACACAAAGTTATTAACCACTTCTTGGCGTAAGTTTAAATTTTCCGGGCACTGATATCTGATATATATATTTATAAAACCCCTTCCAGGATGACAATGTTTAGAAATGTAGTTTTCAGTGTTGACGTGTGACAGGAAAAACATATCCCTCCCCCAGGCTTCTGATTGGCTAACATGGCTTTACAGTTAGGGTTATATCGCCCTCTGCTGGTAGTTCGTGCTTTGAAGGCATTCTGTTGCGTTTTGTGGACGAAGAATTGTTTATTTTTGTATTTTGAGAATGGAGGAGGGGTAAAGGAGGTGCTTTGTTTTTGTTTTTTGTTTTCCCCTTTTATGATCGACTCCTACTAATGTAGTCTTTTCTTTTCACTTTAAATTGAGCCATCATTATTCGTTATATTGACAGTTTTTCTTTTTTATTTATTAAACTTTTTTTTCCTTTTTCCTCATAGCTATAAATAATTTTGCCTTCTCTCTGTTTACTGCTGACAGAAATCCTTTATTATTATATCACCACTGGTTTTTGTACCCCAGGACGTTAATACTTGACTATAATCTGTGAGAGCAAAGTGTCCTCTGTCCTCACTACGAGCACTGAGAGATTAGTAAATCATTTCTGCTCTTCCTCTTTTCCACAGGTGGCTCAGCTCGGCCCTTACGCCATGACGTCGACACGGCTGAAGTACCTGTCTCTGGGCGTGCTGGTGTTCCAGACGACCTCTCTGGTGCTCACCATGCGATACTCGCGCACGCTGCAGGCCGACGGGCCGCGTTACCTCGCCTCCTCCGCCGTGGTGCTGGCCGAGCTGCTCAAGATCCTCACCTGCGTCTGTCTGGTCTGCAAAGATCACAGTAAGATCACACCTCGGTTTCCTCTGCTTATCCTGATGTGATATAAAAAACACCTTCATCCCACTAATAATTTCGGTGTTTTCATACTCGTCGTTCCCGTCGTCAATGCCGTAGCGTTCTATCCGCGCTCTCTTTGCCCGAGGTCAGTGAGAAGCGCGTCCCTGCCGTCTGTGCTGAAATTTATGTCCCGTATTTATCTGCCTGTCAGTATTGTAACGTCTCGTCTCTGTCTCTGTCCTTGGCGTGATCAGGTTACAGCGTACGTGCTCTGAGCAGCGTCCTCAGGCAGGAGATCCTCCACAAGCCGGTGGAGACGCTGAAGCTCGCCATCCCCTCAGGAATCTACACGCTGCAGAACAACCTGCTGTACGTGGCGCTGTCCAACCTCGACGCCGCAACGTACCAGGTATCAGGAAGTTCACGGGTTCCTCTCAACATCCATCCATCCATCCATCCACCTATACATTTCTCATTTCATTCATCCATCTATCCATCCTTTTATTATTATTTTTTTTTCATCCATTCACCCATCTGATTGTCTTTGCCTCTTGTATTTCATCCATCTATTCGTCTTTCTTATCTGTCTGCATGTCTCTGTGCATTTTATTCATCCATCTGTTGGTGTATCTGGCATCTCATCTAGGGCTGTAGCTATTGAATATTTCAGTAATCGAGTATTCTACCAAAAAATTTTATCGAGTAATCGGATAAAATGTACTTTTTGCTTAATTAAACAGCAATGCAAAATATGTAAGAGAAACAAAGATAAATTGGTTTTCTTTTTAGAAAAATCAACTTTTATTTTTTAAATGCATACAGCATTTTATCAAAAATTAACATTGTCATTATTCACAATACAAGGAACAGCTTAAAGTTGACTGAAATGAATTAAGTGCATCACAGAGCCATATATTCTTATTTTAAAGCCTTTTCTCAGAAGCAAAAACTAAAAACAGGTATTTCAAATGACTAAGTATCAAAAAAACTAAGGCACACATTAAAATAAATAATTATACAAAAACACTAAGTTGTGCAACTTAACTTTTAGAACTAAAACTTTCTAAATTTACAGCTCAGACATAACATAAGCCTTTACTGACAATTTCTGTCATTTTCTCTTGCTGGTTTCTTCTTCCCTTGTCTCGCTGATATTTTTATCGCTCCTTTACATTTTACAGCCCGCATCAGAACGCTCCATCAAATCAATACACAGCGAACTGTTTGCGTCTCCTTCTGCTTTGTGGGTGACGTAAGCGCTTCTTCTTCTGACGGCTTGCATCCGAAAGCGCGCTGTCACGCCAAACGAATAATTGCGCAAAAACAAAACGCAAGCTTTTAAAATTAATTAGCAAGCTTCGAGGCAGAAAATTTTTTGTAATCGAATTACTCGAGTAATCTCATCCATCAGTCTATGAATTTTTTTCTATTTAATTTTTCTATTCGCCCAACCATTTATCTATGCAGCTCGTATTTCATCCATCCATCCATCTTTTAATCTTTCCTCCTGTCTGCACTTCTTGCGTTTTATTCAGCCGTACATCCAACGGATATCCTTCCATCCATTTATACATTTTCTCATTCCATTCATCCACTCACCTGTCCATCCTTTCACACATTCAGACTCATTCTATCCATTAATCTGTCTACACATTTCTTATTTCTTTCATCTATCTATTTGCACCTGTGGTATCTCATCCATCCATCCATCCATCCATCCATTCACTCACTGATCTATAATTTTTCATGTCATTTATCTACTTAACTATTTATCTACTAGATTTTGATCTCTCCATCTGTACCTCTAGCTGTACATTTATTAAAAAAATGTCTCATGTCATCCATCCATCTACACCTCTTTCTGCACATTTTGCATCTCATTATTCCATCAATCCTCCCATCCATCCATCCGTCTATACATTTCTCTAAAAATGTATCATTTCATTAATTTATTCCGCCTTTCATCTACCTACACATCCCGCACCCCATCCATCCGCCCATTCATCCATTTGTCTGCACATTTATTTCATTCATCCATTCACCATCCGTCTGCAATTGTCCGTCTGTCTTTACATTTCTCATGTTATCCATCAATCCATCCATCTATCTATACATTTCTCATTTCATTACTCCATCTGTTCATTCATCCAGGCGTCCACCTACACATTCATCCATTCACCCGTCCATCTACGTGTTTCATTCAATGTATAAGTCCATCCATTTTTATAAATATAGAATAATTCATCTCGCATCTCAGATCGTCATTCTGTAAATATTTTTCCATCAACACTTACCTCGTGACCTGGGCATTATTTAAAGTAAAAAAAAAAACAACAACATTTAATTTCATGATGTGTCCTGGCAGTACTGTTTGCTCAGTCTGTGGGCGTTTTCTCCTTGAGGACCAGCTGTGTCTCCATTTCACCCGCCGCGCGACAGCATCCTAATTACCCTGGAGGAAACCCGTGATTAAGGCGTAGAGGAGGAGCCGTCTACACGATGTATATGATGGTCTGGCACTTCTCCAGAGCTGCGATTGAAATGTTACGTGTAAAAAAAAAAATAATTTTTTTTTTAATAAAAATAAATAAAAAAAATAAAATCTACACTGTGTAAACAGTCACATTATTACGGTCATTAAGATTACATTTATTACCGTTATTACTGTACACGCATCATCGTTCTGTCACTATCATTAGCGGTAATGCTGCACAGGAGGCGGGGCTTCGGCAATTAGTCCTGAACAAAAATGTTCTAAATAGTAATGTATCATGTAATTTAAATAAAAAATAATCCTAATCATATATAAAAATATATATATATTATGGTATAATGGCTTTGTCGATACAAGCTGAGTTACAGAGGAATAAAACAGTCCATGTCATGCGATTATAGGAAAATATCGATTTATCTGCAGCACAGCAATCAGCCAGTGATTTATTTTAAAGTGTTTTTTTTTTAGTTGCATTTAAAGTCATGCCGTATCCTTAAATCACTTTGTTCTCGCTGCCATCCTGTTTGTCCTCTCTCGCTCACTTCTACACTGTTTCTAGGTGACCTACCAGCTGAAGATCCTCACCACCGCGCTGTTTTCCGTCTCCATGTTGGGACGCAGGCTCGGGCTTTATCAGTGGCTCTCTCTCATCATTCTGATGACTGGAGTCGCTCTCGTGCAGGTAATCACACAGAAATCACACAAAAATCACAAAATCATTGATAGTTTTTTTAGTAGTAATGCTTTAAGACTTTAAGTTTATTTATTATAATATTTTTTTTTTTTTTATAAAGGGTTTGTTTTTCCATGTGCGAAGCCAGGATTATAAACTCTTTCCATCATAATGAATGTCGGGCTGATGGTCTGCCTCACCTGTTTTTTTTTTTTTTTTTTCCACAGTGGAACCTTGGATTGCGAGTAACTTGATCTATGAGTGTTTTTGCAAGACGAGCAAAATTAATACCAAAATTAATTATCACTTGATAAACGAGCAGTACGTATACGCTTTGTCTGTCGGGTGTCACGTGATCACAGCTGAGCCAATGGTTATTCTCTCTCTCTCTCTTGCGCTGTGGGATTGTGGGTAATCGTCTCTCATGCTCGGTCTCAGTGCGCGTGCGTCACGCGTATAATCAATATCCGTACGCTCGTGTGCTGTTTATTATACCATTGTGACCATTTATTTTGTATACCAGTTATTTTGTGTCCTTGACAATGTGATGTCACATTTTTGCGAAATCCTCAAAAGGAGGCAAAAGCAAGTGTCATTAGAGCGGTTCCTTGTTAAACTCGCACAAAAACATGATGATTCCAGTAAACCAGAAAGCAGTGATTCTTTTCCTACTTTCTTTCGTCTCCCTCACAAAAGTAACGATTCTTTTCAAAGTTCTTGTTAATTTGTTATATTTTGTATTGAATATTTTTGGGTTGTGGAACAAATCATCTGAGTTTCCATTATTTCTTTCGGGGGAAATTCACTTTGATGTACGAGTGCTTTGATATACAAGCACGCTTCCTGAACAAATTATGCTCACAATCCAAGGTTCCGCTAAATTAAATTTTTTTTTATTAACAGAACAGACGTTCACAGTCAAATAAGGGAAAGTTATGTGGTGTTTGGAATCAGTAAAATGTTTTTGAGAAAATACAAAGTGTCTGAGTGGCTTCGGCTGTGGGTTACTGATCAGAAGGTCAGCGGTTCAAGGTTGTCTCTGTTGGGCCCTCGAGCAAGGCGCTTGACCTCTGACCCCAGCTTTCTACTGTGACAACCTTAAATAGGGAAAAATAAATAATTAGTGTTACAAATAAAACCTTCTTCTTGTTGTTTTATTGCAAGCAGATTGACAGTTTTCTGATTGTGTGTGTGTGTTGCGCAGTGGCCCACAGACTCTCCAGGCTCCCCCGAGAAGCAGCAGCAGCCCACCACAGGGTCTCCGTTCGTGGGTTTGGTGGCCGTGTTGGTGGCGTGCTGCTCCAGCGGCTTCGCTGGCGTTTACTTTGAGAAAATCCTCAAGGAGACGAAGCAGAGTGTGTGGGTCAGAAACATCCAGCTCGGTCAGTACCTATATGTGTGTGTATTCTTATTATGAGGGGTGTTCAAGTCAAACTGGGAATTTCCACATCCCCCCCGTACAGCTCTGTCCTCACTCCAAGAGATTTCTATATGTTAAAGGAGTTCCTGGGAGGCCGGTGTTTCATTCTGATCTTGGCTGCGATGTACAGAGAAAAAGTTCTACCTTGATGGTGTCCAAGCACAAGTGAAACACTGGGATAAGTGCATTAGTGTATCAGGGGATTATATAGAGAAATAAAGCGAGTTTTGACTTTATTCTGCACAGTCAAAAGTCCCGGTTTGACTTGAACGCCCCCTGTTTCCAATGAGTTGCTTATCTGCGTCTGAATTTCCATAAAATCCTACTCCACCTTCTAATATACAAAATCATTTATTTTCATTTTGTTCAATGAAAAACAAAGCAAACCAAAACATGAGATTATCTTCGTCCTTGACGTCTTAAAATTTATTCTAAAATTTGTCCCTTTTTTTTTTTTTTTGTCCATTTGCAGTTGTAACTTGTTGCGTGGTTTGCAGTTGATTTAATTGTTTCATTGTAGTGTTTAAAGCTAAAAGGGTATCATGCATGAAAATGTTTTTATACCAATAAGCATGTACAACTTATTTTTTTTCCCTTAAAGTGTGTTTTTCTTCACCACGCTGGTCCTTCACCAAACGAAGGCTGCTCCCGGCAGAGACGTAACGATTGCGTGTTTGTCAGGAGGAATGTCGTCTTTCACGCTTATTTTTATCGAGACGTGCTCTAATGGGGTGTTAGCAGCTCCGCTTTGTGTTTGTTCTTCTTTAACGGAGCGTGAGATTCACGGCTTCTTCTGTGCAGTAGACATAACTTTTATACCTTCACACACCCTACATCACAGCGGGGCGATGACATGTTATTCAAACCTCCCCCACATCATTCCATATTGATACTCATTACAGTATAGTTCAAGGTTTTTTGTTTGTTGACGTGAACAGAACCCAGATCATGCATTATTACACAATCTATCCAAAAATGTAATAAATCTAGAACAGGCTTCTTCAAAGATGTTTTTGTCTCAGTCCAGTCCCTGTACCTGAGCAGTCTTGGAGTAATGTTTTTTGTTTAAGTGCCCTATGAATCATTCAAACATTTAAAAAAACATCTAACTTAAAGCCTGAACCAGTGAGAAACAGGTGCAGATGATGACAGATGATCAGGCCGGTGATTATTATACTGCTGATGCTGAATGCTGAGTGGATGGAACGGACCAGAAGGGAAATTAGGTTGTTTTATTTTATGTAGAAATGGAGGGCTCCATCACAAGTTGGTCCTCGTCACAGTACATACTAAACAGTTACAATAATCACGTTAAAGTGGCGGCTAGAAGTGGGTGGGATATGTAAGGCAATTTTTTGGAATTTTTGTCTGTCTGTCTGTTTGTTTGTGCATGCATCACGTAAAAATTACTGAACGAATTTGAATGGGGTTTTCACAGGTGTATTTGGCCGAGCTTGAGGTAACATATAGACTTCGTTTCATCGCAATCTGCCCACGGCAAGAGAAGATGCGCTACTTTGAAATTTAAACGGAAAACACAATTGTATATATAAAAATACACCTTGAAAAAAAATCATTAGTTCATCTTAAAATTCAACAGATGGCGCTGTACATTTTTTAAAACTCACTTGAGTGTGTGATTAAATTCCACACGAACAAAGTTGCAGGCACATCTAGTGTGTGTGTGTGTGTGTGTGTGTGTGTGTGTGTGTGTGTGTGTACACATATTGAACACTTTATTTAGTTACCATGACCACCATAAGTTGTCCCGGACCCCATGTAGCCGTCATTATCTGCTCTTTTTACACTCATCCCCCTCAGAGCTGCAGTAATTTTACCTGACAGGAACCTGATCTTTAACGGTATGTAAAGTGTCCTGAGTAAAAGGGGGCGTGTCACAGACTGCAATTTCTGTTTGTTAATTCAAAACATATGCTTCTAATCCATTTATAGTTGCTTTATAACAAACATTTAATAAAAAATAATAATAGTAGATTAAATTTAAATTGTAGTAAAACTAATACTAAATGAAAAATAGAGCTTAAAAACACCATAGTTTAAACTCCTCTGTCCTGCACGTCGGGGAAAACGTGAGTGTTTGAAGTTAAACCACTGACTGATGCGTCCTTACTGAACACTGAGTATTTATTTCTCCCGGAAGGTTCCACCAGAGCCATGAGTTTGTTCCTGTTGTTGAAAAAAATACAACTTCAATACGTTTATGTTTAGGTTTCGACTATATACAGCTTTTAAAACACAAATGAACGAGCTGTTACTATAGAAACCGTGATGTGTACGAGTGTGTTGGTATAAACTTGGGATCAGTTGAATTAGCGACTGGAACTCACTGGACTCATATAAGGATCCACTGACCTGTGTGTGTGTGTGTGTTAAAGGTCTGTTCGGTCTGGTTTTTGGCCTGTTTGGGATGCTGCTGTATGATGGAGAGAGAGTGAAGGAGCACGGGATGCTCCAGGGCTACAACTCCATCACCTGGACTGTCGTGTCTTTACAGGTGAGATTTAAACACACACCCACTGATTACACAATCAGACATTTAGTATTGTCTTAAAACTTGTCCCTTGGACTGTGTTCACGACAGCAGCCATATTGTTCAATTCCAGTATTTTTGGTCAGATCGGATTTGTGTGTCATTGCGGTTCACTTTTTGTCTGACTCTAACGTTGACGCGTCCGTCCTCAGAAACGGTACACATGCGCACACCCCAAACGTCTTTGCTCGCCGCATCACATCGTGCAACCGCTCGTTCATTTAAAACAACGGATTAAATGTTTGCAAAACTCTGCCTGTGGTTTTGCTCTGGACGATGGCGAGCGGTTAGTCTCCTGTATTTTCTGAGGTCCAGAATAAAGAAGAAAGACAGACATAGCTTGCTAAAGCTGCTACGAAATCCCTGCGCCGCCGGTGCTAAGTGCTGACATCATCAAGCGCCATATGCATGCGCAGTGGCAAAACGTTTCATGAATTCCGAAATGTATTGTATACACAGTATATACATCAACGAGTGTATGTGTATATTTACATATACAGTGAAACCTCAGATTGCGATCTGTAACGCGGTTTGCGAGTGTTCCACAAGACGAGCAAAGATTTTTAATAAATTTTGACTTGGAAAACGGACAAGTCTTGGTTTTTACGAGTACCAAGTATCATGTATCACGCATGTGCTTCTTGTTTTGACGCCGCGCTTCATGTGATCACAACTGAGTCTTTTTCTCTCTTGCGCTGCGGAACTGTGGGTAATCGTCTTCCCTGCTTTTTCCGATAAAACAATGTTTCCGTTGTGTGCGCACGTGTGTGAAAAGAGTGGAGGAAGGGTAACTATAAGACGAGATGGGGGAGAGGGGAGCTTACTTTAGATTCACACACATACACATACACTGCGTTCCAAATTATTATGCAAATTGGATTTAAGTGTCATAAAGATTACATTTTTTGTTTTTAAATTAAACTCATGGATGGTGTTGTGTCTCAGGGCTCTTTGGATCACTGAAATGAATC
>JAOVVA010000032.1:14924513-14942159 GCA_028565275.1 Leiocassis micropogon | reverse complement strand
ATTGAGAACCTTTGGAGCATCCTCAAGCAAAAGATCTAGGATAGGAGGCAGTTCACATCAAAACAGCAGTTCTGGGACAAGGCCGCCGGACAAATGGGTGTCTATGTAGGCACGTACATTTTTGAAAAGCATGTGATTTGAGGCTGATTGGATTTTTTCAAATCATCCTTGGGGCGCAGCACTGTGTTCGGGGCGAACCCTCCCACTTTTGTTCTTAGCGAATCAATATTGTTTTAAAATATTTGGGCTCATTTGCACCATTCTCAACGAGTCTTATTAACGGTCAGCAGATTGTTAGTTAATGTATTGAATAGAGATTGACGTGGAAGCCAGCTAAATACAGTATGAGAGAAAATTCTGTAATTTCTTTGTTAAAATACCCCTTCGCAAGGCGATCGGACGAAGAAAAAAAAAAAGTTAAAGAGCTTGGACCAGATCTCCTGATCTTCTAATTATGCAGCAGTCAAGTGATCACGGCCGAGCTTACACTCGGTGCTTTTCCAGCACTTCTTATGGCTATTTACAGGCGATTATTAAAAGTTTCATTTTAATTTCGTTTGCGCCCCCCCCCAAAAGATTTTGCACATGCCGCCACTGGTCATGTGTCACCTACTTGGTTATGTGTTAGAAATGATGTGTATTAAAGTTTTTAATCTAAGATTACCTAGTATTAGAGTATAACTAGTGTTTATTGTTTCTAGATTAGATTAGATTCAACTTTATTCTCACTGTGAAAAGTACATGTACAAAGCCAATAAACTGCAGTTAGGACCTAGCGAGAAGTTAATACAGTAAGTGGTCTGTCAATATAAATAAAAGAAAGGTTTTTTAACTCGATCTTTCAATGATATCTTTTTACGGTTTATACATTGGTGGACCCGAAAGCTTTGGCTGGGAGAAGTTGCTCTCATCAGTCCTGTGTCATGCCAAGAGTAAAGCATCCTGAGACCATTCATGTGTGAGGTCACTTCTCAGCCAAGGGAGTGGACTCACTCACAATGTTGTCTAAGAACAGAGGCATGAAAAAACAAATGGTACAAAAACATCCTCAGAGAGCAACTTCTCCCAACCATCTAAAAACAGTTTGATGAACAATGCCTTTTCCAGCATGATGGAGCTCCTCGCCATAAGGCAAAAGTGATAACTAAGTGGTTCAAGGAACGAAACATCAAAAGTTTGGGTTCATGTCCAGGAAACTCCCCAGACCTTAATCCCATTGCCAACTTGTGTTCAATCCTCAAGAGGCAGGTGGACAAACAAAAACCCACACATTCTGACAAACTCAGAGCATTGCTATGCAAGAATGGGCTGCGCTATCAGTCAGGGTGTGGACCAGAAGTTGATTGACAGCATGCCAGGGCGAATTGCAGAGGCCTTGAAAAAGAAGGGATAACACTGCAAATAACACTGCGAATATTGGCTCTTTTAATAAACTTAATGTAGTTGTCAATTAAAGCCTTTGACACTTATGAAATGCTTGCAATTATACGTCAGTATACCAGAGTAACACCTGACAAAAAGATCTAAAAACACAGAAGCAGCAGACTTCATTCTCAACACTTTTGCCTCGGATGTACTTCTTGTTCAATAAAGGAAGCGCCACCTTGTGCCATTATTAGCCACAATCTAACTGCTTGCTGACTGCTACAGTTTACTGGACTGAAACATTGAGAAACAAAAAAAAAAACCACTTATGAAATTACAGGCCAAACCCGGGTTACGACCGAGATCCATTCCCAAGTCTGTGATTTAAGTTGAATTTGTAGGTATGTTGGTACCAGTATATGAACACTGTTTAGTCAATTGTTTATCTTAGTACATATTTTATGTTTTTGTCTATGTAAAACTTCTGAGAAACACTAACAAATATGATACCACACCCATGGTGTTTCAGCCCTTTTCACACACTTTAGCATTTCCACTTTACTTTCAATCATAAAACAAAATTCAAGTCAAATAACATGATAACGCACAACAGGGTTTCACCGGCAAAGTAATCCCACTAAAAATGGAGGATGGCATTTTCCTTCCTCCACATGACGACTTGCTGAAGCCATGCAGTGTTTGATTAGCATCACAGTGTAGTTATTCCTAACCTTCAGACTTAACTTGTCTGTTGAAAACTATAGGCTTTATTGATCTATTTATCAGTTGATGAACTGAAAGGGTTCATAACCTCGGGACTGTTTATAACTAAGAAACATGAAGGAAGAAATGCTAAATCTAGCTAGCGTTGGTTTATACGTTTGCCACTGGAACATGTTAGCTAAATTTGAATTGTTAGCTAATTTAATAGCACAATAAAGGTTTAGGTTTTAAGTCTTAGTAGCTTCTTGTGTTATACAGAGACAGTGACATTTTGATAACTTAATGAATAAATAGCTAGTTTACATAGTAGTTAATTCAATAATTATAATTTATACATATTTCCTTAGCTTTTAAAAAAATAAAACTCATTCCCATATTTTTGGATTCTGTAAAGCTGCTTTGTGAAAATTCCCATTGTTAAAAGCGCTATATGAATAAAATTGAATTGAATTGTTAAAAACTAGTCAGAAGATTTAATAATGCTAGCTAATTCATTTAACTTTTTTGTAATCCCCACCTGACACTATCGCTAACGTAATGATACAAGAGTAAATCGTTATCTTCTGTGATTTTTTTTAAAAGCTCTGAAAAAAATATTTTTCCATGACACGAAGCTGGAGCTGTTAGCGATGTTGCTACTCCTTCAATGCAGTCACTGTGTAAAGTTCGCATGAGTAATTCATAGCATCAGAGTCATTAGTTAGTAATGAGTGTCTGTGTTTTCATAGGCCAGGTGTGTATATGTGTGTGTGTGTGTGTGTGTGTGTGTGTATGTATGCGTGTGTGTATTAGTTAAAAGATTCAGTATCAGAGCACGTTTTTTTCAGCAGGAAGTGTCACTTGGCGCAAAGTTCTGGCATCTCGTTATCAAATCTGCTCCATCTGTCACCCACACAACCTCCACGGGATTTCACGCCCACAAACACACACACACACACACACGCACACACACACCTCCACATGAACAGACCCTGCGTGGAGGAACCCAATCAGGCAGTCAGGGGTGTAGGAGGGTGTGAGAAGATTTTTCTACCTCGCTGTCAGTGCACGAGCGAAAGAATGTCGTCATGCTCGTTATTCATCTCGTGCTGAAAAAGGTGCGAACGCTCTGAGTCGGGTTTCTGAATGGAAAAAAAGCTGCTGCGGAGCTTTTTATGTAGGTGTTAGCTAGCTGGCTAGCCCCTTGTCTTTAGCTAGCATGCACCATTGATGTGTAAGGTTAGCGCACTTCAGCTAGTTAGTTAGATTTAGCAAAAAGATACCCAGCTTTCTGTTTATTAAACCCACGGCAGGCTGCAGTAGTTCATTACTTCCCTCAGTGATGATTGTTTTCCAACAGCAGCGCATCCCCAAGACTTTTATATCTTTTGCACCACAGCAAATTGCACATGGTTATTCATTATTAATGAAATGGATTCTTATTCTAATCCTTTTATAGTTATATTTAATGTTGTGGAACAAGTTTCTTCCTGTTCTCACTTACATTTTTGCAGCTAAAAACTCTAGACCAGGCATCACTAGACGGTGGATTGTGGTCTGTATTCGGACCGAATGACGGTTATATCCAAACCCTGATGCTTCTCTGATAAACAAGAACAATTAAAATGCCAGTAATCTAGTGATTTTTTTTTTTTTGTTGCTTTAGGTGGGTGTGGCTATATGCGTCACTCAATAGAGCCAATCAACAGAAGAAGAAACATACTGTAAACAAAATACGATAGAGCAAGGCTTATTTTTCAAAAAAAATAAAGTAGAAATAAGCACTGAACCTAACCCTAACCCAAAAATGGACAGATCATTGTTTGTTTATTCTTACAGCGGGAAGTTTAAAACCAGTTCGTCTCATATGTTCCCAAAACGTAGTGGTAATAACAAGCAGCAATGTGAAGTGCCACTGTGAGTCGTTAGAGCAAACATGTCCGCAGCAGTTCAAGGTGAGGTCATGTTAAATACCTGAACTGAGAGCTCAGTATGACAAAGCAACCAGAGTCCTTTCATATTCATTTACAGCCCAGCAGCGTGCAAATTAAGATTCACTAAAGATTGTTGTTTGTATTCCATACAAATAAAAGGAAATATACAAGAAATCATGTTTACAAGGCCAATCAACCACATGTTTAACACGCTTAATATTATTGAAATGCTATGGAAATTTCAAATAGCTTTTTGTTTATAGACTTACCATGACTGCATATATAAAGATCTGAATCCTAACACGAACATGAAGTTGGACCTCGGCTCAAGGAAAATTTTATTGACCGGATCTTATTTATTTTTAATTCAGGAACCCTGCTCTATAAGTTAATATGCACAAAAAATTCAATGTCTTTCCTGAAGATGCTGGAAAACCTAAAATTCCAGGTTTGCCTCTGACACTGGAGACTCCTTCCATAAATGTAAACAATGTAAAATATTTAAGTATTTGAATAAGCAAGCACATTAATTAAAAAAAACAAAACAAAACCATTTTTAAGCATGTTATTCCGTTTCTTAACTTACATGCCAATGTCTCCGTAGGTGTTGTAGAATTCCATCTGAGTGCAAGCCTGGATCCATCCAACCACCCAGGTCTCGTGGCGAGGGATGGGCGGCATGACCACACGGGCCGAGGCCTTGAAGTACGGCGTCCTGTAGCGCAGCACTATGGGCGAGTTCTCCTCTATCACCGTGGGGCATTGGTCAATCGTAGCTGACATGTCACACACGGTGATGTTCTCGCGTTTGACGCGCGACTTACAGCTGAAGCTCTGGACGCAGCCCATGGTAGAGAGGCGCGCTTTGAGCTCAACCAGAGAATTCGCATCAGTTTGGGTTAGTTAGAGATGGAATCAACAGATATCACAAATACCAAGCTCTCTCTCTCTCTCTCTCTCTCCTGGGACATGAGCGTTCATAAGCGGAAAGGTAATCACAAAGCAGTGTGCACAGTGGTTTGCTGAAGACCACTTCATTACCGCGCATCTCCTCAGAGCAATCCGACCTCTTAATTAAACTTCACACTGAGCACAGCTGGGTGGAAACCTGCATCAAATCCTAAACAAACTCCACAAGATGGATCTTTAGTGGCGATCTCCAGAACCTCCTGTGGTTCCTGTGGGTTTGGTCCCAACACTGCAGGATCAGAAATCTTTTTTTTTTTTTTTTTTGCTGATAATCCAAGATGAAAGAGAGACAGCGAACCAGATTCGTAGCCTTCACAAAATCCAACCGGTGCAAATCATCCTAGTCTGTAATCTAAAGCCTGCTTTAAAAAAAAAAAAAAAAAAAAAAAAAAACATGACAATGCACATCACTGATCTCTGAAGGTGTATTTTGGTGCACTGGGGGGAAGGAAAAAAAGGTGTCCCCCTTTTTGTATCTTCAGCCCTCTTCCTTTTTTTTTCCTAGTCCGCGTTTTCATGTCACTAAAGGAAGACCGCGGCACGAGGCGCTGCTCTGGCGGTTCTGAGCTTCAGACCTGCAGCCTCAGCCGGTTTCATCTCCTCTGATGGCGGGGAAGCAGCAGCAGCAGCAGCAGCAGAAGAAAGAATGAGAAGAAGAAGAAGACCGCAGTAGGGGCTCCTCACGGTGATGCTGTCGAGCCCCGTGTAACGATCCGGTTGCACGGTGGAAAAAATAAAGCATCCGTTATCTTCATCATCACCATCATCATCACGCACCTACATAAAGCTTAGGAGGAACTTAAACGCGCCAAAACAGAGCGCGTCATCCCGTTAATTTCCTCTAATTAGCGCATATTCCGTATCCGCCGGTGATCGGGCGCTGTTCACTTCACCGTGGTGCTGAAAAGCAGCGAGCAGCAGGAGGAGGAAGAAGGAGAGGAGGAGGAGGAGGAGGGCCGCGCTCGTGCGTGTGTGTGTGTGTGTGTGTGTGTTCTCCTCATCCTGTAGGCTGCAGTCAGATTGCAGTTTGATGCTTGCTCGCTATGTGTGACGTCCCTCCAGATCCATCCGGAGATCCATCTTTATCATCATCATCATCATCATCATCATCAGCTGTGGAAATGACTTCCATAAACAAAACTAGTTTTTAAGATAATATTTCATTTTTTTAAGCAAAGCAAAAATCCCACGTGCGCCATAGTCCACTGTACGCTCCTTGCTTATTTGCTGCCATAGCAACAACCAGCCATGCCAAGGATTAATATGATGTAATGTTACTGCTTGGTAGTTTTAAAGGGAAAAAATAAAAATAAAAATAAGATTGATTGTTGGAAGCTTACACTGAGGCATCTGGTGGCCGGTCTTGTCCAGAGTGACTTACAAAAGTGCTTTGAAGTTTCCATCGTTATATAGGATAGAGCCTTACACTGGGTTACAAGGTTACTAACTATATGTATACCATCAGTTAAACACTTCCGCTTCCGGATATCCCGGGCTTGTACTGCACTGCTGTACTCTATACTCAGCACGGCGGCTTAGTGGTCAGCACACATCCAGGGTGTGGGTTCGATTCCCACCTCGAAGTCTGTGTGCATGGAGTTTGTGTGTTCTCCCCGTGCTTGGTGGGTTTCCTCCGGGTACTCCGGTTTTCTTCCCGCAGACCAAAGACATGCAGATTATGCTGATTGGCGTTCCCAAATTACCCGGAGTGTGTGAGTGCATGTATAACTTCCATCCTTTATTCTCTCCACTGGTTATGGAATCGATTTTAAATTATCGATGTTTGTTTTTAAAGCCCTGCATGGCCTGACCCCGTCTTATTCAACAGATATCGTAATACCTCGTAACCCTGGTCATCTGGTCAACTTCTCTTGGAAGTGCCAGGATCCAGATGCAAACGGTTTGGCGATCGAGCGTTTGCTGTAGTGGCTCCCAAACTATGGAATTCATTACCACTTGAAATTCGACTTGTTGCGGATCTGACCTCTTTCAAATCAAAATTATTTTTTATTTCTTAATGTTCTGTTTCATCCTATGTTGATCTATATTCTTAATATTCTGTTTTATGCTTTCTGTTTTAGTGTCCATCTGGTTCTTTCTTGACTTCTTGAATTTTATGTGTCCATTTTTATTTTAACAGCTTGTATTGATTTCATATTTTTCAGTTTTATTGTTTGTCTTCTTTATTTGTTATTTAAAGCACTTTGGTCACCTCGAAGTTGTTAATACGTGCTATGTAAATAAACAGAGTGGTGTGGTGAAATCAATTTGCTGATTACTTTTTCCTATAACATCCTAAAGTGTTTATCCACCTAAGCCAAAAGGATTGTAGACACCTGATCATCACATTAGTGGCTTAGTGGTGTGCACTGCTGCTCGGGATCTGGGTTTGATTCCTTTCTCAGTGTCTGAATGCATGGAGTTTGCATGTTCTCCCCATGCTTGCTGGGTTTCCTCCAGGTACTTCAGTTTCCTTCCAGAGTCCAAAGACATGCAGATTAGGCTAATTGCTATTCCCAAAATACCTGTAGTGTGAATGAGAGTATGTAAATGTTGAGCGGAGGTCCTACCATTGTTGTAAAAATAGAAATGAATACAATGGTAATCACATTTGGCCTCTACGTTCCTAGTTGGACTGCAGCGGTTCCTAGATGGATAGATGGATGGATGGATCATCACATCCAAATTTGATGCTGATTGAACATCCAATTCCAGATTTATTCCCCTTTTGCTATTATATTCTATTTTTCACTCTTCTGAGAAGGCTTTCCACTAGATGTTGGAGGCTGGAAGTGGGGATTTGTCTTCAAGACCATTAACTAGCTCAGGCACTGAAGTCTTCTTAAGTCTTTGTAAATCTTTGTTGTCAAGTAGCAAATCTTTGTAAGTCTTCCTACATCTATGTAATCTATACATATATATAATAAAACTGTAAAGTTGGCGTGTCTGTACGTTGAAGATATTTGCAAAAAATTATTTGGGGAGACGTAAGAAGAGTAATAGAACACATCAAGATATTTGTCTGTTAGTTTAAATTAAAAGATTTAGATTAAAAACTACTGAACGAAAAGGGTGCTGTAGATTTTTTTTTACGCGCTTATGAGGAATGAAGTTGTGAGCACATCTGAATAAGTCTCATTGATTGAACACAACAACTTATGTTGACTTGAGAAGACTTGTTTAAATCCGAAGACTTCTGAAGGCTTCTTGATTGAACACAGAGTTACAAAGACTTGTTGATTGAAGAAGGAGGACTCTTAAGTCATAACTCATAAGAAGGAGGGCATAAGGACATTCTGATCAGGGGAAGTGAAAGACTCTTTGTAGCTGCTATAGCATGAGTGAGAACAGAAACAACTTGTTCCATGGACGTTCCACAACAATACATAAAACTATAATTAGATAAAAAGTACAGCGTGTGGCTTTTAGGTGAAAATTCTAAACATTGGGAAACATTTTGCACTGTAACATCTGTTACCTGAATGCTAAATATGAGAGAAAATGGTTTTTGTGAATTTTTTACAAATAGAGTGTTCCATCATCTTGAGTCCTAGAAAGTACAGTGTTTTGTACAGTATAACCTCAAATTTATCCACAACCTCAAATGCTTCAATGTTCCTTCCAAAGCCAAGTGCCAAAAACACCTGACGTGACTCAACAGGTTTTGTCCTGATTGGCTGATTGTTGGTGATTGACATCAGTTTTAGCTTTTACTTAAGCCTGGGGTATAATTGAGACTGGAGTTTCTCCACTTGGCAGGTATTTTACCAAGATGCTGGAATTGTTAGTTTATCCTTACCAAATACTATACAGCAAGGGGTCTGACGTAAAAATATAAAAACAATAACTGACCTCACCCTTAACACCATGTTTTCTTTTAGCAAATAGCTCAGCGCTTTCTCTTTAATTAAAGTATTCAGTAGTTCAGCTTCTCTGAAATTGATTTTCAGTGATGTTCTGTAGTTTGGATTTAGTGCCGCTAATATAACAAATGTTTGGAAAATGTCAGAAACACACTGGTGGTGAAGACTCGAAGGAACCCATTTTAATCGGTTACTTAATTTCCAATACAGCGTGTGATTTCAGCAGCTGTGAGCTCACAGCATGGCACCTGGAGAGATGTCAGAATCAGACCGACCTCCCGGGGCTTAATTCTCATCCCATTTCAGTCTTGAGCATAAGGACGCGATCTGTGCCTTAATTGATGCCTTACCATGTAACCATGACAACTGGTGAAAACTGACTGTCGTCACGGTGATGGAACTCGTGTCAAATTTCTCTCCTCTTGTGTCACACTGGTACACGGTGGCAAAGAATTTCAGCTGCTACAAGCATATGGTGTGAATTTATGCTTATTTTACTGTATGAAGGTTTTTTTCTGTATATCGTCGGCGTCCAGAACAGAACGAGCTTTAACAGATGTCGTGTTGAGACGTTTGAACTGGTTTTGGCAGAACGATTGCACTGCATACATCTTTAATAGGCAAAAAAGACAAATTGTTTTAATTCAATTTTATTTTTGGGTTTTCTGATTTCATCATAGGGACTAAATCATACCTACCTCCACTATCATTAATTCAGTCTGTAGATTATTAATTCCAACAGTAGAACTGTCTTTTAATTTGCCAAGCTCAAGATCTTCTTCCTAGTGGTGATGATGGACTCCAGCTTGTAATTCTCTGTGCAACATAAAAATGGATTGTCTGACACACAGTACAATGGGAAAGTCCAAGGAGATCAGAGCAGATCTGAGAAAGAGGATGGTAGATTTTACACAAGTCAGGAACGTCTCCCAGACCGACTTCTAAACACCTGCAGATTCCAAGATCGGTTCAAACTATTTTACATTAATTACAAGTTATTGTGAGGTGGAGCTTCTATGACAAGGTAATCTCCAGTGTCATAAATCTCTTAACTGTCAAGCAAAGTTGTAAGGAAAGTAGTTCTGATGGTCAGGAACAACCCAAGCCAAATGTTCCATTGCCATGGACTGAAAGGTTTCAGTCCAAAAAATCCATACCGTCAAGCTCGACTAAAGTTTGCAGCTGACTGCATGGACAAAGTTTTAACCAGAGGTAAGTTTGGAGGATTAAAGGAGAACCAATGAGAGTTCAATGTCAACATTACTGATGGTGGTGATGGTAGCAACGTGCTCTAAGGCTGTTTTGCAGCCAGTGGAACATTCCACAAAGTGGACAAGGAGGACCACATCGGAATTTTTTAGCAGAACCTCAAATAATCAGTCATATGGTTGAAACGTGGACATAACTGAGTGTTTTGACATGAAAATGACCGCAACACAATGTATTGCTTTTGTGTCGTGTTATTATTCTTGTTTGCACAAGTGCACTTTACGTTGTCTCTCTTTTTTGTTTTTTTTTTGTATAGTTCTTTGTTACTTTTGTTAATTTATGGTGTTAGTTTATGTTGTATGTATGTAGCACCCCCTACTGGAGGAACTTTAATGTACTGAACTAGATTTGGTTAAAATGAAACTAAAAGCCTTCTTGACTTGTCCTGAACACAATAAATTAAACCTTCTGCACCAAACCTACTTTTTAAAAAAAGATGTTTGTTCAAGCATTGCAAGCAGAAATATTATCATGAAATTCATGTTCATGATGAGCGTACATAAAGATGTGATTCAACTGTAAATAAATTAAAAAGATAACATTTTATTTGTCACTGCATTGTTTATTTGTGACAATAATACACAGTATGATATGCAGTGAAATGCTTATATGACCGCCAGTGCCTTAAATAAAAAAAAAAGAAAGGAAATAGAGTATTCAAAAAACAAAATAAAATATGAAATAAGTGAACATTATACAAATATAGAAAACTTTAGCTGTATAAGTTATAAGAAATAGAAGTGTATCAGATGTTAAGTGTATGGGTTCTGCAGGAGAAGTTGCAACTACATGCAGTTGGTCCTCATTTGTGTGAAAAATGAACAATGTCCAGTCACAGACACTTTTGTGTTCAGAAGACTTTGCAAAGTGCCAGAGGTGTGTAACTGTGCAAATGTGCGTAAATGTGCAAGGATTAAAACACTTGAGGGTGTGCTGTTAAAGGAAGATAATCAACATCAACATAATGTGATGAAAAAGAGGTTCTCCTAACACTCCAAGTTGATTTTTTTCCTTTAATTAACTGGATTAGATTGCTAATCCCTGCAACACTGTTCTATCATTAATGAGGCCACTCTTACACAGAGCAGGCTGCACTTTTCACTTTATACCACCAGGGGGAGCACTTCACTGAAGTTTACTCTGCATTTGTTTGATGCACTCAAGATTTATATTAAGATCATGGCTGCAATCTTAATTATTCTTTTTAAACTCTATTTTAAAGAGCAGCACAAGAATGGATTTTTGTGCACGGGAAAAAAATGCTATTAGTTTCGGCACCCCTGGCCATGTTATATGCTTATTTTGTTTTTGATGTAAAAAGAAGTAAACACAAGAATGCTTCGTAAAGATTATAGTTAAAGTTGCTTTCTTTCTGATGACGTTTAAACATTCTTGTGCACCCTGCTAACTTGTAGCTTTTTAAATCTTTCTCTCCTTGACTTTTCAGCCAACCATCACCGCAGGACGCTTGTTCAGTATTTTTATTAAGATTTTTAACAATATTTCAGTCAGGGCAGCATGAGGGCCATTCCCATTCCAAAAGTTTCAGGTTCACCTCTCTTCCCCCTGAAATGTACTCACTGACTAAAAAAACATTTCAGCAGTGTGTAATTTATTAGTAAATAAATCGTGATGGTTCTTCATGACGTGGAGGTGCTTCATACTTCATACAGTATTTAATTGTATAAACATTCCTTTATCATGCTCGTGGGTCCAGGCCAGTAGGGGGCCCCTGAGGGCTGACAAACTTATTTAATTATTATAAGATAATGGTGATGAATGCTAGGGGTCCTGTACAATTGCCTAGGGTCTCAACAGACTCAACCTATATCTGTCACAATTTCAGCTCATGATTAGTCAAGAATAAGGCTAATAACTGCTATGGTTTTACTACAAACACCACATGTGCACTCATGATCAAACGGCGACACTGGCCGTATTCAAAGATGGAACGATGACTCCCAACCAATTTAGCGCTGGCCAATTAGTCTGAGTGTCTCCATTTCAAATTGACATGGAGTGCACTATTTAGGGAGGTAGAATGCTTTATTTTCACCAACAGTGTTGTGTGCTTAAACTGCAGGCTTAAGCGATCTGAAGCTCGGCCATAGATCTTTCCTAAGTGCTTATTTTCCCCTAGCTATGCTGAGATAAAGGAATTAACTTAAACACCATCTGTATTTAAAATGTTAATAAAAATGATGTTCATAAGCAGGAATCCAAATCAGGGTGATCCAAGTCGGTGTAACAGGTGAGCTGACACTGTAAAAACGGGTTGCTTTTCATACTGTATGGTTCATGTCAAGTCTTGAGAAATTGTCGAAGGTTAGCGGGAAATCTTAGCAGTTCTTGACAAGTCTTGAGAATTCATAGAAAATCATATGGTAAGAGTTTGTAATGAAAGATGTCAAAAAGGTACATTTTAAGAGTCTTGTAACATTTAAAAATGCATAATGTGTGTGTGTGCGTGTGTGTGTGTGTGTGGTCAAACTCTTTGGAGACTTAACAACAGCAGATCCTACCTGTTCACTCTGGACACACGGCTTAACACAACAATGGAGGGACAGGCAAAGTGGAGGGGTGTGTGTGTGTGTGTGTGTGTACGTGTGTGTGTGTGTGTGCTCTGTAGTTTAGCTCAAGCTGTTTCACTGTGGACTCTCAGCAAGAATGTGAAGATGAGAACTGGGAGTGATCTAGCCGGAGTAGTCTGGTTGTCTAGTCAGCGACTAAGAAAAAAGATCCGGCTAAAGCTAATCCAGGCGTGCGACATCATCTCCATTAGAACGCTCTGAAGCGTCTCTTCTGTCAGCCTGTTTACACGTAAAGACAAAGACGTGGCTTAGAGCTGATGTTAGTTGATGCTTTATGATAATTACAGTGATGCATTAAGAGAAATTCAACATGACCTTGTATCTCGTATAGTATCTCTTGTATCGGTGTGTTTATTTTGGCCTGGCAGTGTACATACTACATACTACTACGTTTACTTACTACATCATTATTACGATCAATTAAAATGTCATGTTCAGGTTTGTTTGGATGCTTATTTATTTTTTATGATTATTGTTGACCTTGTACACCATATCATGCTCACTGTCAGACCCTGAACATATCCACATCAGTACCGGTGCTGAGAAAGTTCCTGAAATGAAGAACAGCTTCAGGGAATAAGGCTTGAAGTTTAACGCTCTTCAATTTTCTCACCTTGGCTGTTAGTGACACAGTTCACACTCACACGTCTACTTTAGGAAGATTTTTAAACAGCATTACAGCAGAGGACAGTCACCACTGTGTGTATGTGTGTGTGTGTGTGTGTGTGTGTGTTTAAGGTGTTTCCAAGTCTGGTGTGTGTGTGTGTGTGTGTGTGTGTGTGTGTGTGTGGTGAGAGGAAACAAGACAGTGAGTGACCGACTCTACGAAACTCTTCTCTCTCTGACCTTTTCTGCTTTAATGAAATTTCACTAAGATAGAGATTAGAGTAAGAGATGTCTCTCTCTCTCTCTCTCTCTCTCTCTCGCTCTCTCTCGCATGTCTCTGGATAAAGTCTCTGTGAGTCGGTATGTCTTTTTCAAACCCCCCCCCTCTCTCTCGCTCTCTTTTTCTCATTAAGACCTAAATGATCTCTGAAAGTCTGTGTGTGTGTCTCTCTCTCTCTGTCTCTCTGTCTCGCTCTCTCTCTTTCTCTCTCGCCTTTCTTTGAATGTCAGTACATCTCTCAGCACTCTCTAATGCCCAAACTCCCAGAGCGCACCACGGGTCTCATTAAAGAGGTGAAGTCCTTCATCCGTCTCTCAGACGCCTCCAAGTGTGACTCGAAGGAGCTCTAATACACCTGTTCATTACAAACATATCTGAACACCTGACGTCCCTTAATGCTGACCTACAGAAAAATTCAGCAGCCTCACTTCTCCTTTGCTCAGACAAATAAACGAATGAAAAATGTTTGACATCTTCTGTAATGGCTCACTACAGGACACGATGTTCCAGGAAAATAATGAACCTCAGGACGGTCTCGGTGACTCTGCTTCACCTCGCTTTCCTATAACAGCATGCCTCTGTGTGTTTTATTCTTCACTTAAAATGAATAGGGAGAGACGAGGGAGTACAGGAGGACACGTGCACTGATAGTAGAAGGAGGAGGAGCGATAATCATTTATATCTTAGAATTATTTATTAAACGTGTCAGGAATTCACGTGTCGTTCTTCTATACAGAAACAAATGGAACTCGTCACCCTTATGATATAACTCCATCATGTTACTCCTGCACTCCTCAATGCTGGACTGCTGACAGGCAGAACGCCGCGAGCTGAAAGAAGCTCCTTGTATGTGGCGAGTTCACCTCGTCTCTGAGCCCTCGACCACTCTGACGTGCGACTGCGTCACTCTGAGCCTCGTTTCATCCATGGAAATATGAATATGAAGAATATACAGTATGTTTTTTTTTTTTTTTTTTTTACAACAAAACAGCAGAACAGTTTTGTTTCAGAGCGATCTGTTTGAAATCCCAGCCAGCACGTAAATTTCTTTAGATCGTATCTGCAGAGACAATTTGTTTTGCGTTCTTATTTTTGCGGGATTACTCATGATTACTTTTGAAAGCTGTTATATGGATTTCTTTTAAAGGGCACCTATTAAGCAAAAGTCACTTTTTAGTCATTTTTAGTCATTCGAATGGGTCTCCACTGTGAGTGTACAAACAAACACATTTTGAAGAAGAAATAACATTTTCTGCTGTTTGAAGTTTTTTTTTTTTCAGTTTTTGCGTTGGCCGGGCTTTAAACAAGCAAACCGGATTTCCCCCCCAGTTATGACCTCACATGGGAAGAGATCCTGCTCTGGCTCAGTGCTGAGTGCTCAATACTCCATACGCAACTCCACCCAGCTCTGCCCTTCTCTGGGCGCCATTTTTAAGACCCACAATAAACAAAGCTTAGCTAGCAGTTAGCCGCTAACCACTACCAGATCATATAGCCTTCTTAAGCTCTTAAGAAAGGTTTTAGCAGTTAAACTATCATTCTTCATTTCTTAGTTTTGAGGTAAATTTTCTAATATAATGAATTAAATTGTGAATTAAAACTCTTACGTATATGTTTCCTCCTTTTTTTTGTAAATAAGAACAAAAGGTGAGAAAAGCCTGAGAGGGGTGGGAAATGATAATGATAAGGTCCCAAATGGTGTGTTTTTGGCCACTGTTTTGATTGGTTAGAAAAATGCACTTCCTTAAAAGGATGCGTTCTGGAGTATTTAAAGCTATAGACATTGAAACGTTTCAGGTGATCAGTGGTGCATTTTTTCATGTAGCCTTTAAAACACACAGCCTTTTAGCTATTTGCATTATTAAAAAACAAAAAAACAAAACTGTTTCCAAGTGACTGATGGGACTTAGTTAGTAACCTAGTAACCCAGTGTAAGGATCTATCCAGTGCCGAAAACTTCAAAGCACATTTTGGAGATCACTCTGGATAAGAGCGTCTGCCAAATGCCTAAATGTAAATGTAAATTATTGTGTTGTATTGATTATTCAACTATACAGTGTTTAGGGCTCAGGATTGTGCAGTGTAGCGTGACATATCGTTTTTTTAAATATGATGAACTGAATTTTATTTAATTTTAACCAATAATAATAAATTTTATTCTACAAAGTTTCTGCAAATTCGAAGAACTAAATGCACTCCTTTGTTCACACACACCAGCAGGACTTCCAAAGAGAAAAAGAATGAGGTTGAACTTGTAGCTGTAATAGTTTCTGAGTTCTGCCTGATTAAAAACTGGGGTGTTTTTTTTTTCTTTCTCCTGTACATACAGTTTCAAAATGAAATGAAACACTGTTTAAGGTTTATTATCTACCAGAAAACTCAAAAGGCAGCAGGACACCTTTTTGAAAGGCAACACTTAGTGGTAGGGTTCTTTATGGAAATGTAAAAAAAAGTCTTACTCCTGCAAGTTAAAGTAATATAAATAGATAAAGTATATTTTTAACAAAATGAAATGATTGCTTTTATTGCTAAATTTGATGGTTACATTTTTACATTGTTTTGTGCATTTAAAGCAATATCAAAACTTTAAGGATTTTTTTTTTTTTTTTTTTACTGCAACACCATGTGTAGTTCCTGTGAACAAACTTGGATAGTGTTTCCCTTTTCAGTGCTTCTCCGTGTGTCTCAGGTGTGAATGCTGCACTGATGTGTGGCCTTGCAGGACTAAAATTTGAGAAGTGTCCTTAAAGAGCTTTGTTTGCCCAAAGGAAAAGGAGCTTTGCCCCCCCCCTCCCCCCCCCACACACACGTACACGCTGAGACACTCTTAATCAGCCAGTTGTCTGAGCCAGTGAACAATACAAGAATCCCAGTTGTAACCCACAGACTAAAGGAATAACACTCTTTACATTTCCTCCATCTGCTTGTACCATTAATTGGGAGAAGGGGTCACACTTCTAAATCTGTTTCCAGCTATTATTGGTGACTATATTTATTAGTGTATATCTGATGAAATAGCGAGTCAGTATATAAACAGTAAATGGTGGGGGTGGAGGTGGTGCTGATGGTGCTCAGGATGGTGCTGATGGTGTGGTGGCATTCAGGAGGATGGAAGCTTAAAGATGGTTTGTTTAGTGTGGTGGCGATCAGGATAATGAGGTGGTGTTCAGGATGGTTCAGATAGTGTTCTGGTGCTCAGGGTGAGGAAGTGGTGTTCCAGATGATGAGGTGGTGTTCAGGATGTCAAATTCAAATCAAATTCAAATTTTATTTGTCACATACACAGTCATACACAGTACGAGATGCAGTGAAATGCTTATATGACCGCCTGTGACCTTAAAATTTTTAAAAACAATTAACAAGATATAAGAAAGAGAAATAAATAGGTGAAACTATAAGAAAGTAGAACAAAATATAAAAATGTTCAAAAATATATAAGAAATATAAACCCTATCTGTACAAAAGACGAAATAACACATTTAAATGGAAATAAATGTTATAGATGTTATGGATAGTGTTGTGGTGCTCATGGTGATAAAGTGGTGTTCAGGGTGATTTGGTAGTGTTCTGGAGGATGTGGTGGTTTTTATGCTGATGAGGTGATGTTTAGGATGATTAGGTGGTGTTTGGGATGATTAGGTGATGTGATGATGTTTGGATGGTACATCATCCATCATCATACAATGGTATGGATTGTGTTGTGGTGCTCATGGTGAGAAGGTGGTGTTCAGGATGATATGGTGGTGTTCAGGGTGATATAGTGGTGTTTATGATGTTGTGGTCGTTTTTAAGATGATGTGGTGGTGTTTGGGATGATGTGGTGGTGGTCATGGTTAAGGGGGGTGTGAGTGATGTGACAGCAGGTCTCAAGGCTTTGATTTACTGATCATTATGAGCTTACAGATAACATCGCCTTTAACCCTAGTACTTTTAAGGACAAATTATGTGAATGCTAAAGAATGTGTGTGTGTGTGTGTGTGTGTGTGAGAGAGAGAGAGAGAGAGAGAGAGAGAGAAATAGAGAAATAGAGAGACAGATGCATGTGTATGAATGACAACTGAGAAATA
>JAOVVA010000032.1:14884650-14895809 GCA_028565275.1 Leiocassis micropogon | reverse complement strand
GCAGGGATTGATCTGCATTCATACTGTGTGAGACTGGAAGTTCAGTATAACAGGAGATGTGTTTAAGTTAATATGGAGTCCAGTTCGTTCCTGGAGGCTCAGGTAGACCATAGGAAACTCCAGTCCATAAGACTCTTAAGGATTCTAAATGGAACCTTTTCTAATAGATCATGAAGCTGTGATTAACCTTTTTGATAAGAACACCTTGTTGTAGGAGGCCTTAAAGAAATTTTGATAAAAGGTTGTCCTTTAGGGACAAACCTTCTGCAGAGTGCCACTCTGGATGTACGGTTTCTACATACAACCTTTAAGAGATTTAAAATTTAAAAACTATTTTAATACTAAATGATTCTAAATCATTCTATATGATCTTTCTATAAAAAAAACCTCTTTGTCTTGAGGTAAAACCTTTTACAAAGACTGATTAACGAGGGCCTCTTAAAATTGGCAGACATAACTTTTTAAGACTATATTTAGAACTCTACTACAGAAATCGTTCCAAGTACAACCATTTTATCAAAATGAAACTATTAACCATCTGAAGAACCCCTGAGGAACCATTTTCTAAAAAAGTGTATACACACGTTGCCCATTTTGGTAAGTTAGAAGTGTTTGTGTGCATGTGTGAATGTTAGAAAGAGACAGAGTGTGTGTGTGTGTGTGTGTGTGTAGAAGGGGGATTCGCATAGCCCGGTGTTTTACAGTTTGTAAAATTGAATTAGATACGCTCAGGAATCTGACCCCGTGCAGACCTGCACATTTTTCCAGCTCCCCGGTTTGTGGTGTTTCGGGGTGTTTTTGTTTGTTCAGCTGGAGCAGCGTGTCGCTGTGCTCCGTGCTTCTCTCCCTCCGACAGGTCCTCGCGCTCTCATCGCTTCGGCTTCACCCTCTCCTCCTCCTCCTCCTCGTTCTCCTCCTCCTCATCCATCCTCCTTTGCCTCCTCCTCCACCTCCTTCTCCTCACACACTCCTGCATGCCACCAACGTGGATCTGAGCAGCTCTAGTGGAACACCCACTGACACATATTAAAGCCCAAGCTCGCTCCAAAAGGAAATTTATTTAATTTTTCTCCTTAACCTAAACCTCACTTCGCATCTGAGGTTCCTTTTTTCAGTTCTCTTGGGCTGAAGCAGCGTGCCAATGAAGGATAAGAACTGATTTGCTCACTCATACCAACACCACATTTGAAAAATCAGGTGAATTTTCCAAACCAGACATGTGTTTGTGTAACCCAGGTTAGAAATTATATATATATATATATATATATATATATATATGTATATATATATCCCTTCATATAGAGCTGTATAAGGAAAAAAAAACTAGTAACCATGGTGCGCTGCTAGTGGCGTGGGTTACATTTACATCTTAAAGAATGACAAATTATACTCGGCCAAAACATGATATTGGTGCAAAAATGTCTCACAAACCTGAAAAAGTTGAATTTGAATAAACTTCAGAAGTAGCTTCATTGGCACACACACATTTTCTGTATTATAAGTATACCATAAAAAAAAAATCAGCACCAATACTATGCTTTGGTTTTATGTTGTATATGTTTAGGATTTGTTATATCCTTGTATCATCATCATATGAGGACTGTTAGGTACAATTATTTTGTCAAGCCTGTTCCTGGTTAAAGACATTGATTACAGTTATCAGCTATAAATAAATTCTGACCTGACATACACTACCTGGTGCCTACCCAAGGGGACGCTGTACACCCTGGAAGTGGTGCCAATCAATCACAGGACACATGCATTCGCACTCTCCCACACTATGGGCAATTTTGAAATGCCAATTAATCTAATCTGCATGTCTTTGGACTGTGGGAGGAAACCAAAGTACCTTGAGGAAACCCACCAAGCACGGGAAGAACATGCAAACTCCATGCTCACAGACCCTGAGGCGGGAATCAAACCCACACCCTTGAGGTGCAAGGCCACAGTGCCGCCACCAGACATACAGTGGTATTAAACGCAAGGTTTTTATAAAGCTAGCAAACTTGCTGGTTTTTCTTTCTTTCACTTATTTGCTGTGCTACACCTTGCTGTGTGTTTTGTTTTTATTTCCAGCTCTTACTATTGCTTTTGCTCTTGTTTCTGTAAAATTAAATCAATCTACATTTAAGCAACTTGGTGGATGTAAAAAAGAAAAAAAGTTAACGCGATATTTATGTCCTTCAAAGAGATAGAGGGCTTATCAATTTTTTATGCAATTTGATTTCTTTTGAGTTTTTAACAATGGTCATTGTCACAGAGCAGGTTTATAGAATCAAATTAGGGAAACGTGTATAAATCAAAATGATCAGATTTTGAATACTTATTGTTAATATTACTCCTTGAAAAATGTGAAATTGACCTAAAGTGAGAATTTACTATTAAATGCTCCTGAAACAGAGAAAAAAAACAGCCTTTAAGCAAAGAAATCCTCTGTCAGGATGACAAACACTTGTGAGATATGGAGCAGTGTTAAAAAGCATAGCTGGTGTGTAGGAGCATTAGTGACACGGAGCCTGAACACACACACACACTTGTGTTTGAAGTGGTGCAGAATGCAGGATCGAAACCTCTCTGGATCTCCATTTCATCTGGGAATTTCTCTTGAAGTGACCTGGAGGAGAAGCTACAGGCTCAACAAACCCGGGATTTAGAGAACGGCTCTTGATGTAGCTTGAATCGTTCACACCATTTCTCCCAAATCCAAGGTAAAGTGTGTGTGCAAGAGAGAGAAGTAAAAAGGTGGGAGGGAGAAGAAGGGAGAAAGAGTTTTGTGTGTGTGTGTGTGTGTGTGTGTGTGTGTGGCACTCATTAGTAACCCAATACCAGATAATCTGGGCTTTGTAGCACCTTCACCCCTTTGCATTCTGATAAATAGCAGAAAGAGCTCACATATGGCCTTCGCTTAATAACCAAGCTTCACTTTCTCTTCATCAATGCCGTCTCTCCAAAAGACTTGACAGCTAGTGTGAGCCAATAAAATGGATTTGCTCTCTGGGTATTATTTTTTGCTTTTTTTTTTTTAGGAAACTATGTGGTCGTTTAGGACGAGGCCCTTCATCCCTGCTCCTGTTGGATTTTCCCTGCTATCACTCTTCAGCGGGCTGGAGGTGAGCTGTGTCAACAATCCCCGAAACAGACGCTCCTATCAAGGATTTTTTTTTCTCTTTACAAAAGTCAAAATATAGAACATTTATTAAAAGAGCACATTTATTACTTTTGTTGGTTCCCAAAAAAGGGGTCGAGGGTGGGTGCAAAAGCTGAAGCTTTACACCACCACCACCACCACCTCCCCCTCAATACTGACTGCAACTCAAAACATTTCTATTGCTATTTCATTTCAGGAGCCTGTTATTAAAGCCATATGAGATAACAGGAAATAAGAACATGAAAACATTCAGAACATGAAAACTATCGAATACATTAATACTGAACAATCAAATAAATTAAAACTTAAATAAATCTAAATAAAAAAATTTAATCTAAAATGGAAC
Source organism: Leiocassis micropogon (assembly GCA_028565275.1). NCBI lineage: Eukaryota > Metazoa > Chordata > Actinopteri > Siluriformes > Bagridae > Leiocassis > Leiocassis micropogon. Next base: position 14,892,315 of record JAOVVA010000032.1, on the reverse strand, counting down.
ATTTTATCAAATTAAATCACAAACTCTATTGAATGCACATCCAAACTATGAGTCACCAAAAACTCCACCGCTTTGTCAGACTTTCATTCTTGTTTTCCATCTCCTGTGGAATAATTAAAAAGATAAAGAATAGACAAATCTACAAAGCCGACTAAGCAAAAAATCCTATAAGATTACCTTAATATTTTATTATTTCTAAGAATATCACTATATTACGCTAAAAGCCCAGTTAAGACTGTTTTCAGATTCTATCATTTGTTTTTTTCTCTTGATTGCCGTTTCTTGGACATAATTAAGATGGACATTTTGCCACCACATAAGGAAAATGTATTGCTAACGCATGCAGCTTTTGGTTTCTGATACTGTATGGCACTTTTTTTAATATGTAACAATAGACAAAAAGGATGTAAATAAGACTAATGGAAGAGGCGTGGCCTACATTTTTTTAACAATTTAAGCAAAAAAATATATAGCTAAATATCTGGCTTCTGACATGTGGCAAAATTCATGGTACCCTTCTGTTAAAAAAAGAATAACCCACAATGATCACTAAAATAACTGGAAACAAAAAAATGACAGAAAATGAACTAATGAAAATCAGACAATTGTGGTCCAAGAGAAGCATTTAATAATAATAATAATAATAATAATAATAAAACTAATGAAACTGGCCTGGACAAAAAGGATGTAAAACATTTGAATAGTCCAAACGTCTGAGAATGACGATTCTGGCCCGAGGCAGCTTGGAGCCGCAGATGTTCTTGGATTGTTCTGTTATAGGAAATCGGCTGGAAGTTAATGCCACATCCCCTGCGCAGTCCTGACCTCGCTCCAAGCCATTTCCACATGTTCGTGCCATTAAAGGAGTTCCTGGGAGGCCAGATGTGAAGCAGGCAGTCTGATCAATAAAATAGTTACGCCCACTTTTGCATTACTTTCTGTATAGCCCTCGTAATTAACATGGTGGCAAATCTGATCAAATTGGTTAATGTTTTATAAACGTTATCAAATAAACACCCAGAGAGTAAGTTACCATCCAAAATAACTGATGTTCAAGACAATTAAACTTGCTCGCCAGTACTAGCTAACATGTTAAGGGAATTGTTTTGCCTCCAGCTATGCTCTGGCCACTAAAAGAGTCTGAATATTTACGAACTTATTAAGCCTATATGAAAGGAGTCTAAAAGCTTTCCTTATCTGTTAGCAACATTAGCGTGAAAACTAAAGCTCAGAATAAAGACATAAAGCATTTCTTAGCTCAAAAACAGTTTTTTTTAACAATATGGATATTGTGTGCGTGTGTGTGTTTTTTCCAGGACTGCACGGTCTAAAATTTAAAGCAGGCGAAATGTGAAGTAAGTTGTGGGCGTGGACTACTTATCACTCGTGGAGAGAGTAGCTCAGGTACTAAGCCTCTTTTAGTGGTTTTAGCTCGCCTTAATCCTCCAGAAGAGCCCCGTGCATGTGGAGTTAGATGCCCCTTTAGGTCTTTGTGTTCCTCTTGGAGAACCTTTGCTAAGGCTGTTTTTTAAGAAGAAACACTGTGTTATGGAGGATGCGTGTATGTGTGTGTGTGTGTGTGTGTGTGTGTGTGTGTGCATACATGTGTGCGCTAAAGGCTAAAGGTTCTGAAGTGGGTTGTGGTTTTCAGCTCCCAAGTTCAAAGTGAGGAGGCCTGAAAAGCAGGAAAAGATGATGAGACCTCTCCAGAGCGCCTTATGAAAAAAATGTTAGGGCTAAAGAAATAAAAGCCGGCCTGAAACAATGGCAGGGCCCTCGGTGCGAGGCAGCCATGGAGGGGCTGAAGTGGGCTGAGATTGCAGAGAGCAGGGTGCAACAGAGGGGCATCTGGCCTCATAATGTCCCCTCATGCGATTAATAATACCCCCGAGTAATTTCGCCCTCCGCACTCCTTCGCTTTTTTTCCCCCCCTCACTGAAAGGCTATGGAGAAAATATTTCTGTGTGAATTTGTGTGTATATGTGTGTGTGTGTGTGTATGTGCGTGTGTGTGTGTGTGTGTGTGTGTGTGTGTGCGTGTTCGTGTGCACGCACCGCCGGCAGAGAAAGTGACGGAGATGAGGTTAAGTGGGGTTGTTTAGATGTAACAGACGCCAAGTGAGGGAGTGCGCAAGCGAGGGAGGAATGAAAGAGCGAATGCGGATGGCTGAGGTTCTAAAAGCAGCGAAGGAGCATGAATAACATAATTGCTTAGAAAGATCCTTTTTTTCTTCGCAGGATGTGATGCGGCTATACAATGAGAGATGAATACACATAAGAGCTTCTTCTTATCAATATTCTTTCAAACTCTCTTCCAAAGATCATATTTTCTCCCTGGCCACCTACATGCTCCTTCTCTCTCTCTCTCTCTCTCTCTCTCTCCTTTTTTGATTTTTATATTATTATGGATCTCTAGTATGACTCTGTTGACAAGTTGCTTTGAGATTCTAGCTGCATCGCAAATGTAAAAATTGTCAGGGTTGAAAGGTAATGGCATGGAAATGTGGATTTTGTCTCAACATTCACTTTACTGGGATATGATTATCATTAGCAAATGTTTTAGCTAGCTAGCTACAATAACGCTAATTATATTTTCCATGGCTTCTAACCTAAGCTACAAAGTAGCTTTGGTGAATTGCATCAACCAAAAAAAAAAACACAAAACTTAATTTTAGCTTATAAACAGAATATCTTTTTATTGATCAAGTTATGGAACTGTTTCACATCTGCTGGCTAAAAGCAAGACTTTTGATTAGCTGTTATGTGGAATAGATGTAGCTTTAATGGAATGTAGTGCAAGTTTAGTGGGGTCAGGGTTAACTCAGTGGTTAAGGGCTAAGTCCAAGTGGTTATTGGACTATGGTTTGGAAGGTCCCAGGTTCAAATCCCACGACCATCAAGTTGTCCCTGTTGGGCCCTTGAGGGAGGCCCATAATCCTCAACTGCTCAGATGTATAATGAGATAAAAATGTAAGTTGTTCTGGATAAGAGTGTCTGCAAATGTAGTGTCAGGAACCACTAGATCTGTCTGCTACGCTTGGACACGCTTGGACATCACCTGTTGATTGGGGGACACGCAAATAATGAAGTACTGGAATGTTCTCTAATTTATTCAAAGATAAGGAGGTTTATGTAAAATATAAACAAAGTACATAAGTGTTACTTTCATCTGTTACTACATCAAAGAGCATGAGCTGTTAACATGTTATGTAGAAATTCCTTGGTGATGAACTATAGGAACTATTGCCATATAAGGAATGCAGAAGAACTCAGGAATAAAGAGAGAGGGAAGCCTGGGAAAGTTAACACAGATAAAGGAAAAATCAGAAAACACTAACATTTAGTTTTTCTCCAACTGACTATTTGTTCAAAACTGCCTCCACAGGATTTAATTTTCATTGCAAATTTAATATTAACAAATCAGCTATTTTTGTTAACCTACTGAGATTTTCAGTAATAGAGCTGAAACTAGCTTTTTTGTTGTAAAAATCAGACTTAAGAAAGGTCTCTATTAGCAAAAAAATAAATAAAAAAATAAAATATATATATATATATATAGACATACAGAGTAAAGACTAGTTTACCAAAATATTTTTTTTACTTTTAATGTTTTAATGTGACGTGTTTATTAACGGCTGATTTTGCTTCTAACAAACCTTTTGCAGCTCATCGATCATTTAAAAAGCCTAGTAAAGAAATGTCATAGGATAGGATGATGGCAACAAAAAAAACCTCTTAAATGAATATTATCCTAGCTTTCCCTCAGCCTTAGCCTGATACATGATTTTACACGAGCTGGATTTTGGATTGCACAGGCTGATTTCTGCATCATTACTGAAATCAAATTCAAATTTTGTTTGCCACGTACACAACTATGCACAGTATGATATGAAGTGAAATGCTTATACGACCGTCTGTGACCTGAAGAGAAAGATTTCTTGACGATGAATTGAAACTGATCTAGAGAGTACAATTAATTTAAAAGCAGAATTTTTCAATCAAAGTAATATTAAAAATAGGAATAAAAAATAGAGTACAGTATTACAATATTTACAATATTTACAAAAGTTTATATAGAACCAAAATAAAAGAATATATATTATATAGACTGTACAGAAAGAAATGCTAAACTTTGAGGTATAAAAGTGTAAGAATATAGAGTTGTAAACGTATGTTATGTGGATATGACAGCAGCACTATGATTGAAATGCAGAGTAACAGGATAATTTGAATAAATCTCTGATGTAATTTTTTGTAGTATCCTATCATTTGAAATGGAGAACCTTTTAAAGAATTCAGTCAAGATATAGAATGCTCTTAGTTGGATCACTTGTGTGGATTAAATTATGCTAGCTAAATATAGTTAACGTTGCTAACTTGCTATTTAAGATAACTCTAATGTATGTCCTCGTTGGATTTACTTATGTTATAACTCAGTTAAAATGCTTAAAATATCCTTAACGTCTCGTGTTGTATTTACAGTAAATTTTCCAGACAAGCAGAGAAAAAACAAGCCCTAAGACTGGGTGAGCAGTTGCGCGATTGTGCCAGCCTATGAATATTTGATTTGCCCATGTTTTCAGGTTTATGATTGTGTTTGTGTTTACTTTTTCCTCACTTTCCCAGTTCCTTTGCCTCTCTGCTTTTCCTCTGGTGCCAGGCCATGTTTTGGTTTATGTGCACAGGAAGTTTTAAGGAAGTGGCAGCAGGGTAGCCGAGGAGGCCCGAATCGGACCTCCCAACACGCCAGAGGAACAGGAAGTGAGCTGTGAACTGCATGTCCACCCCTGTTTGTGTTTCCCCGCTGGTTTGGGCCGCTTCTGTCGCAGCCCATTGTGGCCAGGACAGATTGATGAGGAGCAGTGGCAGGAAGCGGAGAGAGCGAGCGGATGGAAGAAAATATAAAAGTGACTGGATCAGCTCGAGTCGACTCGTTTCGTCTCCTTCTTCATCTCCTTCTACATGTTTTTATATTTTTTTCACATACACTTCCTCCTTACAAACATGTTTGTGTTTTCAATTTTGAATAATGTGAGTAGTTTGTATTGTTTAGTGTGTGACTCACTCTTCGTAAAACTTTTGTAGCTCAGTAATATGAACCATATTCAACTAGATGAACTGGAAAAAAAAAATCAGTGGATGCTCTCAGTGTGTATTTTTTCCAAAATCTGATTTGTATCATCACATTTATTTAAAGAAGAAACATTGCAGATTTTAATTCCGGAAGTTTTCTCAAAACTCAGAAGACAAACCTTTTAGATTGTGTAAATCTTTAACTTTAAATCATTATACAGCAAATTAATTAAAAGCAAACTTTGTCAAGATTTATGCAAGCTATACAATTAAAATCAGTGATAAAACAATAAAAAATTGCAGACCCCATGGATGCATGTTGCAGATACTGTTGCTAACTAACGTGAAGAATTGCAAATCTTTAATATAATAATAAATATACTTAACAATCTAAAGATACTTCAATTCTGATTATGTATGGACATTTTATTGCATAAGAAACTCCAAAATATATTTATTTGTTGTTTGTTTTAAACTTTTTTTTTTTTAATGAATTAAAATAATAAAAAAAATGTTTTTGTGTGTGTATGGCTTGTATAAGATTTTAAGTTATAAATGTAAAAAAAAAAAATGTTGGTTTAAACTTGAATTTTTCTGTTTAAAAATTTGCTTTAACTTAACTTTTTAAATATATTTTCTTAAAAAACATCATTTGTTAAAATTTCTATTCAAAAATAAAACCAATAAGCATGTTTTTATGATTTTTGTTTTACTGTGGATACTCATCAAGGTTTAAAATTTGTCACTGCATGTGTTTTGGCACATAATTAAAAAACAATATTCATATCTATATTTAAATATTCTATACATCTTATATAAAATAAAAGTATGTTTTAATGTAAATAAGGACGTTTGATTTAAAATTCAGAATACTTGATGCTGAATAGCTGATGTTTAATGTGCCTGTATAAAGCTTTGAACATGAACTGTTAATAAATTATTTACTTTTTAAATTTTATTTATTAGCTTATAGCTAAATAAGCAAACATCCAACACGTCATGGCTGGTTGAATATATAACCGTGTGCATTACATTTTTTGCTCGATCTGCTCCTTTAAGAAGATGAAAACTGACCCGTCATGAGCCATCCTGTGGGACGCCGGTCTTATATACGACCTCAGGTGACATCCTCGAATTTATTAAGGCAACTTCTCAACTAGCACACCTCCCAGAAGGCCAGTTCAGCTCCACATGTTGTGCAAGGGCTCGGTTACATCTTTTAACCTTCATGCTCACTGCAGTGCAGATTGTTCTGGGGGCTGGTTTGTAAAAGCAACACCTCTTTTTCTTTGTCTCTTTCTTTCTCCTTTGACCATACAAGTTCTAGGACTGATTCCAGAACCTTGAGCGAGAGGGTCCAAGTACTCTTTTATAAAGTTTCTGAACTCTTAGGACTAAACAACTTCATGGTTCCAGAAACCAGATCCAGCGAACTGCAGAAACTGTGACTGTAAGGTAAAATGACACCATCTCTGTGAGGGTTACATCATTTCAGTGGCTGACAAAAACAAAACGAAGCAAAACACACAACATGTGTGGTGGATGAGGGGAATTGCTGTAATTTTCTCCCAAAATACAAAACAGTACTTTCTTTGAGCTCGAGCTCCGTGTTCTAAATGTAAATCTAAGAGATATAAACAGCACTGGCACACATTTTTTGGACACAACAAAGCTTCCAAGTTAAACACCCTCTAACACACTAACACACACTTTTATTTTTCTTTCAACCGCCTTCATCTTTGATTACACACATACACTGTTCATGTGTGAAAATGATTCCTCATGCTTCCAGAACCACACTTTCACAATCTGAGTGCTGGAATATTCTCTGTGCCATCAGAGAAGAAAAAGCTCCCTAGATGTGATAACCTGGTCATTCAGTACATTCAGGTCGTCAGCTGACTTTATTTTATTGCCACATAAGTCTAGACCTGAGCAACTGAAGCAAGCCCAGATCATAACACTGCCTCCAGAGGCTTGTACAGTGGACACTATGCATCGCTTCTTGCGCTTCCCTTCTTACCCTAACACGCCCATCGCTCTGGACTCATCAGGGTACATGGGTTGCCAGTCCATCACAGAACACAAGCACGTACACACATCCACACACTCACTCACACACTACGGGCAGTTTGGGAACAGCAATTAGCCTAATCAGCATGTCTTTGGACTGTGGGAGGAAACTGGAGTACTTGGAGGAAACCCACCAAACACGGGGAGAACATGCAAACTCCATGCACATAGACCCCTAGGCAGGATTCGAACCCTTGATCCTGGAGGTGCGAGGCAACAGTGCTAAACACTATGCCACCAGGCCACCTCAGATTATTTTGATTGCACTTTTATAACTGTTTAATGCACAAAAGTTTCACCACTCTTTATTTTATTTGGATTATACAGAATCTGTATAAATAAAAGTTTTTTTTTCTGTACATTGGTCAGAACTCAATCTTTTGATGACATCTTTACATTTCATACATTGGAGGACCAGAAAGCAGTCTCAGAATTTGTCACAGCAAAACTTCATCTTTATCCGATCTACTTTTTCCATTTCTCATCTGTGATTCTCTCTCCGATTACCGAACAGGGAGTG
>JAOVVA010000032.1:14869808-14880945 GCA_028565275.1 Leiocassis micropogon | reverse complement strand
AGATAAAAGATTCCCATTCCCCTGCCATTCTGTGATCGGCAGTGATCGGCAATCGGCAGATCATGATCTTGGTGATCCGTAATCGGTGATCGGCCCCAAAAATGCTGATCGGAGCATCTCTAGTTAATAGTCTTCACGATTCCAGAGAGGATTACATTTTCAACAACACCTTGAATCATGAAAGTTCATGGATGTTATTATTATTATTATTATTATTATTATTATTATTACTTTTATTTTATTAATGCTAGCCTAGCTTGGGCTTACATGAACGAATTTTTTTCGGTTTATTATAATTATAATTTATAAATGTTATAAATAAAGGAATTAATCCGTGTGGTGAAATTTCGTATTGTGAAATGCATTTTCCCGTAGGAAATAACGTAAATGCAGATAATCCGTTCCAGCCATGCAGAAAAAAAAACCCCAGAAAATATGTAAACTCTCTTCACTTGGTTTTTCATTGACGCAAACAAGTTTGGAACGGCTCCTCGACGTACGCGCAACTCAGTTTGGCTTGGCTCATATGCCGAAAATGCTTCATATGCAGAGGCAAGTTTCGTGCAAAATTTCAGTTCTTAAGGCGAAAATTCTTAAGGCAAGGAGTTTGTACCCCGAGGTACAACTGTGTATATAAATGGTGATGATTTTATACGCACACTAGTCCGCTAGCTAATGAGCGTATTAATAATAAGGCATAAATTCATCATAAATTATTAATATTTTTATCTGTAGTAATACCACTATCTAGTTAACAGGAACAAACCTGGAAGGATTTCCATGAAAAAGTCAGCTGTCCACAAAGGTTGTCCGTCTAAACTTTGATTGAAATCTAGAATCACGTCTAGCAAACATTGTTCTTTGTGTTAACTCTCTTGTTTGCATATTGATTGTTTTTCTGTCTGCTCTCTCTCTCTCTGACCCATTCCCCCCCTCCTGTTTGAGCTCAGCAGGAGCCCTGATGACGGTGCTGATGGTGTTTGGAGCAGTCCGGTTCCCTCAGGTGTGTTTATCCGTCCAGAGCAGCTGGACAAGCTGTAAAAACACAAACAAGCTTTGAAGCGGTGCTGCGTGTTGTTTCGGGAAGGATCGAGTTTCCCCACCGCACACCACCAGGCTTACGGGACACACACGTTCTCACACTCACACACACATGAATACAGTGTTTAAAAAGCTCAGCAACTCCGCTGTGCCTAATGCACTTGTACCACCAGTGTACACACTCGCATGTGAGTGTCACTGCTGCGCCGGGTTAGGTCTAACATCTGGTTAGCAGTGGTCCTACGGTGGTCTCTCTTATTGATGGATGGGGTAGAGGGGGAGGCGGGGTGACACATAGTACGTACATAGCAACGGATGGGATAGTGAGTAACTGTAGCCCTACAACTAGTAGGAGTATCTGATAAATCGGCCAACGAGTGTAGCTAATCACTGCGTACTTAATAAACTGACAAGTTTATTTAAGTATACACTTGGAAGCGATTGGGTTTTAATGGATGTGTGATTAATCACCTTGTTCACTTCACTTGTTTGTCTCCCGCACCATGGTTTGCTTGTCTTATCGGCGGTAGCGATAACCCGCTTGAACCCTTTGGCAGCCGCGCTATTTGTCTGTCGATTTCTTTTAGTGCTTCCCAGCTTACCGACTGGATGCTTCAATCCAAATTGAATTTGTTCATCAAAATTAATCTCATCTTGACACCTTAAACCATTTTTTACATTTGAAATAATAAAGAGAGCTCGAACTGAGGCTCTAAATCTTCTTACTCCTCATTGCAGGACTGAAGCAGGCCAGTATATGTTTCTTAAACACTCGGTATGCTATTCATTCCTAGCAAAAATAGAGATATAAATGAATACTCCTGTGTCCTATTAATATTTAGAATATGCAGATATCTCAATGAGCCACATCCAAAACCCACACTCGGTGTCCTGAGGTTTAGTGGTTGTCTGAGTTGTTTGGTTGGAATCTATCTTGAGAAACATCATCGGGGTAGTCAAAGAAAGATTCGACCACACCGACGGGTTCTTTATTCAAAATATACAGTATATGTGCGGCACAGAGGCTTAGTGGTTAGCACTGTGGCCTTGCACCTCCAGGGTCCGGGTTTGATTGTGTACATAAAGTTTACATATTCTCCCCATACTTGGTGGGTTTCCTCCGGGTACTCCGATTTCCTCCCACAGTCCAGAGACATGCAGATTAGGCTAGTTGGCGTTCCCAAATTGCCCATAGTGTGTGAATGCATGTGTGAATGTTGAATAAATATAATTGTCACCATTGGCCTCCACAGTCCCTATTTGGACTACAGAGGTTCCAAGATGGAGAGATGGATGGATAGATAGAGTATGTGAAAGACAAGGTAAAACACACAAAAAAAAATACACTCTTTTTAAAGCGTTTCTTGGATAGTTAACATTTCGTGGTCCTCTAGAACCTTCTCTGAAAGAGAATGCCTCTGTAGCAGGATTCAACAGAGACAGCCTATAAATAAAGGAAATTTAAGTCAAACTGGGATGTGATAAAATTTCTAGTAAATGAAGGCATGAAACTGATTGACATTCACATAAAACTTTAAACACAGTATGATGAGAGACTCTTAGCCTCTCTTTGAACCTGTAAACATTCAGTGAGTGGAAAGCCTCATCCTTGAAAATCGACGGATAACTTGTCGCCAACCTGCAGAATAATGAGAAGCATCACACCACTTCATTTGCACATTACAGAAACTTGGCTGGGAGTTATTGCCACATCCCTTGTACCACCCTGACGTCACTCCAAACCATTTCCATGTGTTTGGGCCACTGAAGGAATTCCAGGTAGGCCAGCATTTCAGACTTGAAGAAGGCAGTCCGATCATGGCTCCGGCATGCTGAGAAAACGTTCTACCTTGATGGTGTCCAAGCACTAGTGAAACACTGGAATAAGTGAATTAGAGTAGCAGGGGATTATATTGAGAAATAAAGTGAGATTTTACTCTCAGAACTGTGTTCTGTTATTCTGCACAATCCTGCTTTGACCTGGATACCCCTTGTCGTTCTCTTAGTGAGTAAGTTCAGGGTGCAATCATGACCCTAGCTTCCTTATTTTGCACAATTCCCATTGAGGCATTACCATTTCCATGGGTTTACATTGTAGCAGTGTATCACACTGCAGGTATCAATGCCGGAATAGGATCGCACCCGTTATAGCTGTTGCATCCTTACGACGACAAGGATTTAGCACAAACTTTGGATGGTTTTGCCACTCAGGAGCTATGAAGGATGGTTCCTAACACTTTGATGGACACCAGACCACTATATTTGTGGTGTGCACATGCTCTACTGAAGTACTTTGTAGACCACAAAAACATCCACAGTCCAACAGTTGTCTCCAGGGTTCACAGTATTATCTACCAAATGTGTTGGAATTTAGTGAATTGTATTTTAATGTAGATGACATACTGTGCTGTCAACATGTGGACAGTCATGGTCAGGTCCAATTTTTTTTTGGCAATAACTAAACAACTGGATGTTCTGGATTTTTAAGCAGGTCTTGTTCAGCAAAAAATATAGGGTTTTTGTTTCTTGACGTGTTTGAAGGAACTAGCAGCTGTAGATGGATGGAGAACTCCTACACTAATGTTGCATGTCAGGACAGAAAGACAAAAAAACAACCCAATCTAAAATAGCACATACTTTCTTATTTAAACATGGTTAAACTGAATGTGAAAGGAGAGGATTGTAAGTTCCTGTCACGACCCCAACAATTACTTTTGTCCTGATTGTCTCACAGGAACCTGATTTAGTCCTTGGCACGCAGCTGTTTTAATGGCATTTTCTTAAAGCTTGTATGTACTTCATATTAACTCTGGTATTCTACAAAAGTAGCTTCTTGTGTGAGAATTAAAGCTTGAGTTGTATTCAGTGAGCCTGAACACCTCAGTAGTCAGTAACGTATATGGAGAAACATCTGGAAAGATTAACCATGCAAGGAGAGCAAGTCCTCATGCCCCATGCTGTCGGTATAACCCTGACTAACCTTTGACCTCTGACGATCTCGCTTGTCCCTGCTGTTCTTAGACACCGAAACAGCATGGACTCCTCTTCTCTAGCCTTTGTTCACTGTTGAACTTTTTTTTCCCCCCATGTCCCTCACACTTTGTTTCTGATGTGGTCGCTGTGTCTCTGCAGCCTCTTTCTCCGTTTTCCACTTCCCTCCATCATACTCACCCACTCTCATTGGCGTAAATTGGTCTCGCACTCTGTGCTGGGTTGTTTGTACAAGTCTGGAGTGCATATTTTTCACCCAGCGCCCCTTGATGTGTCTCTTCCACAACTGCAGGCATGGCAGTAAATATCAGAGTTTGCGGTCGTTCTAGCATGAATGCCTGATGGACTTACTGGTTGTGGTTACAGCCACAACAAACAAAGTTGCTAACTCAGCTACAATGCTGAACCTCTTCATTAAAAATCAGTTCAGCAACTCCTTTTGTACCTGGATTATTATGTTGTGGCATAGAGGGCTGGGAGAGAGTGTTGTGCCATCGACCATTGTTGTTGTGGTGTCCTTTTACTTAGAAGAACTTTTTTTTTTTTTTTTAATTGTAGTGGAGAGTGTTAAAGATGGATATATTGCCGTCCAGTGACATCAACACAAAATGGTAATGAATTTGCTATTGCTGCTTTTGATATTTCATCTTAGATAGTTCTGTTTTGAGCGGCATGGTGATGTAATGGTTAGCACTGTAGCCTCGTGCCCTTAGGGTTGAGGGCTCGATTCCTACAAGTCTGTGGCCTGGTGGGTTTCCCCTGAGTACTCTGGGTTCCTCCTACAGTGTAGATTAGACTTATGTCTAATACATCTTACCCATTCCTTCATCTCATCAATTTGATCTTATTAGTCTAAATCACCTACCAGGGCGGCATGGTGGCTTAGTAGTTAACATTGTCGCCTTGCACCTCCAGGGTCTGGGTTTTATTCCTGCCTCCGGTCTGTTTGGAATTTTGCACACAGGATAAAGCGATGACACTTGATTCGTTGACAGATGTACTGACATTCTTAACAAGCAAATCCTAGCAGGCACATGAAAACCCTGGAATATTTCACCACTCCAAACATGCACATGAAGCAACAGAAAGAAAACAGCAAGGCAAAAGTCAGAATCCTTCCGTATTTCTTTACAGACCAGAGAGACTCAATTCCCGTCTTCTTCTTGGCTCACAAAAAGAGAGGCTCATGAATTCACAGGCTAGAGGTCACCTAGATAAAATCATACTGAAGCCAAAGTAACCGCTACCAGAAACAAATGTGTGTCTTTCTCATCCAGCGTCCGTTCCCACTCTGCGAGTTGACCTTCTATTGTGTGAGAAATTTATTCATGGTGGGTTTGAGTGTTGCTTCACTTGAAAAATGGCAAAACAAGGCATAATAAAAACTTTGGCTGGGATCTAACTATTTCCATCTTTGTATTGGTCTTAAATGAAGTGTTTTTCTAATTAGACACATTAAGGGATGTTAGTTGAGATTGGGGTCGCAGTAATCCAGATTAATTAACCTAAATATCTCATTAAAAAAACGTGACTGGATTGAAGTGTAAACCAGCAAGAACTCTGGATGGGTACGTAAGGGGAGGAAGATTTTTACTACATCACTTTACAAGTTCAGTAGCAACCGACTTATTAGATTAGAGAAGTACTTGATGTATTGCCCTGGTGTCTGCTTTCCATTGGTGTATTCCATTGGGTCGGAGAGTTTGGGTCTTTCCAGCCAATTGCCCTTCGACCCCTTTGGCTCCTGGATCGACCTCCCCCACCATCGCGCGTCAGATTCCAACCCTCAAACCTCAGCGGACCACCTGTGCTGTTTGTTTAGTGTTTGTCAAGTTTATGATAGCTGTGTCTAATGTGGGATAATAACATGTGGCTTACACATTACGAGCTGAAAGTCTGACATGCAGCAATGACGATCGAGAGAGAGGGTGGGAGACGGAGTACAAGAGGTGGTAACGGATAGGAATAGTGATACAGCATTTAATTGTGTAATAGAAAAAAGAGATACAAACCCAGTGATAGACAGACAAACAGACAGAGAGACCGAGACACATAAACACACACACATACACACACACACACACATGCACATAAATATATCTTTGAGGATGAACGAGGATTAGAGCGTGGAGAAGAGGACAGAGAAACAGCTGTGAGGGGAGTGAGAGGGAATGTGAGACAGAATCAGGGAGAATATGTGTGTGTGCGTGTGTGTGTGTGTGTGTGTGTGTGTGTGTGTGAAATATAAATAAAAAGAATGCGGGTGAGGAAGGAAGGAAAAAATGAACAAAATGACAAATTTGATGAAGCCCCTCTGAATTGTGGGGGCCAGACGGAGAGACGGGGGCCCGCGCACATCTGCAGAATCCATCAGGGAGAGCGCGGCGTGGCCGCGTCTTTTCTCTGCCTCAGGTTTCGGCCGCGTGCCGTGGGGGGTTGTCTCCCCTTGACGCGTGATGATTTAGTCAGGTGTGAGCGTGCACTTTCCAATTTGGGGGGAAATAAATTAAAAGTGATTTTTTATGAGGGCTGCATCCCAGAAAACCCTGGCCCCCGGGCCGTCATGCTGTCAGCCCAACCGACATGTTTATAAAGAGGAGTGCGGCGTGGGAGAACGAGACACACGTAAATACTCACGCAGACGTACCCCTGCGCAGACACATGAATACATATTCTTTCCTTTTGGATATATGAAAATAAATGATCTAATCGGCAGGTGTTGAGACATGACGCCGGACAGATTCGCTCTTTAACACACCCGCGTGTTAATATTTCTTTTTGATAAATCCATTTCGTCAGGTCCGTCTAACCGTACAGATCAGTGTGTGTGCGCGTGATTTCTCACGCTTGCCATGTACAGTTTGTCAGACCTCCTATGAAGGACCACCAGTGAGTGTGTTTTATTTAGGCGGTGGTTCCTTCTCAGTACAGCAATCACATTGACATGATGGTGCGTACAGTTGTTTGCTGAGTTGAGAAACCGTTCACCACCACCCATAAAAGATGAACCCGCAGGTGTGTAGAATGTAATGAACACTATAGACCACCGCTCTAATCTTATCTGCTCAACTACAATCTTATGGCGGTTGCAGAGTGCATTCCATTATCTCAACATCTTCTCACCACTCACCTTAATCTCTCCTCATACGGTTAAGAGGAGGTTTTGGATCTCGTACACAAGCCAAAGCCAAGCCAAACTCCATCCTAGTTTACACATGACCCTCTACGGTATCTATAATGGTGGTATAACCAATAACGGTCACTCAATCATCTTCAGTAAGCACTTTGTTCTTCTCAGCAGGAACACTGGCGAAGTTATGGACTGTAATAAGAGCACTCCGTGACATCACAAATAGGTTTTTCTGAAGAGTGGTTTTTGAAGGTCAACGTAGGAAGTTCTTCTCTTTCCAAAAACATGCAGATTAGACTAATTGGTGTTCCCAAATTGCCCAAAGTGTGTGAGTGTGTATGTGTTTGTGCCCTGTGATGGATTGGCACCCCGTCCAGGGTGTACCCCTAGGTTTCCCCGGATAGCCTCCAGGATGCCTATGACCCTCTACAGAATAAAGTGACGATGAGTGAGTAAGTTGGCTCATTGACTCACTTTTGGTAGCCAGGTCCTAGTGGTCACATGAGAAAATGTACATTTTTGGGACTTGTGCATTTGGTTTATTTTTCAGACCCTTGATGGGAATACATCTTGGAATGAGAGTTCATAATAGTAACCCTATTAACCCTATAATCTATAAAAGGTATATATTTGTTGCAATATATTCAGGAACATACATAAAAGCTAAAATACAGCTAAAAAAGCAAATTTAAATGCATTGATATTTGGTGTGTAAGAAAGAGAGAGAGAGAGAGAGAGAGAGAGAGCACACCACGTTTAGCTAATTATAATATACGTATAGCTAATTAGCTAAATTATAAACTTTAGAATTATGTTTGATTTGGACCTAATTTATGTTTTTACAGATGCAAACAATATTCCATATTTCATTTGCTCAGCTGAATATTTCTAGCAAACAAAAAATTAAAAACATATCATGTTTAAATGACTATACTATATATTTACTATATTAACAGGTTCACAGATACACAATCGATACCATTTTAAAAACATACTGTATTTATTGTTACAGGACATTTATCTACTCAGTATACTGTACTGTAAACACTCACCTCAGCACAAATCTTTAGCTCTGTGTGTGGATCACTGCTGTTTTTTTTTGTTTGTTTGTTTAAACCATATATAAAAAATGATCAAAATGTGCAGTATTTCAATAAAATATCCTATTGGTCAGGGAAAAAAGAGCACCCATGATCCCCATCCCCCCCCCCTCCTCCTCCTCCTCCTCCTCCTCCTGCTCTTCCTCTGTGTCGGACGAAGACTAATATTTTTCCAACGGAGCGAGAGCAGGAGGGGGAACGATCCTGAAGGAAGAGACCCGACTGGGAACCACGGGGGTGCTGTGCTTAGGAAATCCAAACCCTCAGTGACCTCTGACCTCTGCTACTGATGCCCCTACAGGAGAAGAGAGAGAGAGAGAGAGTAATAAAGTATAGAATAACTGAGGCTAACAACATAAAGTACATAAATAGATAAAACAGGTCGTTCAGCGCTATGCAAATAAAATTGAATTGAATTGAATTTTTTAAAAGATGGATTGTGGAGATGATCGGCCACCTCTCTCTTGATCCTTTAGATCCTTCCAGAACTTGAAGAACAGAAGTGTGTTACTGAGAGCACTGGTTCTCCTAAAACCAGATGACTATTGTAATGAGCTAAATGGACAAACATTCAGATAGACAGACAGACAGTCAGACAGACAGATAGATAGATAGATAGATAGATAGACAGACAGATAGATAGATAGATAGACAGACAGATAGATAGATAGATAGATGATAGATCGATCTAAAAAGGCAAAAGATGGCCATTAACAAAAAATGCAAGCTTTTTAAAAAAAATTAAAAACAGATATGTTTATGTGTAGTTTTTGATATGATTTCTCGCTAAAAGAAACAACAACATATTAAAACATGTTCATTCATATAACCCTGTGATTGGCGGGTATGATACTGCCAGAGCTGCTATGATAGAAATTTCATCAACGCCTTCCGATCAATGAGAGTCCAGAATTCTATACTAGTTCTATAAAATCCACTTCATCCTAAATGATATTCCATCCAAAACCATTACTGTGTTTCCCATCATCTTATAATGCCTTCATACGTTATTATTTGTTCTGCTAAAAACTGAGAAAGTGAGGCTACATGGAAACAAAAATAGAGAGCTAAGAGACGGAAAGAAATAAACTGAGGACGGCGTGATGCAGAGGCTCACGGTCTGGACCACTGGCAGTACGTTCTCCTTCACCTTTCTGCACTTTAAGTGCTAATGGTTAAACCAGGCACCAGGATATGAAGATCCCGAACCAATCAGCTTTCCCCTTTAGCTTCGGACCCCTTGTTTAACCCCAAACCGCATGAGTTATATAATTTGTGTTATTTTTATGCACATCAGTGCTGTGTGTAAGTGTTTTACTTCTGTGTTCTTTGGAAAGGTCATTAAGGTCTGGGTTTTCCGTCTAAACCCCAGATTTAGTCAATCGGTCTAAGCCATGTCTAGTGCCTGACGTTTACTTTTTTTTAAGACTAATGCACATAAAATAAATATGGAAAGGGTTTTGGACACCATAAAGCAGACCTGAGGCGATAATCAGTGCAGTTCAGTTTGTGATCAGATAACCATCGTCAACATGTCTGTCATGCTTTTGTGCCACAGTTGAAATCAAATTTAAAAAACAAACAAACAAACAAACAACAAAAAACAAACATCCGAACGTTCCAATCATCCAAGGAAATAAATGGCACTTCAGGAAAGCATGTGGTTTTCACATATATATATATGACAATATAATAATTTTACCATCATGGTGATTTTTGTTCTTTGATTGTCCTTCTGGGAAAAACTTCATAAGGGTTTTCTAGTCCTGACCCATCCAACGACTCCTTAAGATAGATATTTTATAAAAGATATTTAGAATTTAAAAACAAAGCCAGGTTAAAATACCAAATGTTCCAAACAGACAAAAATTCAGAAAACTTGAACCATATGAAGGGTTTGATGGGACTTGACCTGGAGAAGGAAAAAAAAAATGTTTGATTAAAAGTCAATCAAATAATTTTAGTTATTAAAAGCTTTTATGCAATTTGAAATAATACAAGCACAAATCCTTTTCTTGTACGGTAGTGCAGGTGTATAAGTTCTGCTTAAATATGTTAAACAAAGCTTTGGTAGCAGGCAATATGGTGGACTGTGTGCGTTGTGCCACACTTGCCCGGCAAACTGGGTCAAAGTCCAGCTACTTTATGAGCTGTTAGGACAAGAGTGACAGCACTGAGGGGAGAGAAGGAGGGAGGGAGTGAGGGGAAAGAGGAAGTGAACGGTGTAGCTGTTCCCAGCTTTTGTGCCCCTGGGCAGGGTGAGGGGCACGGGGCTGGGGTTAGTGACTGGGTGGTCAGAATGGAACGATGTGTCTGTGTGTGTGTGTGTGTGTGATTGTTTAGCTGCCCTCTGCTCGTGGGAATAATCACAGAGCTCCAATCTCATGTTTCTCTCTCCGCTGCTCTATCTCCTCTCAGATCAGCTCTCTCCCTCTCCCTCCATCTTTACAGATGCTCGGTTGTTTTTACTTAACACAAACTGATTTCGTTCCAATTCACACTTTATGAGCTCTCCGGAGAGCACTCGTCTTAAAGAATTTTAATTTATTGTTATTATTACATATTCTTGTTATAAAAATCCCGGGTTTTGACACGTCTGAATATACAGCAGCCCAAAATGCTGAGGTGTTCTGTGAGTTAAAGAATGCAGCCTCATAAACTCGATGTTCTAACTCGCCCCGGGGTCTCTTAACCCCCCGTGATCGCAGCCAGCGCTCCAGGCTGTCAGCAGTGTGTAGTTTGGTCAGCGCCATCTTGGACCAGAGAAGCACTTTCCTCTTGTCCCACACTTGTCTTACATACACTTTATTCGGAAATGCATTACCAGATGTGACATGATAAACAATCCTGAAAATATAGTGAAAAATAGAACTTT
>JAOVVA010000032.1:14847303-14859788 GCA_028565275.1 Leiocassis micropogon | reverse complement strand
CCCCACACACCCACACACACACACACACACACACACACACACACACACACGCGCGCACACACACACAGGAAGACACATGGCTGTGGAGTTACAGGACAAGGTAATTGCCCGTGCAGGGCCAGAACGGGAGGGAAGACCAGTGTTTTACAGCACTGACGAAAATAAAACAGAAGGACTCTGCGGTTCACAGTACAGTTGGAAAGACAAATATTATTTTTTACGAGCGAAAGGAGAAGGCCAGGGACCGGCAGTATAAAACACCTTAATGACTGAATAGCTGAAGTATTAAATCTCTTAACTTGAGCCGGGCCTGGGGAGCACATGCTCCGACCCCGAGATACAGAAACCGAGGGAGGGCGAGAGAAAAGGAGGGAAGGCGAGGGAGGGCGAGAAAACGAGAGAACAAGCCCTTAAGTGTGACAATGCGGTCAAAGAGAACACACACGCTCTCCTCACACTCCTTAATCCCACGCTGGCAGCAGCCGCTCCTCTGTAAATCTTTATGTTGGACACAACCGAGCTGTTTAATAATTACCTGCGAATGAATAAACTACACTTTTCAGGACTGAGTGCTGAGCTATGGGTAAAAAGATGATTTTTTTTTTTATGTGTGTGTGTATGTGTGTGTGTGTGTGTGTGTGTGTGTGAAGGGGAACACTTTAGATTCATGTTTGTGGAAAGGGGGAAAAAAACTCCCTCGCTTTCTCTGTTAATTTGAGCTGCTTTTGGGGTTAGGTGTCAAAACTTTCGGTTTTATAGCTCTGACCAACTTCTATGTCATATCTGTGGTATAAAGTATAGAAGTTTAAACCATTATACCCCTGCAGATCTAATGACCGGAAGGTTGTGGGTTTAAATCCTATGAGAACACAATCTATGGAGCTAAAATGACGAACAGAAAACTCCGCCCTGATCCATTTGCATATGGATATTTATAATCGATACGATGCATCCAAGATCTATTTAATAAAAATAAATAATAATAAATAAAAAAAATAAAAAAAGGAAACCGAGAGGACCTTTTTACTTTAAAGTAGGGCTGGACGATACATTTTATATGACAATACATTTTCAAATATATATATTTTTATTGTTTTAATGTTAATCTGTTTAAGACACTGAACAAAAGCATAATTTTTTTCACATAGTTTTTCACACTGCTGCTTTTTTCCTTCTTCCCAAAATGCCGTTTGGCTACGTGCTTGCAGTGGTGCAATTAAGCAATATCACACAGGAGGGAGTGCCGTTGCACTGATTATTATATGATGTGTTAGTTTATTTAGCCAGTTATTTTTGCTGCAGCAGTGCATATCCTTCAGCGACTGGCGGAACTAACTACCGATTGACAGTTAGTTTAGTTAACGAGATGGATGAAAGTAGTTTTAATTTATTACCGGTATTGTGTGGCCAAAAGGCGAGGAGAATAAACCAAGGGGGTGGAGGAGTTTATCTTTATATGTTTAAATAAACAAACAAATCATAATCTGTTGATAATAAACAGTGTTTGTGGATCTGTTGTATAAAAGCGACACACTTCAGGACATGCTGTTGTGCTGGATATCAACACGGCTTGAGGGCACAACCTGAGTACTGCAGATATCACAGCTCTCGTTCTCATGTGATGTGGCTTAATTACATAATACTTTTCTATATAATGTGGCTACATTCTGACACACACACACACACACACACAATGCACAGCAGACTAGTCCTCCACCTAAATCACACCCATTCTATTCCATTCATACTACAAGTGTGTACTAAGGAAACAGACTGCTGAACGCACTGCTGAGTTTCTTTATTTTGATACACTTTGTTCCAGTTCTTTCATCAGTCTCAGACTTTTTTCCCCCCTTTAAGATCAGGACAGAGTGTCCGTACTGCCGATACTCGGCATTAAAAACAGACAAACCCACAAACTCATTTTGAACGTCGCGGTAAAAACATTTGTGGTGGCTAAACCAAGAAAAAAAAAACTGGTCTAGTCGTGGACGGAAAAGTACACATTTGGTGTTGTTTAAAGTCTCTGAATTGATGCACAATGGGAAATATTGGCTTATGGATGAAGGTTATCGTTACCCGCTTGCAAGACAAGAGCTCAATTCATTAATATCGGCAGAAATCGCACAGCTGGAGTCCTCCAGTTGGAGACTGCTCTGCAGCTGTGAGAGTTAAGGGGCGTGGTCAGCAATTGACTCCACCTTAAACTCTACTTAATGATCTTTGGCATGACGAGTGCGACGGCATTGACAGAAGGTCAAAGCTTTTGAAGTTGATCTGTTTGATCAGATTGTACAGATGAGGAGGCGAGAGAAAGATGTGCAAAGACTAAACAGCAACAGAGCCGCTGCATCGTTCTCTCGCCTGGCATGATCTTCAGTGTGGTCCTGTAGCTGCCATGTTTGTTTACATGACAAGAATAATTGTCAGATGCCTGAATAAAGGTGCTGTATACGTTACACTGATGTTCGTAAGTTGAGAAAATTATCAAAGAAATATAATATATTTTTGTTATTATTCAAGCCACTTCATTATAAAGTCTTGGGCTTTGTTTCATGGAAATGATACTGTCTCATGCGTGTTTCAATGTAAAAAACAAAAAACAAAAAAACAAGGCCTGAATTATTTGATCCACACCAGATTCGGGTTATATATGTGACTAAGAAAAAAAGCTCTCACATTTTATTGAATTCAGCCTTAAGTTTTGTTTTAAACAACTTTTGCTTTATTCAAACAGTATTAGCTCTAATTTTACCTTGAGGAATCTGTAGATAAACATCGATACACTTTAAAGTCCTGACGCCGGTTTTTAATTCGAGCACACCTGAACGGCTCTCCACCACTTTTTATCACTGAGCAGAAAGAATACTCACATAATCTCTACAAAATTGACATATTTCTCTGTAATTGTCCAAGTGTATGCCATGTAGAGATGGACGGTTCCGCCTACGTGCTGCCTGGCACATCGGGCAACAGAAATACACCTGCTGTTTCTGTGGCAGTTATTTAAAGGGTCGGGTTGCCAGCAATCATACCTGAGCACTTGGGGGTTAAGGCCCCTGCTCAAGGGTCCAACAGTGGGGACTCAGTGGCGTTGGGGCTCGAACCGGGGACCACCTCGATCGACTGTCCAACACCTTAACCACAGAGCCACCCCTAGCCCATGTCATGCGAGAGGACCAAGAAAATCATGTGGATTGGTCTAAGATGTAATTGTAATAAAATTTTAAGATTTTAATACTGAGCTATACCGCAAGAAAACAAACAGTCCACCTTAAAAGTCGCCAGCAAACTTTCAGCCCAAGTGGTGTTAGAGTCCATTAACAGCACTCGTGAAATGCCTCTCGTAAATCAGATCACTCGGTCAGAACTAACTATTTTATAAGAAGAAATATAGTAATATGCTGGGAGATTTACATAGTGGAATAGTCTATATGGAGTAATATGATAAACAATAATTATCTATCCATCTATAAACTTCTGTAGTCGAACTAGGGACCCGTGAGGCCAATGGTAGCCAGTAGACAATTTTTGGAATGCAGATCAGCCTAATCTGCATGTCTTTGGACTGTGGGAGGAAACCCACCAAGCAAAGGGAAGAACATGCAAACTCCATGCACACAGACCTGAGGCGGGAATCGAACCCAGTACCTGGAGGTGCAAAGTGACAGTACTAACCCCTAAGCCACTGTGCCACTAAACGATAATTCTAATGAAAAAAAATATACAAATAATATTGTAGAGAATTAATTCTAGACAATTTCAAAGACACGCTTGCTTGAATTGTTTTTAGATATTTTTTTGTCCAATAAAATTTAAGTTGCTCAGATAATAGTGTGTTTAACAAATGTGTGTTTAAATTGTACTTTAAAAAAATAAAATAAAATGCAATATTCTTTAGGTGTGTCAGCAGTGTATATCATATGTAGGTATATCAATGTATATCAACGTGGTAGAGGAGGACCAGGAATATGCAGTAATAATTTTGCTATCTGGGATGGAAAAATAGAGAGGAGTAATTTGGGTTTCATCCCTAATCCAGTTTTTTTTCCCCCTCTCATGAATGGCGCAGACACAGACAAGATCCAAGAGCACTAACAGTCCAGATCAGCAAGATCAAAGGAACTGGGACTCAAAGAAGTAAACGTTCCAAGCTCGCTCCTGCTTGTTTCCAGCGCACACGTCCTCGCTGGAATGCTAACACGCAGGGTGGCCGAGTCACATTCTTCACATTAGCGCCGTCTTTTTCCAATCAGTCCCTTTGAAAAAGGTTTGCACGCCGTGATTAGAAACTTTGGTCACGTTCCCTCCGGGCGACGGAGATGAAAATGGCGAAACACGTGCATGCCGAGGTGGAAAGAGCGGGACAGAGCTGAATAATGTTTGTCCGCGGGCTCCTGCTTGTGATGATAATTACTGTTTGAACTGAAGCGCGAGCGGATGTTTGCACGGGTTCGGAAAGGTCTTGAATTCCGCGTACACTTTCTCACCCTTTCTGCAGTCTTGCCCTATAGCCATGCCAGACATTTGTGTGTGTGATTTTACCTTGATTGATTGATTGATCAGTTTTTTTTTATTTGCCACAAACACAAAATTAAAAATTGATTAACCATATCATAAGTCACTGTCTCACTTCAAATGTGCACAATGTAGGAGCGTAATCAATGTTTGTAGGCCATCTGGTGCTCATTTAACAGCCCACCTCTACAGTAAGGATGTAACACAATGCAGGTATGTGTACCTATTTCATGCTTCAAATATCAGTATCAGTATTCGGGTTTAACCCCAAAGTGAGGATGAGTTAAACCAGAAGTAACCAGAATGCTCCTTCCCAGATGTAGAGATGTCAGCAGTATCAGCACAGAATTCTTTGACAATTCCTCATCCTCCGCTATGTCAGTCTGGTCCAGTTCATAATTTTCTCATGGTTTCACTGGCTAGATGTATCCTTGGTTAACCAGATTTCTGTAAAAAAAAAAAGTTTAACAAAAAATACAGTAATATAATAATATAAATGTAATCAGTTTTTAAGGTGAAATTACGTATTGTGAAGCGCATTGTCCCATAGGAAATAATGTAAATGCAGATAATCCGTTCCACCCACTGGAAAATATTACCAATATTACCAACACGATAATCATATTTTTTCTGCATATAAAGACAATCAAAACATTTAGAAAAGACATGTAAATAAAGTAAAATAGGAAATAAATAGACGTTAAACCTCACTTAACCTTAATTTATGATTCCTCTCGGCACCGGCTGCTTTAAAAAACAACCTTGCTAACATTCTGGACCCATGGTGCAAAGTCTTCACTAAATCTTGGATAAAATGCCAAAAAAAAAAAAAAACCACACCCAAAAAAATATGTAAACTGGTTTCACTTGGCTTTCCACTGACTTTTTGATCGGCTCCCGGAAATATTTGAACCAGAAGTACAAGGAACCGGCTCGGTTGCTCGTATGCTGAAATTTGAAATTCAATTTTAAATTTGAAAATTGACAAGGCAGGGTGTTCGTATGCAGAGGTACACCTGGATATAATAAAGCCTGTTTTTCAAAGTCCTATTGTGTTGTTTACTTCATCCATTTTGCTGGTCAGCAAGCAGACATTGGCTCTCCTCTGTCTGGCTGCCCGTTCTCTCTAACTGCTAACACCGGTTGTCACCAAACTATTGACACAGTGAGAACATGCAAACAAAAAGAATGTAAAATCAATCTTGTGCATATTTACATTAATGACATTTGACAGATGCACTTATCCAGAACAACCTTTTTTTTTTTTTTAAAAAAAATCATTTTATCTGATTATACTTCTGAGGGTTAAGGGCCTTACTCAAGGGCCCAGCAGAGCTACCCCTCTATACTGTATAACAACTATGTTTCCGAATATTAAACTAGAGCTGACCAGGAATGTTATTTTTATATCTGGTATATTACAAATAAAAAAAACTTCCCAAAAGAACTAGAACCAGATCAGACAAATACTAAAGATGAATGAGCTGAAACTGATAAATATAGCTGGCATTTACGTTAATGAATGTGTGTCTAGGCTCATGAAAGTAAAAAAATCCTTCCTGGTGAGGGATCTTGATCTGACGCACATTTATAATCTCAGCCACATAAACACACAAACAAATAAACAAATGGATAGTGGGTGTCCTGTTTGTATCTGGATGTGTGTTCTTTACATGTAATACATTATGTGTTCAGTCCAAATGATGTATTGATGTATTTGTAATTATTTAGTATAATAATAATAATAATAATAATAATAATAATAATAATAATAATAATGAAACTATCAATATCAGAATAATGATTTCTCTCTCTCTCTCTCTCTCTTCCACACAGCTGTAGGCTCGATGGTTGGACTTCCTCCTGGTAGCCATTATGTGCCGTGTGTATGTGTGTTTCTGTGTATGCATGTCTGTGTCTGTGTGTCTGTGTGTGTGTGTCTGGGTGGTCTGTCCTCATTCCCAGATCTCTAATAGTTTTCTACTGCAGCAGTGCCGACGGTGTCCCGAGGCAGTGGGGGACTCAGGACAGACAGCGCGAGTGAGAAGGAGCAGACTGAGAAGAGAGCTGGGAAGAGGGAATGAATGAAAGATGGAGAGACACGGTGATAAAAGAAAAAAAAAAACAGGGACAAAGACAGGGAATGAGAGACAGAGACACAAAGAAAAAGAGAGATGACTGTGTTTTACTAATAAAGCGAGTTTAAAGCGATGTACACCCCTCTGGACATTTCCTGCTGCCATATGCTCTGGTGCTAATGGGACACAGCTGGAGACCCCCTCGTCCTGTCACTGTCTGTCTTTCTTTTTCTCTTTCTGTCTTTATTGCAGAAATAATGAAAAAAGTATCAGGAAAAAAAAACTTGCTATTTAGAATTCCAAAATCAATCACAAAAAAAGCCTGTGTGACAAATATAACTAAACCTCTGCCACGTGTTTCTTTAATTGTAACATTATATACGCAGGTCCATAAATATTTGGACGGTAACACGATTTCTGTTTTTTTTTTCCCCTCCTGAACACCGTCACAATGGATTTGAAGCAATGAAGCAATCAAGCTGTGATCGTGGTGTGTTCCCTTAGCTTTCATTTAAACAAAAATGTTGAATTAACCATTCACAGTCTCAAAAGTATTCGGGCAGCTGAAGGATAAGCAGTTAGATGGCCAATTGTGGGCAGTTTCTTAGTTCTTAGTTATTTCTTAGTTATCCTTCCCCGAACTGTTGCCACAAAGTTGAAAGCACATAATTTAGTTCATGATGTATACAACTCAAGACTAAACCTAACACTTGAGTGTGCTCAGCATCTGAACAACAACAACTGAGCTCACTAAGGGCACTTTCACACTAGGCACGATTGATTTGTACCGTGAACAGGAACGATTGCCCCCACCCCCTCCTCCTTCTCCGGCACCATCATTGGCCAGTTAATTATTTTTGCTCTGAGTTCTCGGGTACACTTGCGTATTTAAACTTTCCGATACAGCAGGTGGCAGTGTGCTCCTACTTGGATTGTAACCCACCATTAAGCACAAGATAATAAGAGAACGAGGATGTTAATCTTTTGCACTATGGCTAATATTATTAATATTTCAGAAAAAAAAAAGTCAAGTGTCACCTTCCTACATCCTACTTTTTTAGAGGACGTGGATGGTGCATGTTACACCCTCACAGATTTCGGAGTGGACGGATGATGTTGCGTCTTAACAGCGACCTACTTCTGTTCTTTGGTCTCAAGGCCACCTTTTCCAGCGGACCCGGGCACGTTTCCTGAGTGCGGACTGATTGTGTTCTCACTAATCAAAATGAACCAGAATTTGGGGTCAAGTGTTCTCGGAAACAATCCCGGGGGCCTAATATGAAAACTTAGGGGCTCTTGAATTTTTTTTTAAAACCATTTTTCACATTCTGTTGATGTTGATGTTTTGCTGAAGCTTAGAGTGTAATAATGGTGTACAGTATTTAGACAGCTTAGCTCTAAACGGTGTAAAAACATACAAAGCCAAATGACTTCATGCAAGTTTCAAACAATTTAAACAATTTAAATACAATCAGTCAGGAAATATTCTTCGATGCCTGTAATAAATAATGGAAACTCATCAACCTATCAAAACAGCAACGGCTTGGAGGAAGCTGGACGAGATTTAGAAAGACAGTAACCAGAACTCCAGATCAAACCCCAGACGCTGGAGCGATCAGAAGGGTCCACCAGTGGAGTAATATCAGATTAAAAAATAAATAAATACGCAAAAACAACCTGGAGGTATCATATTCTCTTCTAACGATGTACAATTCCACCAAATTTTGAACCCCACCTTCTACCTGAGACTGGACACCAAACTATGTGCTGAGGAAGAAACTGATTCAGCTTCAAGAGTATAGAAAGAAAAAAGGAAACAGTAGCAGACGCATGGAGAGATGAAGGAAAAGAGTGAGAGAGGTAGAGAGAGAGACATTGCACAGAGCCATAAGCAATCGTTAACTTCCTTTGAATGTTTCCTCAGATCTGAGCAGCATGACAGTGAGGGTATGCAGGAGACCTCGGCGGCCCACAATCCCCTCTACTCGAGTTGACTAGTCCTGAGTCCAGCATGGCACCAGAAGTGTTTACCGTGCACAGACACCCCGGCTAAACAGGAAGAGCCAGGAGACCGAAAGTGTCTCCTGTTGGTTTTCTCTGTTTGTGTCTCTTTCTCTCTCTCTCACACACACTTCCCATACACACTGGGCGATTCTTTTCTTTTAACGAGACTTCAAATAAATCATAAATACACACATTCATGGCATAATTTGGAAGGTGTGTGCTACCGACCCATAGCTGCCCTTCAGTGGTGGTCCAAAGCTTAAAGCTCTGGTTTACTGATAAAAAGGCTGAGGGTTCACAAGTCCCAGTATCAGCTTTGAATCAGTATCATCAGAGTTGCCACTGTTGAGCCCCTGAGCAATGACCTCCAGTGGTGCCGCTATCTTTTTAACAATGTTACAACGCATATGCCGATTGCCTTTCATCCGCTCTTGGAACAATGTCTAGCATTCCAGCCTGTCTGGTCCCAAGTTGGCAAACTGACTTTCACCCCATGCTTTCATTCATCTTGTGTAACCACTTTTTTTCTGGTCAGGTTGGTGGTGGGTCTGGCGCTAATCCACAGAAACATGGCAAAAAATGGGATTTTTAAAAATTGGATCACAGATTCCGACCACCATTTATGTCTAGGGGAAATTTACAGCCACTAATGCACCCACTGGCAGGTTTTGGGCTACTGTCTAATCACTCTGCCACCGTGCCATCACATCAATTTCCACCAACTCACTAGTACCCCTGTAAACAAGTTTTTGAACTGCCCCTCTGGCAATTAAACACCATAAAAAGCCCTAACTGACTTTTCTTTCATCCATGAGCTCACAGATGCCAATAATTTTTTTAATATTGCTGATTGATACTTTTCTATTGTACCACCCAGGACCACCAAATATTTAAGTTATTGATAAGAGTAATGCAGCGAAATCAGCCTGGACCTCTCTGCAATTATCCGTTCTGAAGACATTTATTTTTGATCCTCATCTGCTCCTTGCAGACTCTTTATTAGTGTCCCTCAAGGCTCAGAACTCAGACCATTTTACTTTTCTTGCTTTGCCTGTTCTCTTAGTTATTCTACACTCAATTATTATATTCATGTCCATGTCTAATCAATACTAATGGATAGCAGGAAGACCATTTTGTTTCATACGCATGCTCTTATGACTCCTTCAGAAAGTGTGCCTTGGTGTTGAAGCGGATGTTCCTAATTTTGGTTCCTCCTGTACAACATCACAAACACTCGACCTTTCCTTTGCTGCTGGGTGATCATTCTGGGCTGCGTCCATTTTCTGGGCTTTGATCCTGGTTGTAGCTAGAGTCCATCCAGGGTACCTCCACTGCTACGTCCAGTAGGTTCTTGTAGCACCCCAAAATGGGCCACCAATTGAAAACTTCCCTTAAAAACCAAAAGTTTTGGCCTCCTTCACCTTGTGGCAATGATCAAATCTGGTACCATACTACCACCCACAGCTTGGCTTGACCCCCAACCAGCACTTAAGACACAATGAAGACAACCATTGAGGATGTCTCTTCTCCTGTGCATGTATCCAGGTGGTGGAATGAACTCCTTCAAAGCCCTTGCTGTCTCCGAACAGGTATCCAGACTCTTCTTTCTGGCATTTTCCAAACCTGCTGCTGTCTTTGCACTTTGTCTGGTCTGCAATACCTGTAATAAAAATACATTTGCTATGCTTGAATAGGTAAAATCTGCCAAATGCCATAAATACAAAATATAAATGTAAAACCATCATGTGGTTTAAATGAAGCTTGCTGCAGCGTTCCTCTTCCTCCATAGAGCTCCATTCACACACATGTGCACACACACACACACGCAACAGTTTTACTATCTTCGTAAGGAATTTCCATTGACTCGTGTATTACGGTAACTCTTGTAACCGTAACCACTAACACCAACCTCACAAGCCAAAAGTAAATATTTTGCCTCTTTTATATAAATTTTTTTTCTTCTTCAAATAAAAGCTGCACTTTTGTGTAAAAAGTCATTTTCTTTATGAGGACCACACAGTCCTGAAATTGTCATGTATCCCTGTCATTAGCGAGACATTTAGTCCTCATAAACAGATAAATACATGGCCACACACCCACACTTACTCAGACACACACACACACACACACACACACACACACAAATAAACAGTGACAGAGAGGAAAATGTTCTGCAGGAGACAGATGAAGCGTGCGGTCACTAAGAGCTGAACACAGCTCTTGTTTAGAAAGTTCAGGATGTGAAGTGTGTGTTTGTGTATCGTAGCAATAACACAGCCCTCACACACACACAGACACACAGACACATACACATAGACACATGTCTAACAGACACACACACTGAGACAGAAACACGAGACCCTCCAGTCATGATGTCAGATTCTCATTATCATCCATGTGTGTTTGTGTCTGTTCCTGCACGCAAGTGTGTGTGTGTGTGTGTGTGCGTGTGTGTGTTTACGTACACTCACATGATGTCTGGCATTGTGCTTGTTTTCAAAGGAGATGTGTACACAGCGGATATAAGGAGATGAAGAAGTGTATTGAGGAGTGTGTGTGTGTGTGTTTGTGTGTGTGTGAGACGGACTGTGTGTGTGTGTGAGGACTTCAATAGCTGGACTGTGAGCTGGTGCAGCTCTGTTCAGTGTGAGAGCTGCAGTTTGACAGCGCGGCTACAGTCCTGGATCTCATCTCCATATGAAATGTTACGTTCAGTCCCAGTCGTGTGTTCATTGTGTTTTTACAAAACGATTCCACATGAACGCGCCACTTTTATATTCACAGCTACATTCACACCAATTCGAGTTTTACGGAGTACGGTTTTATCGGAGTCATGATGCGACGTTGACGTCCCACGATATGACCAGGCTCTGTTAGCTAGCGATCGATGCTAGATGTGTACGAGATGCTTTTCTTTCTTTTTTCTTTTTTTTTTTACACTTTTCTCTGTTTAAATTTTTTTTAATCTTTCTTTCTTTCTATTTCTTTCTTTCTTTCCTCTATTTCTTTTATGTTTCAGCTTTCCTTCCTTCCTTCCTTCCTTTTCATGTCTTTTTTTCCTCTTCATCAACTTCCTTCCTTCCTTTCTTTCAACTTTTCTTACTTTTTCCTTCCTTGCTTCTTTTTCATCCCTTTTCTTTCCTTCCTTCAACTCAACTTTCTTTTTCCTGTATATTATGTTTTTTCCTGATTATCACATTTTATTCCATTTATTTCAGCTTTTTGTCATTTGGGGTTTATTCATCTACTCCTTCCTTCTAACTTTTCCCTTTCTTTCCTTTTCCTCACTTTTTACTGTGACTTTTCTTTATATTTTTCTTCCTTCCTTCCTTTCTTTTTTCTTTTCTATTTGTAATTTTTCAGCTTTTCTTCCATTTTTTCCCTCCTGTCTTTTCTCTATCATTTATCCCCTTTTCTCTGCATTCTCTATGTTTTTACCTCCTTCTCTCTTTACTGACAGCTCTGAGACTTTACTGGTGGAGGAGATTAGAGATTAGATGTAGGGATGGCAGTCGTTAATTAGTTGAAATAATTTACTTTCCCACACATCTATCTAAAGGAAATATTGACTAGTGTCTTATATAATAATAATAATAATAATAATAATAATAATAATAATAATAAGACAGCGGTCTTGTATTTTTTACAGTTTGTTTAGCTTGCTAACTATATACTACATGATATTGATTAAATCCTAATAATACAGTAAGCCCCGTACATACGAACATTCAAGTTATGGACTTTTGATACAAACATGCGGAAGTTAAAACACGTATCTGCCGTATATTAGTCTTCTCCCGAAATCATAAGCCATAACTTATCCAGTAAGAAAGCACACTGACATTTTCCCTGAAATATCAATAATAACAGGCTTCCTTGTTTTTT
>JAOVVA010000032.1:14813166-14826045 GCA_028565275.1 Leiocassis micropogon | reverse complement strand
TGTGTGTGTGTGTGTGTGTGTGTGTGTGTATGTGTTTGTGTGTGTGTGTGTGTGTGTGTGTGTGTGCGTGAGAGAGAGAGAGCATCCTATCACACAGTGTTTTGAGTCAATGTAATAATTAAAGCTATCCAAAGTGTTGGCTGAGAGTGTTACACACACACACACACACACACACACACACATGTCCACACTAAGTTTTTTAGAACTGTGTTACTGCCTGTATGTCTAGAAAATATTTTCACAGTGGAACAAATGATATATATATTTAATATTATTATTAAAGAGACAGTATTGTGTTTACGGTTTGTCATTTTGCCAATTATTCTATATTCGGTAAATATAATTCATTCTTTAATGATGTCATCCAGATGTGCTATTATTATTGTGCCTTCAACATGAAGAAGAAAAAGAAGAAACACACCAAAGCATTGCCTAAACTGCACAACGTATTAAATCTTGCATAATTTTTCAAGGTGGTTTGGATAAATGTGAATTTATAGAGGGATTCTTTAGGAAAAGTTGTGGTAATTTCGAACATTTTTTATTGTACACGCCCTCCCCTCGACTCGTGTTTTATCTCATAATGGCGCTTCACATTTCAGCTTTTTATTACTGCCACGGTTTTAGAACATACGAGACAAACTGGTTTTAAACTTGCCGCAGGAAGAATAAACATACATCGATCTGTCCATTCATCTTTTCATCAAGGTTCAGTTTTCATAGCCTACTTTGCTTTTTTTTTTTTGGAGTAAGCCAAAGTTTCAATAAATACTGTCCATTCAGTTTTGTGTGATGTTGGGACAAATTCTGTCTGGACAGACAGACAGAAAGACAGACAGACAGAACAGTTTCTGAGACTGGTTTTGGGTCCTCCAATGTATGGCGTGTAAAGATATCATTGAAAGAGCGAGTTCTGACCAACATACAGACAAAACCTTTCTTTTTACTTTGCTCGTTAAACCTTTTGATTATACATCAGCGACTTGATGAAATCTTAATAACAACAACAATTTTAGGCCAACTTTACCCTGGCCATAGTGGTCAGTTTGGGTAGTATCTAAAATTATTGATCCTTTTCCACTGCTCCATAATGATATTATTGAATGTATGTTGAAAGTTATTTTTAGAGGACAGTAAATATATATTGAAGGCGTAAAGGGGCGATGCAGTTGCTGGTTTGTGGGTTCCTTGATGGTGGGGTGGTGCTCTGTGAGACTGCTTGATACCATCAAAATACGTCTTCCTGGGACATCTTGTGGCTCTGCGAATATAAGGTGTGTGGTGGCAATCTTGAGATGAACCAAAACTATTTCATTTGTTGGAGCTTCATGTGATGTGGAATTGGTTTGAGTCCTATTTGCTTTCTGATGTCATCTTTTCAAATCCTGCCTCTGACAGTAATAGCCAAGGCCCTCCGAAGGCTCACATGAAGAACTGTGAACTGAGAACTGTGCTTGCACACTCTTGAGACTCTTGGCACACATTGACCAGGTTGTTGCTCACTTCATATTAAATGAAGACTGGCCAAAGTTTGTTCCTGTCCACCCTGTCAAAGGCCTTTTCTTGGTCTATGAGGGAAAGCTCCAAGTGGTTTTCTGAGTGAGGTGTCACATGGCTAAGATAGCATGTATACACCCTCTGTTCCTCCTGAAACACATCTGGGTTTCTGACAGCTGTGGGATCAAGTGATAGGGTGTAATCACAACCCTATAATCTTGGCTTAAGCTTGGCTGGCAAATCTCTTTTATCCCTGTGCTCTTGCAGAGTGGTATCATGGTAGCCATGTGACAGTGTGATGGGGTTTGTTCTTGGGCCCATGTCAGACTGGAACCAGGGAACGTGGAAAAGATTCACAGAGACAGGTAAAGTATGGTGGGAGTCTAATTCATGGGGTGATATGGATCCTCCCACAGTTTTCTGAGGAGATTACTACGTGGCCAAAATTACAGAATTCATGTTTCAAAGTAATATAATGACAGAAAATTATCAAATAAAAAGTCTGCTTGAAAGAATTTATCAGAAAAGCTAGCATGCGTGTGTGTGTGTGTGGTTTAAAAGATGTACGTGTTTATCTCAAAATCTATAATTTAATAGAAGAATCAATTTGTGTTGTGGTTTTTCTGGCTTGATTAGGAGCTAACTGTCTGCTTGCTAATATACTGTAGGCTCAGTTTTAGCAAACACGCTACATAAATCTACACTGTTTAAGCCTGAAAAAAGGCTCAGAGATGCTGAACAAATATGACCTCTAGCTCAGCGTTACGGATCATTTACCTAACTTTCCGCCTTATTGCCTTACACAATCAGTGAAATATTAGCTTTATAAACCAACCGACTGCCATTCCGAGTTACAATCTCAGGGTTTAAATGGGTATCTGCTTGCTAGCGGGGCTTTTTGAGAAATTTGCTGCTAATGTTGTATAATCGAGCCACTTTGCCGGTAATCGTGAACGAGACATGCTGTGGGGAAAAAGTGAACTGGATAAGTGGTTTAAAAGAAGGCGTGTGTGTAGGGGGACTAAATAAAACTCAGAAGTGCAATCAATTGCAAGACAAAAGTAAAATAATGGGATTGATTAGTCTGTTTAATTTTTCTTTAGCTAATATATGTACACTTTGTATTGAACTGTATTCTGGCTAATCATGGTGATAAATTCAAGTTCTAGTTCTGTATACAGCTACTTAGCTTTGAAGATTGCTAAAAGATGGCAAATATAATGGACAACAATATTTTGGAGAACCTCTAGCTTTTATGTCAAGACAGTGAAGAAGTGAATTTGTTTTTATTTGTTTATTCTTTCATTTATTCATTTATTTATTATTGTTGAGGACTGGTGTTTGGACATTTCTTAAAATCTCTGGCATGGGAAGAACATGGGATAGATCTTATCATCTCAGGGCTATCAAAGAGAATTTTTCTACATTTAACTCTGTACATTGGACATTTATATCTGACTGTATACATGTATTCTAGAAAGCTATTTTGTGACAATGCAGTGGTTAAAATAAAATTTAAATGAATGTAATTGAAGGACATAGATATACATTTTAGTATTAGAGCCAGAAGAGTCTCATATACTCAATACAAATGAATACAGTTAGATTACACATTCATCCTAAACGATGATACGATATGTCAAGATTATTGCTTTGGAACAACAAGTTAAACTTTCAGAAAAGAATGAATGATTACACATAGTATCATATGTTTAGAAATAATGTGCATTTAGAAATAGTGTGTACATAAAGCACTGTAAAGCTGCTACAATTATTTTTGTGGTTATAATATTCTGATTCAATACAACTCGATCTTATCTAATTCTGGTGTAGACGTGCCAGTTAACCCATTATATAGTAATCTATCTATCTATCTGTCTATCTATCTATCTATCTATCTATCTATCTATCTGTCTATCTATCTATCTATCTATCATCTATCTATCTATCTATCTATCTATCCATCCATCCATCCATCTATCTGGCACACTGTGGTTTTTCAGGTACAAACTGTGTTATACATGTTTATTTTATGACCTCATTATTAAGTCGGCACAAAAAACATTTCCTGATTTCCAAACATTAATATTCCAGCTAACATTTTTTTTAATCTAACAGGCAAATATCTGTGGGCTAGAAAAGAAAGCACCACTTTTCAGATACCCCCCAGATTTCCTACATGAAAATAGAAGCAGGTGTGACAAAGTCCCTTAGAATAACTGTGGGCATTTCTGATGTTCAGTAAAACTAAGCAGCTAAGAAACATAAAGGAACAAAATAACAAGAAAGAAAGAAAGAAGCAGCTCATTTCCTCTTAATAACTGCACAAATTGTACCTTTTACTATATTACTATTTTACTATATTTTACTATATATTACGTCACACCAGTTATTGACGTTGGTTCCTTAATTACTGTTTACCGCTTTTTATATAATTTTTTTAATGTAGAAACTTTACTGTTTCTACATTTTCTACCCAGTATCCAGATAGATAGAGAGATAGATACATAGATATTCTGAAATTTCAATCACAATTAAACATCTAGCATTTTTAAAACCTTCCTTAGATAATAAAGCAAACTTTGATAAAGGGTGTCACAGACATTTTAAAGTTGTGGATCTAAATACAAAATGCTTAGTTTATGTCCATTACATTTCAAAACCTAACTATCAACCAACTTAATTAAGCGTGACATTCTCTGCGCAAGGAAAGTCCTTTTTAGTTATCAATTTTTTATACATCTTTATTTAGACTTACTGTTTTTAAATTTAATGTGTTCAATGTGATATGCATCAGAACCACAGTAAGGCTAAATGGTAAAGAAAATCATTTCCATTTCATTGTAATAAAATATATTTACTGTTTCTTAAATTTTAAGTGTCAAAGCATGTTTTAGGGAAAAAAAACCCTCAAATGTTGGCGAAACCTGATTTTATTTATTTATTATTTAAATGAATGCAACATGCATTTTTTTTTGCATCACGGTTGCTATGGCAGTGACATAATTTTGTTCCAGCTCTGATCCTGTTCCCTCCCCCACCCCTCCACCCATGTCTATGGTCATTGGTTTGTTCCTTGATTGTGTTCACCTGTTCTGTGTTAGCACATTTATCACTTTGTGTATTTGTACTGTACATTTGTGTTTCAGTCTTTCCCTATCGCCGTGTTTCCTGTTTTTGATTTTCACTAATTATTTTGATCACGGATTATTATAGCTTCTTACTGGCTACTCCACCATGGACGTATCTGGACTTAAATAAAACAAACAGTTTGCTAAACCGTGGTAGATTAAAACGTGTAATAATTCTCTGATTACTGCACTTGGTAATCAAGTTAAACTAGGGTTGTTTGCGCAGGAGATTTTAAACACCTGAACCCCTGTTTTAAAGTAAAGCCTTAATCTCGTCCATCTCCAACCTTCTGTGATAAGCGCCCGAATCACCTGCGGACATCAAACGAGCTGCTCCTGTGGAGAATGTTATTGTAAGCGCAGGAGGGCTGCTGGACGGCATCCAGAACCTGAGTAAGAAAGAGAAACCGTAGTGCTTAGCAGGTCTTTAATACTTAATAAAAACAGCCGCCCCAAAAAAGCTGCGTACCTTGGGTGGCCTTTGGGCGAGATGTGGTGGAATTTACAGGAATGGAGTGATTGCACGACGGAGGGATAAACAGGGAAAGACGACTGGAGAGGTAAAAAGAACCGCCTGTGGCAACTCTGTCTCTCCCTCTGGCTCGCTTTATGGGGTTACCCAATTCCCTGACAGTTTGTTTTAAATTTGGCCATGCAGATGTTTCTCTGGGTGACTGACTTTTATAGTTTAGAAAAGATTATATCAGTTTCTCCACAGATTGTGTTACTGTATTTAAAGAAGAAACAACTGCACAGAGAGAGAGAGAGAGAGGGAGTGAAAGCGAATGGGAGGGAGGATGAAGAAAGGGGCCATCGGGGTGATTTTCCTTCAGGGGGGAACGAAGGTCGCTCGACTGGACACGGATTGCTGGAGGTCTTTACATCCTGAGGCCTCAGCAGCAAGAGAAAAACTGGAATGTGAGTGTCAGGAGAGCCAGGTTAGACTTAGACGCAAATTCTTTCCTATTTAAAAAGACAACACAAGGGTCAAATTTTAGGATATTAGTTTTTGATGGGCAGCTAGGGACAGGCACATGGGAGGCATGAATCCTGCTGGTTTCGTAATAACTCTACACTCAACATCTCCTTCTAACTTTGTCTATGCAAAAACATAAAGGTTGAAAAAAGCTAAATCTTTGCATCTCACTTTCTTAAGGGACGCCCAGTGCATCTTATCAAACGTCAAAGCCCGAAAGCGGAGTGGCAGCTTCCAAGGCAAGTGGCAGGTGAGGGAAATTAAAGACCTACGGTCCAGCCAAGAGTCAGCACGGAAAGAAAACTGGAGCGAGGGGTTACGAGGGGGACACCAGCAAAATAGAGAGTTAAGAAAATCAAAAAAACGGAAATAGACTAAAACGCGAGTGTGCATCTTTTAGCTTGCGTGTCAGAAAGTGTTCCTCTGTCAGGACGGATTTAAGAGGTCATCCATCCACAACCTCGCGCAAAACAAAACTCCATCAACACTCCTCCTTACATTTCTCCAGCCGAGATGTGTAGAATAACAATGGTGACAACAAGCGCAAGATTAAAGCCGTGGAAAGCAGCCACTAGCCACGTGAGCTCTCCAACTCTCAGATGTTAACCAGAAGTAGAGTATGAGACGGAGAGTTCTTTCCTCATTTCACTTTTTAGTCAAACTCAGACTCAGGTTGCAGGTTTATACCGAAGCTCCATTCGGCGGCCAGGAATTTCAAGTAATGCTAACGAGCAAGATTCTTAATCCCACTCCTAACTCTAACAATAACAATTCCTGTGTAACTTCTGGTACCAACTAACCCTCGTCATTTCATACTGATGATACCACTTTGCTGATGTTTTCCTGATTCCGCCTGGTCAGAAGGTCACTCTGAGCAAAAAAGGCTCATGACGGGGTTAGCAGATTTAAAAACACTCCGTGGTGGGTTTCCTTAAACATCTCGAGCTCCGGCTCTTCTGCAGTGTGGGATAATAAACCGACCGTCACTCTGTCGCTCGGGAGAAGTTGACGTTTGAAATTAAGTTAAGCTGATGTGGAGTTCTTTGAGTTCACGTCACGTCACTGAAAATACATAGAAGAGTTATTAAAAAGAGGATTTTTCAAATCAGTTTCTGCTCAGCGTGTAGTGTAACTCCAGGCTCCATGACAGACAGCTAGTGTTCCCGATTTGTTTAAAAAGAGAACAATGTTAGTGAAAGCGAATTGCATGCTTCAGAAACGCCAGGCTTAAACACGTGCACCCGATTTCCCGTGTTTATGAGAATTTTAGGTCTCTAAGTTAAACAATGCTAACACGCTCCGCTAGGAGTTATGAAAACCTGGAACTTGTCTCAAATTATATTTATTAAAATACATGACAACACCCTTCACTCTTCTACATTGAAAAACCATAACATTTAAATGGACTGCTTAAAACTTCTTCCATTGCTTCATGGTCCATGATCACATGTTCACATGCCCATTATAGGTATTTTTGGTGGTGGACAGGGGTCAGCGTGAGTGCTCCGATAAGTCTGTGGCCTCATACACAGCAAGCTGCAATGCACTGTGGGTTCTGACACATTTCTATCATTCAGCTTTAAAGCAGTTTGTGCTACAGGAGGTTTTCTTTGGGATCAGACCAGACACACTAGCCTTAAGACCTCATGCACATTAGTAAGGCTTGGTCACTCATGACTTTTCCGTCGGTTCACTTGTTGTCCTTCCTCTAAGCACATCGGGTAAGTAATAACCGCTGCATACAAGCGCAATCATCTCACCATTACTTTTTGTCACAGTCGCTCAGTTGCCCATTTTTCAAGCTTCTAACATATCAAGTTCGAGGACTGACTGTTCACTTACTGCCTAATTTATCCCTCTCTTTAGCAGATGCTATTGTAATGAGACAATTAAGCAATATCACATGAGGAAAAAATGCTGCTGTGGTTGACTTCCGGGTTCAGGGTCCATTAACTTCCGGGTTCTGGGGTTGATTCTAAAATAGTGTTACATGGAAAGCCACAGTAGTGCGCTACGTATGTAGCATGTGCAAATCCGTGTTAAACACGCCAAGTAGTGTCCTTGATCAGGGGTTGAAGAACAATTTGGGATTCAGCCTTGTGTTAGAATCTAGTTAGTTTTGTAGCAGTAAATAAAAGGACACAGGAGGTTCAGAATGACATAGAGGCATTCACATTTAGGCATTTGGCCGACGACTTTTTTATATTTTCATCTCATTATGCATCTGAGGGTGTTGCTCAAGGGCCCAACAGCGACATTTGAACGTGGGACCTTCTGAACCATAGTCCAATACCTCAACCACTGAGCTACCCCTGACACTAGAAGCAATTATTAAAGATACAGTGTGTTGTTTAAGATGTGTGTTCTTGCTGAAAGTGCTTCTGTGACTGGTTTTGAATGTGGGTTTTGGCAGACAGCTGCTCTCTCCTCAGTACTGCAACTAAAAGTTAGTGTAATTAACATCTGTAGACGCCGAGGGATACATAGGGTTAAACGTGCTTTTTGCATAATCAATGTTACACACTTTAGCCGTGATCCACTGGTAGATAAACCAAAAACACAGTTCAATCCTCAACATTAAATGAAAAGTGGAAAGGGGAGGTCCTTATTAATATTACCTCTACCTTATTAAACAAGTCGATAAAATGAAGTCAAAGTCAACTTTATTGTCAATTCTGCTTCGTGTACAGTACATACATAAAGAGAATTGAAATTATTTTACTCCCAGTCCCCTTACAAACAACACAAAGTACAAATATTTCAATGTAAAAGAACAAAATAGTGTAAAAAAAAAAACTTAAATAACACAAACTAAGACTAAGCAGTCACTATATAAGCAAAGTATTTGAATAGATTATATATCCAAATCATTTCCACAACAGTTAAAAGGCTGATTTAAGCCCTGTTTGTTCTTCAGTGTGTTTTGTCTCTTCTTCCTCTTCAGCCTCCTTATATGGTTAGAGTTTCCTGTGCTTACGAGTTAACTCGTTGCCATGGCAGGTAAGTGATGTCACCTGTTCCACTGGTTTTCTTTGTGATTAACAAGCCCCTTTATACCTTTATACCCCATCTTGTGTCTTTTATATTTGGCATTTTAGCAGCCCTGAGCTGGTATCGTGTATAAAATCTTACCTGTTGCACCATCGTGACACCTACATATCAAATATTTAACAAAATAGGCTGATGTTAGACTCCTGTTGACACCACTTTAATAACTGATATTCTAACATCTGTCTTAACACCGCCGCTTGAATGCAGTCCTGAAGAGTCCTTTCGGGAGGATGGTGTTGAGGCTCGAGCCTTCCGGGAGCATCAAGTGCATGCGACCACACAGGCCAACTGAGTATAGTGTTATATCAACTATATGTTTCAGTTCTCTGGTGTTTGCAGTCCAGAAGTCCTGCTAGTCCAACCTTCACTGCGTCTAGAGTCTCTACTATTAACACCGTCTCCACTTTGATGTTTCTTTGGTTTCGGATCGAGAACGGAGGTTTGTCAACTCGATCGTCTTGACTCAAGATGAAAGAACAATAAGACCTTGAACTTCAGCGTCTCTTGAAAAGCTTCCAAGTCCTCCACTTTATCGCGGTCACTTTCTCTGATCTGCTCGATGACAGAGACATGTATGAAGGTGGTGACGGAGAGCAACAAGTGCCTCTCTGAGTCTCACCGTCTTTGATTATTATGGCTTCACTGAAGGCGTAGAAGTGATGCCTTTGTCTGTAATAGCTGCCCAATCATCCCCTCACGCCAACACTGAGCACCTTTCTATCTATTTGTACAAGAAGACTGTGCTTCATTCTGAAGCGATCGAATCCACAGCATCCATGGTGAAAACTTGTATTGTTTTTTAATCAGTAAACACTTTTAAATGCTTTATTTTAAATATCTTTTAGGCTGAGCTTGCATTAATAATCGAGTGTTTTTTAAGTAATCATTGTTCCTTGAAAGTGTTGTAGCTGAAATTAAAACACTCCACCAATAATAGATCATGAAAGTATTTCTGTTTTTTAACTTTTTAACTGTTTATGATTATGTTCAGTTTTAATGTGATGGGGGCAAGGGGCAAGTG
Source organism: Leiocassis micropogon (assembly GCA_028565275.1). NCBI lineage: Eukaryota > Metazoa > Chordata > Actinopteri > Siluriformes > Bagridae > Leiocassis > Leiocassis micropogon. The sequence goes on along the minus strand of JAOVVA010000032.1, from coordinate 14,816,369 downwards.
TGTTTTGCGTTTTTTGTGTTTTGCTTAATTGGGAGTTTAATGGGAGAATCCAGGATTCATGTTGGGGTCAAAAACAGATATGGCCAAAACACTGGATTTATATAGAGTATATATAAAACTCAGAAAACTCCATGTCAAATTCATGTTGCAATTTAGCATTTTAGAATAATTAACTTTTTCAGGGTTATGTCTTTTTATGTGGAATCTAAATTGGTCAAGTTTCATTTGTCTAACAATTAAGATCATTTAAACACTTTTTAGCACCAATACCATGTTTTGGCCGATAGACAAACTTAACAAAGATAATCTGTATTTAACAAAAATATAAGTCAAAACCATGGCATGCAATGAAACAGAACGCTAATCGCTCTTTTGCTCATTTTGGCAAATTATTATCCACAAGATTGTCTATGACAAAACATTTAATTAATAACCTCCAACATAACCTTATTTTAGAACCTTATTGTGACAAGTTGTTATATGCTACAAATAGCTGCATCTACAGTATGTAGTATGTGTATGTAGTGAAGTTTAGAATCACCTCAGTGTCCCCCTGCCATCCGAGAAGTCTTACCAGTATCACTGATGTTAGCTACCGTTACTAATTAGCAGTTAGCGTTGACAGTTTTATTCTGATTTTTGACTGGTTTACTTAACACAGCATCTATTCATTTGTTTATTTATTCATTGAGTCGTTATTTATTTGTCAAAAGTGCATTCACTGTGGTGGCTTAGTGGTTAGTACTGTCGTCCTGCACCATCCAGGTTCGATTCCCGTCTGAGATCCAGGCCCCCACGACCCTGTATACAGGATAAAGCGGTATAGACGATGAGTAAGTGACTGTATTCACACAATTAAATAATCATTTGTACAATCATTGAATTGAAATCATCAGGGACCTCCTGATACGATATTGTCACGATACCTCTGTCCTGATTTGATTTGTATTGAGATTCTGTAAAATATCATGTTTTTATAAATATCCCGATTTGATATAATTTTTTTCCCTCTGATTTTGTTACAAATGTTACTGTCAGTTATTGTCTGAATAGTTTAGATTGCGCTACCTGTAGGATTAAATCTAAATCAGTGTGGCGATACATGAACTGCTACACAAACTAATCGTGATCCGTAACTGAATCGATTATCCTCATCTCTATTAACTTCTGCTTGTTTCATTTATCTGATCATCTCTTGTATTTCTTAACTTAATATGTCTACAGGAAGTAATATACTAATACGGTTTGCGCCAAAATATACATTCCTGAAACTCGCAAATCTCCGATGTAGGCTACAGGTGGAGTTTGTCGACGGCACAAAGCTCCAGACGCACGTGCTCTCAGTCGTGAAAAGGAAGTTGTGTTGTGCAGGTGTTGTTGGTCATGGGTCTTTCGGGGGAGGAAAAAGTATTCAGAGTTGAGTATTACTGTGAACTCGTGAACGGACGAGTTTAAAAAAGGTGACAAAACATGTCCTTCCCGTACCCGTCCCATTCCCTGATCATACCCCACCTGGAGAATGTTAAAGACGAGTGTGCTTAACTGTGAAGATCCGACAAAAACCATACCTGCTTTACGCCAGCAAAACGTCTGCTTTAGCAGGAGAACCTGCATGAACACACACACACACACACACACTTCCAACATTTTTACATTACGCATACTTTGGTAAATCAACATGCTAATAGTGTGTATGTTAGTTTCTTTCGGGAGAAATAAACTCACAGATGACAACAAGGTGATATTGTTCGTCTTTTCATTTCAGTACTGTATATTTTGGTGCTTACTGTATTTGGTCGTATAAATCCAGCTGTTTTGTAGCTCTCTTTATTATTTTATTCTTCGTTAGACTTGAATTAACATAGAATGAGGAGGACAAAAGACAAGAGAAAATGCTGGAAAAGAGAAGGAGAGAAAGAGAGAGAGAGAGAGAGAGAGAACAAGGGGGCTAGAAAGGTGGATGAAAGAAAGAGAAAGAGTGATGCGAGTATTTGAGGTGAAGATGAAGGGAGCGTAAGAGAGAAAGTGCACCTCCGTGGCTCTCTCGAGTGTCTCTGCCTCACCTTTAATCTGCGGAAATGCGCTGAGGAGATGAGGCGTAATTGTAAAGTGCAGCAGGACGACTGAAATGTCTAGAGGGCTGGCGTGATGAGCGGACCGAGGACTGAGTGAGGAGGGATAATCACCGTCGCCCGCCGCTGGCCTGATGACGGGGCCGGCGCTCATTCACCAAGCAGCAAAACAAATTAAAGCCCTCGGGGGCGAGCGGCCTGTTCCACAATAGCATACATAAATATTTTATCTCGTGCGCTACAGGTCAGGAAAGGTTTAGTACATCATCCTTCACACGAGAGCTCACACTTCAACGCACACACACACACACACACACCTTTTGTCTCAGCTTGGGTCTTAAATAGAGAGAAACCATTCTGTTTTTAAAATAAAATGCATTTGTTTTCTCACAACAGATTTGCATTCATGCTACACAGCTGTGATCGCTAACAAGTAACAGAGCTAACAACTCTAGCTAGGTTGCATTTTCCGCTTGCTAGTCGATGTAGAGATAAAGGCATGTTTTACCAACTAGCTGCTAGCTATGTTAGCATTGTAGACAAAAATTATTAGGAATAAAATGATTATCATGAACACTGGCCAGCTAGCTGGACGGGTTTTGAGGCTACATTAGTGAGACTACATTGAATAAGTCTAGCTAGCATTTATATTACATTACAAAGAGACTGCCTTGTTGTTCATTCATCTTGTCTATCACATGTTTGTGATGTTAAAATGGCTTTTGTGAAGATGAAACAGAGATGTTGATGTAATTTCTGATGCTCTAAGTTTCTGATGCTTAAAAATGATGCTTAAAACACTTTACATTTTGAGGTCAAATTGCAGAGTTTGGCGTCACACCAGGTCAGAATCAGGTACGCCCTAGTTATACATTATACTAGTGTGAGTACATGTAGTTGGCAGAGATAAGAGAAATGGTTAAAGCTAAAAAATAATCTGATCAGCTTCAATGTAATCAGTGTTATTATTATTTCAGGTTGAAGCCTCATGTAAATGTCCACCTGCGGATATAGAAAAGTTTATGTTTACCCCTTGTTTACGTTAAGCCGTCCCTCTTTGGTGGTCAGACAAATACACTCCCTGTTCGGTAATCGGAGAGAGAATCACAGATGAGAAATGGAAAAAGTAGA
>JAOVVA010000032.1:14784009-14799172 GCA_028565275.1 Leiocassis micropogon | reverse complement strand
TTTAACTTTGAAAAGAATCGTGACAGAGCAGAGTTTCTGTGTAGAGCAGATAGTGTGTGTGTGTGTGTGTGTGTGTGTGCGCGTGTGTGCATGTGTTTGTGTCTGAAGCCGAGGGGGGGGATGTAAAGGCGAGAGTGTGTGTGTGAAGGGCACTGTTTCAAATTACACGCGTGCACACACATAATGACAGGCTGACACAGAGAGAGAGAAAATGGATCTTTAACCTCTCTAATGAGACTTTATTTTGCTTTACACACGCGCTTACAAACACAAAATAAAATGTTTTACACGCACACACGTGGTCACAGTGTTATAGTAAACAGTACACGCATGCATGGATGTTGATTATACCAGTGGGAGACGCGCACTAAGACCCAGCAGGGAGACGATTACCCACAGAAAAAGAGAGAAAAACCGTTGGCTCAGTTTTGATCACGTGACGCTCGGCGTCAAAACAAGAAGCGCATGCATGTTTTTCTAGTCAAAATTTATTAAAAATCTTTGCTCGTCTTGCGGAACACTCGCAAACCGCGTTACTCGCAATCCGAGGTTTCACTGTACTTAAATATCACTTTGGAGTTTTTATACTTCTCTCTTTCATCTTCTGCTTATAATTTTTTATTTTTAATTTCATTACAAATCTTAAAGATCTTGTCCTCTTTCATCCAGCTAGTGACTGCACTCAACTCAAACATCAAACAAATGGCCTCAGTTTAACCTCCAGAAATCATAATTATCATCATGTTGCTCATACTAAACACTGTAGCTCTTGAGCTGTCCATGCGCATCTGAAGATGGATTAGTCACTGCAATGCGGTGCATGACTTGAGGATGAACGTTTAGGCCCTTATACAGTACAAGGTTTTAATAAAGTATAAGTAAATTAAGATTCTTATACGACTTGACAAATCCTTAGAAAGCATTGAGTAAACTGAGTTTTTCATTAACTTTTCATTAAGTTTGTCTGTTTTCTTTGCTAATTCCGGGTTGGACTAGCATCCTTTGAAATAGCTAGTATAAATTGGCTAAATAGCACGTTTAATTCATGCTAATTATGGATAATTATGGATAAATATGGTCTATTGAGGACGATGTTTTCAGGCAAGAGATTGCAGCTTTAGATAAAAATATACCTTTAATATTTTGTCTTTTAAAACTTGGAGAATTAGTTTTTTCACCTAGGGACATTTTTGGCTAAATATTTCCATTTTGAGAAAGACAGAAATATAATGTATAAAAGGTCACCTATTATGCAAAATTTACATTTTAGATCCCCAATGTGTGTGTACAAACAAACAATGTGAAAAAAAAAAACCATTCCCTTGCTTTTTATCCTTTTTCCTTGTTCGTATTGGCCTGGGTTTTTTAAACAAGCCAATTAGATTTTCCCTCTAATGTGACCTCATATAAAAAGAAGACACCCTTCCCTCTGCTTGTTGCTTTTCTTTGCTGTTTTCTGTTGGGCGTGGCTCAGCAGTAGTTCATTAACATGTTAAAGAAATAGTAAGAAATGGGACCTTTGATTTAAACACAATGTGCCTACGTGTCTTCAGTGCATTGTTTATTACTATATATTTATGTTACTCTAAAGGTGAATTTAAATAAATCTGTGAATTCACTCAATGCTACATTATCTCCATGCTTTATTTGCACTCAGACCTGATTTGCTCTAAAACCATGGCTCAAATCAAGGCTACTCAAACCTGTCCGTCTGATGTACTGCATGCATCATAAACCAAATATTATTATCTGGCTCAGCTCTGCAGTTCAGTTCAGTTGTGAAGTAATGGACACGAGGAACACAAGGGCTAAAGAGTTTCTTTGCTTTATCATCATGTAACTGAAGGTATTCTGGAGAAGATCCCAGAATGCACTGCATGATCTTACAGTTTTTTCACACATCTGGGATTTAAAGGCAAACCGGTAAAATTATGATGATTAAAAAAAGTTATGAATTATGGATATGCGTAAATCAAAATATGATTTGAGGTGCAAAGGTTTTAAATCTGTCATTTTCAGATATTTTCTTATTCCATGCACTGATCTGGACTTGCGAACGCAAATCATGTTTCATGTTGTTCCTTTTCATATCATCATGTTTTTCTAAATATAATTTAGAAACGTGGACATGAAATATGGCATGTTTTTAGGAGGACAATGAACCTGATAATACATTAGAATCTAAATGATGCAGACTTTTTATATCCCAAAAGAAACAAAGAATGTGACAAGGATGTTAAATTCTGAATGTCGTAAATGACGTATTCCTTGTGTTTCACAGTAACAAAGTAGAAAAAAATACAGGCACCTCTGTTTTCATATTTATTTTAACATCAACATGGTACAGTACATGTATCTATCCAGTGATGTGTGTTTCCCCTCTTTAAAACCACACACTGTTTATAGTCAGTGTTATAGATTTAACTGTGCATGTCTGTATTTTGGTTAATTTCATGTAATTTTGTTACATTTACAAATAAAATGTGTTTTGTTTAATGTTGTGCTTTAAGTAAACATTTTTATTTGATGTCAGTTGCTATTTATTTATTTTTTTTTGCTTATCTTTTACAGACTTCCTGAGCGTTCCGAGTAGAATTTTATTCCACTTCTACCTCAGCAGTTTTCCCAATGAATACACTTTTTCATGTAAAAACAGGATACCGTACATTTTATCCATTTATAGTTACGCGTATTGTTGCGGAACATCCATGGAACATGTTTGTTCCTGTTCTCACTTATGCTAGAGCAGCTATAAAGGGTTGTTCCTTCCACCTCATCAGCCTGTCTTGAGTCGTAACACTCTGTATCCTCCACTCGTCCCCTTGTCCCCTTGACCTTTTGTCTTAAGGTTCAAAATAACAAACTTTCACAAAACCTGTAAAATAAAGCATTTCATTACATTTTAAACTCCAACTCTATTTTGCATAAAGAGGCATCCTGTCATTCATCTCAAACTTTGTGACTGTTTGGGAAAAAATTATCAGTTGTGTCCTGTTATATCAAGGCAGGTATTCATTCGCACATTTAAACAAAAATTGGTAAATTAATAAATGTTCCTGATCCTTCAACAGAATTGAGAAAGTTTTAATCCTAAACCATGGTGTAAAGCACTTTAATGAACACTATGTACACTGGTTTCTTCAGTTGTCATAGAAAAACATGCATTTCTTTCTACAAAACTGTACACACTGCTTGTGAAGGTATTTTTAGGAATAGGAGGGAAATCCTGGTGTCAAAATCAGTCTAAGTGGTCCCTCTATCTTACTACGTCACCGAATCCTCATTTAACTATTCTAAAAACAGGATTTAGAATAACAGGATTTAAACAAACTCACACTGGCCATATCTGAGGAACCGGACATGATACAAGAATAAAACGATTCGGTATCAAGATAGAGGCAGGAATCTAAAACCAGGAATCTGAAAATATGCCAAACTCAAATCACCCAAAAAAATGTGACTTAGTAATACCTGATTTGATGAGAGAGAGAAAAAAAAACATCTTTTATGTGTTTTTCTTTGCTGTTAAACATAATGAAAAGTTTAACTGAAAAACGATGTGTAGGATTCTCGCACAATTTCCATACAATCTGGATTTCTAGGGTAGGGTTTAAGGTCGATGTGCAGATGTTTCAGTGCTGTCGGAGCTCTTGGAGACACCTTGCAAGGCATCCAGATGTGTTTACATGAAGAAAATGATTCACAGTGTTTTGGTTCCAATTATTTAACAAAAAAAGAAAAGAAAAAAAACTATGCAATAGACTTTGTGTTTCAGTCTTCATCCATTCAGAGTCTCTCTGTCTCTCTCTCACACACACATACACACACACACACATACCAGCTGAAGTGTTATCCACTGTAAGTGTTTGATTGAACGTATCTGTCAAACTGAAATCCTTTCAGTGTCAGTTCAGCTTAAGTGAAGGATTTCAGTGCGGCTGCAGCTCCGAGTTCATGAAAGCTTGCAGGTGTTTCTGCGTGCCTGTGCATTTTCCATATGTTAATGTGTTTGTGTGTGTGTGTGTGTGTGTGTGTGTGTGTGTGTGTGTGTGTGTGTGTGTGTGTGAAAGCTGTCATTTGTGGTCATGTCTGTTTGTGTGTGATGATAGCTTCCAGGATGTGAGATCATGCACGCTTAATCAGGAAAACAAAACAACAGTAAACACTTGACAGATTCCCGCTTCTCTCTCTCTCTTTCTCTCACACACACACAAACACACACACACTCTCTCACGCTCACTATCTTATGCACTCACACTACTCTTCTCTGCTTTCACTGACTAGTTACCACCCATACACACACACACACACCCTTTGATCGTTTGATGAAGTCTGTCTCTCTTTCTCTGTCTCACCCTCCTGCACACATACAGCCAACGTCTTGCTGGGATGGTTTGTGTATGCAGGGGTAGGGTGAGACAGAAGCTCACACATAGGCAGCTGGTGTGTGTGTGTGTGTGTGTGTGTATGTGTGTGTGTGTGTGTGAAGAAGGGCACTGATCAAAGCCAAAGGGGAACAGCCAAGTGGAGGAGCCTTCAGAATGCAGGCAGGCTGTGATCATTGAGGAAGAGGAGGGTCATTGAGGAAACAGTGGGGGGGGGGGATTCGTGCAGAGACACACACTAACATCCACACACACTGCTAAGAACACACACCTGCTTACCACATACACCACCCCGTCACAATGTCTCGCACAAACCATTTTAGCCAACTTCATACGGTGGGGTCCAGCAACACAAAACGATGGTTCTGTAGTGCAAAGCAAAGTGTGTGTGTGTGTGTGTGTGTGTGTGTGGTGATTATGATGAAGAACTCCTCTCTGATTCTTGCTGTATTACATGGATTAGTATTTGGTGTCAAACCTATTAACAGAACACATAACTGGCCCTCAAGTTTAGCTTCATTTAAAATGGAAGTCTTTTTGTTTTATTTTTCATTTTAGAGTATTTTTATGCCATCAAACCAAACGCTAATTATTTGAGGATGACTTTTGTGTCATTAAAACATTAAACCATTTTAGCTTGCTATCTAGTAGCCAAATAATATTAAATATATTTTTTAATAAGTAAATAAACTCAAAAAAATCTAAATCACATGACATTACATTCTTGACATGTCACGGCCCTTGGCTTGTCTACTATGCATTTTATTTTCATGTTTTTCCCTCCGCATGATTAATTGTTTTTTTTACTTGTGATCACAAGATTCTCATGTCACGTGTCTTCGCCTAAGTTCTCCTGCAGTTTCAGAATATATCCTTCACATCTTTACAACATGGTCATGTAACTGTCACATAGGAATCGCTTGTTTTTGTTCTCAAGAGTAAAATTACACTCTCAGTGTTTTAAACATATTCTTGCTCATGCGATGCTGAACTGAAGAATTATTTCCACTGTAAAGACCTTCCCACATTATAGAAACATCCAAACATGGTGGGAAGCCATAGATCAGTACTTTATGGGACCAAGAACCATCAATCAAAATGGTCTGAAGGGAAACAAAGCTGTTCTGTAGCCAGCAGTTCTCAGAAAATACTGGACATCACGTAAAAAAACATAATAAAATCTCCAAAATTTGATCTTTATGCTTTATTCATAATTTTGTAAAGTTTAAATGTTTTGTGACACAATTTTGTATTTACATTTTGTTATATGTGAATTATTTCTTTGCCTGTTTGTTATCCAGATTTATTTAATTAATTTGTTCGTTTGATTGTTCAATCATTCTTTTATGGTACTTTTAATTCAATAACACTTTGATAAACATTCTGGGCTGCTCATTTTAATTAAGTCGCGTTAAAGTGTGTGTGTGTGTGTGTGTGTGTGTGTGTGATTTTTATTTTTTAAGGAAATGCAAATCAAAAGTCTTTTAAAACAGAGCCCTGCGATGTTTTGTGCATTTTTTCATAATAATAATAATAATAATAATAATAATAATAATAATAATAATAAACACTTACTAATTAATTTAATTACATTTACAATTATTAAAAGAAGTTATTTAATGTTAATCAATGCTATATCATTATTTTATGTTTATACATATCTATATTATTATGACAACCACGTGGTTATTAGTCTGAGTTGCTGAATGAACAAACATAGGCTACAAGTAAATAAATAATTAACAGAAAAAAAATCTATAATCTAGAGAAATAAACATAATGAATAATATAATGGTGTTTGTCAGTGTGACCGTTAGACGCATTTAAACAACATGAACTGTTTTTTTTTTTTTTTACAACTTAATTCATAATTCTTAAAACATTGGGGCGAGCTGTTTTGTGTGTGTGTGTGTGTGTGTGTGTGTGTGTGTGTAAACTTGATTTACTTTTAATATGGTCGCTGTGCATGACCCGGCTTTGTGATTTCACAGTCGGTGTGAAAAACGAAATGTGATTAGAGCCGCTAAAATAAATGAATAAATGAAGACTTTGAAATACGAGAAAAGAAAATCTTCAAAAGACCCTTTACAGAGGACTGCCAACACACACACACACACACACACACACACCGGAATAAAAGCCACACGCGTCGGAAAATTAAATTTGACTAAAACTAAACGAGGACCAGAGAGGTGCGGGGCAGCGGAGATTCTCCCGGGCTTTATTTCTCTTCTACACACTTCTGGAGAGAAAAGCCTCCAGTTACACCAGCGCCACGTCATTAGCTTTATTTTTTTTACTGTTATTACCACCATCACTGAGAATAATCATATTTGTGATATTTTAATCATCATAGTTTTAGTCTTTTTTATTTTAATTATTTATTTATTTATATATATATATATATATATATTTTTTTTTTTTACAGTTTTACATTTTTTTTTTTACAGCTTGACAAATGTTTTAGTGATTTATTATTATTATTTTATTTATTGATTATACTTTATTATTATTTACAGGATAGCTTAGTGGTTAGCCCTGTTGCTTTGCACCTCCAGGGTTGAAGGTTCGATTCCCACCTCAGGTCTGTGTGCATTCTCCCTGTGCTTGGTGGCTTTCCTTAAAGTACTCCAGTTTCCTCCCACAGTCGAAATTTCAGGGGTTCCTGAAATTCCCTAGTGTGTGAATGGTCCCATCACGGTTGTAAAATTGGAATAAATACAATGGTCACCATTGGCCTTCATGGTCCCTAGTTGGACTACAGAGGTTCCTAGATGAATGGATTATTATTATTATTATTATTATTATTATTATTATTACTGTTTTGTGTGTGTGTCATCCAAATGTCAGCAGATTCCAACCTGTGAGCTTATTTTCATGATTTTTTTTTTTCTTACTCAACAGGAAGTAAATTATTTTGGTCTGTTTGCAAAACACCCACTGTCTTTGTCTACGGCGATGGCGCAAGTGCTTGGGCCCAAACATCTTTGATTGCAACCACATTAATATTTGTAATTATCACCATCATAGTTTTACTCAAATGTCAATTTTTACAGTTTTATTAAAGTTTAAGTGTTTTTAATTATTATCATTATTATTGACTGTTTTTGTGTGTGCATGGCCTGTCGTTATACATTAAAAAAAATAGTTTTTTTTCCCCCGACATCTTTCTGGTTGACTCCTCCTTAATCTATCATAACTCCTGTTGTGTCACAGAGCACAACTCACTACTCCTCGCTTACCACTACCACTCTTTATTATCTTAATGATGATAACAGCTTGGCTTAACGATGATCAAGACAGCATACAGGTCATGAGGTCATTTAGAGGAGAGAGACAGACAGTCAGACAGAGTAGATAATGACAATGCTTAACTTATACAATATTGTCTGCATTATTGATCTTTGTACAAACAAACAATTCTGACATCATAAGTCTGTAAGATTTCTGAACACATGAAATAAACAGCTCTCTCTGGCAAAAACACTCATCTAGTGATCTATCCTGTTCACTTTCAGGGCGACGGTCTCACTCACCCACCCATCGTCTATAACACTCAATCCTGTGTACAGGTCGTGGGGGCCTAGACTTTATGGAGACTTAGGGAAAAAGACGGGGTACACCCTGGATGGGGTGCCAAGCCATCGCAGGGCCCACGCACTCACAAGCCCATTCACACACAGCCAAATTAAAAGTTTGGTGGGAATGGCATATGGAAATGAAATGTGTTGAGACCAAAAAAAAAAACAGAACTGGGAAAAATCAGTGTAGTAAACAAATCAAAAGTGGGAATACATTGTGTGTGAGGGTCACATGTGGGAATAAATGAATTGTTTGGGGGAAAACAATGAAACTTGTGTACAGAAAATTACATGAAAATAAATAGATTGCATAAGATCACTTAAATCCTGTCTAAATAATTGAATCATGGAAGAAAATCACAACTGGAAATAAATTCATTGTGTGTGTGTGTGTGTGTGTGTGTGTGTGTTTGTGAAGGGATCACGTAAAAAAATGAACCAGGTGTGAATAAACAATACCATATGAAAATACAAAGACATTCACTATATTAAGTACACAAATTGTTAAAAGCAAACATGCACAAGATGAAGCATTAACCTATTTTTACAAAATCATCTTTTTATGTCCATGTGTTTTGTACATTTTCATTCTATATGTACTTGGATGTGGATTATTTAGTGGAGGAGCTGAACAGTCACAGATCAAGAAGAAGAAGAAGAGGAAGAGTGAATGAAATAAATAGGGCTTCGTGTGTGCAAACAAAACGATCTGAATCAAAGGCAGTGTTTGGGTTTTGTTGTGGCTCTCTCTCTTTCTCCTTCTCTGTGGGTGATCTCTCTCTCTCTCTCTCTCTCCATCTCTCTCTGTCTCTGTCTCTCTCTGTCTCTTTCTCTCTCCTAGGCCTCTCCTCTGGGTCTGAGTTGATTGTGGAAACACAAAAAGCGAGCAGATGGGCTTTTGGAGACTCACAGAGCCACTGAGGCGGTGTCCTGAGGACGATTAGCGTCTCAAACAGACACGGGGTCAATTAGACATTACTGTTCTTAACAATATGATCTCTTCCCCCACACACACACAGACACACACACACACACACAGCTGAACTCACAGATTTCACATCTCGGGGAGCTGTAAAAATATTATTGTGTCTTCACTGCAAAATGTGAAAGAGGGAGTGTGGCGTTCCGTTACGCCGCATTGCATTCTGGGGGCGGGAAGCCACCATTTTGTAACGATCGCCTCATTTGTTTGCTTAGCAACTGGGTAATGAGGAATGGGGAAAAATGATTTGATGGGTAAGAGAAGAGGAAGGAGACGAGACGAGGTTATACAGGGACAAACCACAGCAATGACACAGTTTAAACTAGTCATAGAGAAAAAGAAAGATGAATTCTCTACATTTTCTTGTCTACATTTTTTTTCTTCTTTGTTTTTACCATAGTCTGTGTAGCACACTTTTGGGTTGAGAAATTATTAATAAAGCAATGCATCCATAGCATCCTTTAAAAAATAACAACATTAATAATCTTAGATTAAAAATAAAAACCCTACATGCAGTAGGCGACCTTGGACCTTCAAAGATACACCTTTTGTACCTTTAGCATATCTTTCATGTTGAAAATTAAAGCCTTAAATAAGATAAACACCATTAAAATAACTTTAATTTAAAGCTGACCCCATTTGCAAGTGAAAGGTACATATTAAAGGTACCACATGTCTACTCCAGCTTGAGAAAAGGGGATACTGTAGTTGGAATATCAAGTACATTTATTTATTCATTTATTTATTTATCTGAGAGTATGCAATACATGTGTACAAAATGGCAAACTTACTAAGTAAGTTCAGCCTTTATTCATCAGATATACATTACTGCACAGTGATAATTCTTTATTCTTTGTATTTCCCAGCTTTTCGTTAGTGGGCGGGGATCAGAGCACAGGGGTAGCCATTATACTGTGCCCCTGGAGCAGACAGGATTAAGGGTCTTGCTGAGGGGCCCAACAGTGACAAGGAGCTCGAACCATCGACCTTCTAATCAGTAACTCAGAGCTTTAACACACTGATCTACCACTGCCCTATTAATAATACTGTTACACTTACATCTTACATTTAAAATACTTAAAACAAATACTGGTACACTCTATAAACTCCAAAGTGCCTTCAGTTTAGTGGTTCTCAACTTTATTTCACTGTTTTCTATGCTCTACCACATACACTTCAATTAAGAAAAGACTTTTAATTACATAATGAATGAATTAATTCGTTCATTGACCAGGTAAATCTGGTGTGCTGGGAGCTGAGAAAGCCGTAAACTGTGTCCTCTAGGACCAGTGCTGAGAAGCACTGCTTTAATGGAACCTTTAGGCTATTTAATGCTAATAAAGGTATAATAAGTAATAAGTATAACATGAAAATTGACAACATATAATAACATTTTAATGTCATGGACATCTGAAAAAAAAATCTGTCACTTAATTTATTTGAGACGCACTGATTTAATGATCCCTTTAGGTTATTTAATGCTAACAGATGTTATAAAAAGTATAAAATAAATATGCTAAAGAAAAAAGAAATACTTTTAATATCATGGGCATCAAAAGAAAAATCTTTTATATGATCATTTCATTATATGTGTTTGTTTGTTTGATTGTTTGTTTGTGTGTTTGTTTGCTGATTCTCCCCATTATCTCTTCTCCTTGACCAAGCCATGACATGTCACATAAACAGAACCAGCGGAATGAAAATACATTTTGTGACACTGATTATGTCGCTAATGTGAATTGAGATGGTGGAGAGGGGGTTAGGGATCTAGGCATCTAGGGAACGAGGGGAGAAGGGTGTGGGTCAAGTGATGCAAGACTTTCCTTTTGCTCCCTATAGAGCAGCTTTAAGGCTGGTGAAGGACATTGCCCTTGCGGTCACCTCTCAGTGCCGATAGGATTTCAATAAAATGCAAATGCACACGGCTTGCTGCTGCTAATCCATTGATTTCACAATGAATATAGTGAGCACTCTGAGACCCTCCACGGTTATTAGGATTAATGGAAATTTAAAGCAAAAGCAAGGAGCAGGGATGTGGAGAAATGCTGCGCAACCCTTCCACAGCTTTGGCTGGAGATTTGCATTCCTTTTGTAGGACAACTTGTAATCCCCTTCTCCCTCCCAGCATGCCAAGATACACACAACACTTTTATTATCCCAGTCAACAAATCGTTCAGCTCATTCCAGACCTATTAAAGCCTTATGCATGCTTCCCAATCCTGCTGCTTTAGTTTGGGAGGTTTTCAGCTGCACACACACACACACACACACACACACCAAGTCAAGTCATCAGCCAACACCCTTTACACACACAAAAAAAAAAATGATATGAATTTCGCATGTTACAGTAGGGTCCACACATTTCCCCCATAAATACGTGTTGTTATTTTTTCCACCTCCAAGGTAAACACGATAAGTTTATTTTCACATTGTTTACTGCCATGATTTGTTCGGTTTCGTGATTTCATGTTGACACGCACCTTATAGTTAAGTCTCTGAAACACCATGGAAATTCTTTGAAACAGTTTCCAGGAAGCATTTTCTTTTAGAATGTAATTGTACACGCAATTTGTTGTACTGCTTTTTTATTATTATTATTATTATTATTATTATTATAACGCAAAAATTACCAACCGTAATTGAAAAATCAAGTTAATATAAACGCGACAAACCAATCACGTCACTCACTTACCCAGTCATTTATTTGTTTGTTTAGTTGTTTGATTGATTAATTGATTGATTGATTGATTGATTGATTTGATTGAACGTTTATTTGTTTGTTTAGAAATTGGATAACTTCCGACGTGAAATTTACAAACGCGAATTTGACTCTATTAGTATCACAGGTAACACAGACTATAGTTATAATTATAATTACTCTACACTGACAAAAAAAAAAACTATAATCTTATGTATCAAGTAGATTTAATAAAAAAAAAAAATAGAATTACCATGCACAAATAACGTACAACCAAAACTGTTTATAGTTGCACCAAAAAATTGTTTAAAAATAACTCAGTTTCAGCTTTAGTTAAGTTTCAGTTTTATCATTGGAAAGTGTAAAGGGTTTCACGGTGCCTGCCTGCCTGATGTGTGCAGGTGTTTTTTTTTTCTTCTTTTTACCAAGTTATGAAATGGTATATACTTTTTTTTGACGCGAAGACAGTGCATAGGCCGACTGTAAGCGTGTCTGTTCGACATAGAGAGAGAGAGAGAGAGAGAGAGAGAGAGAGAGAGAGAGAGAGAGAGAGAAGGATTTATATTCAATACTCCCTCCTAGCGACTCAATAACATAGTGCAACTAACAGCCGGTTAACCTACAGTAGTCTACATATAATAATAATAATAATAATAATAATAATAATAATAATAATAATGTTTTTATACTGCACTTCATTCTTTTTTTCATAGTTATTTTCCATCCTGTTTGTCTATTTTCAATCCCTTCCACGTTAATATCCGTAAAACCAAACAAAAGCAAACAAACAAATAAATAAACAAATAAATAAATAAATAACACACAAAATTATAGATAACGAGTACACTTTATCATTAGGTCCATGTGTATGCGCTAATAATAAATACTTGCTTGAACACGTTCTTTAAATTGCATTTCAAATGTAAACAGTGAAATTTCACGCGCGTGTAAAACACGATTAATACGATTAATCTTCGCGTCTTTCAGTTTTCCTGGTTTATTTGTTTGTTCCAAAATTTGTAGCTAAAAAAAGAAACAAACAAAAAAAAAACATTCAATTTGAAATGAAAAAAGAAGCACCTGACTTTGTTTAGTTTTTGTGTAATTTATTAATCCATTGTGAATATTTTTAACCCTGATGCAAAACAAAACAACAAATTCGTTCTAAAAACAAAGCAACAAAACCGATTCTCCGATTAAAACAAATAAGATTCTCGAACCGCGGTGTGTGTGTGTGTGTGTGTGTGTGTGTGTGTTTCAGCTGCCTCCAGCACGTCGTTAACCCCGGTGTGTATGTGTGTTCATGCCTCTCCCTCTCCACTGTGTTAATTAAAAAACAACACCATCAGGAGGAGGAGAGCTACAACCAGCTCTTTTTTTGGTACCTCCCTCCTTCCCCCTTTTTCTCAGTAAGTACATTTTTTAATTACGTCACATGATGGAGGGATGTTTTACAGCTTCTAGGTATCATTGCGCTGCTCATAACTTTTTAACAACCTCAAACAATGTTCCACAGAAACAGAACTTCAGTGACAAACACACCAAAACACTGAGATTATCTATCTATCTATCTATCTATCTATCTATCTATCTATCCATCTATCTATCGGAACTGATACAACAACCAGTACAAACTACTATCATTTCTAGTGGTTACTTTTACATTTTAGTGGTTTGTAATGGTAGTTTAATGGAACGTGAGGTTTCTAATCGTTCCTTATTGTGTAGCTAATTTTATTTTGCTGCTAATCATACCCTCTTAAAAACTGGGTTCTGGTGATGGTAGTCATAAAATCCCTAATGGAAACCTACCACATGAATCTGATGGAAATCTTGAGAAATGTACCTCACATGTTGCATATTTCTTTTTTTTCCCCCCTGACCTGAAACAGATCATTAACACAATCATTTTATAGATCGACTTAGTCCAGCTTTCACATGTGAGACCAATTTCCGGATTGTAAAACTGATTATAAAAATGATTGCAATCTGTCCATAAATAGCCATGAGGTGGAAAAAGTTAGTCTTCAGTAGCTGTACCTTTTTAGAGCAGATTAGAGAGATTTTTTTTTTTTGGTCTGTCTAGCCAAATACAAGAAAACAGTACAAAGTGTTCAAAAAGTCTAAATTATCCTGGGGAAATAACACAATATGTGCTTTACAATATGTAACTTTTTAGAGTACCACAAACCCAGAGTAGCTGCTTCATCTTGATCCCAAAAGTGATCACAAAATGCTGGATGGCTGGGTATTGTTGTAGAAAGTCATTATGCCCTGACTTGTTTCGTATAGTCCTTGTTGGATGAACAGTTTGGGTCAAAAATGATTACATTTGGGAAACAAAGCAGACACATGGCACTATTCCAATATTGTGAAAAAAATGTCTTAGATTTGGGCATAACACTGGCCTACACTGCAAGAAATGGACTTGTTGCTTATAAGAACCATGGGTATTCCTGATATAATGATCCGTAGCTATGAAACAGCTCAATCTCTTATCCTCTAGTGTAAACCCATACTCACACACTTGGCTTTGACAGACAGATGCTTTTTTTTAAAAAAAATTTATTGTAATTATAAATCAGGGTTAGTTAGAGAAATCTGTATTTCTACAAAGGTGCACAGAAAGTATTTCCTGGTCCTCGTGCTCACGGTCGCCCGGGTAACCGAGGGGCATTCTGCCATGCAAATGGCTCTCCGTTTGCGTGCATGCAATTCGTCATGCGTTCTCGTGCAATTCAATCTGATGGCTGTCACATTTGGTCCACAGAATAAGAGAGAGAAAGAGAGAACAAGAGAGAGTAGTGGAAATTACAATTCCATCGCCATCTGTCTTCTTTTCTCTCTCTGACACAGCTTTTGAATTGATCAATTTGCCTTTTTTTTTTGCCCTTCCACTTAGGAGAGCCATGAAGCCGTGCTCACTTAGGGCCGAGCTGCGGCGGGAGAAGGTCAGTGTTATCCAAACACAGCCATTGGGCCATTTGCTATAGCACCCTCCATGTGGAAAGGCAGCGGAATCAGGGTCGTCACTTCAATCAGGCTTGCACGAGCAAGAGCTGAATTTATAACACCGCGTGCGGAGGAGTGAAATCACCCCAAGAGTGCGAGACCGGCGGGGTTTAGAGCTATAAGCAGGGCATAGAGATGAAGTGAGAGAGAGAGAGAGAGAGAAGTTATTGGTGTCAATGGGCACTATTTTGCTCGCGTGCTTGTTTGTTTGCAAATGGAAACAAACAAGTGATTGTCGAATTGTCGAAGGTGAGGAAATGAAGTGCACGAAAAGACGGACCTGTGTCTGTGTGTGTGTGTGTGTGTGCCAGCAGTGCATGATTAAGTTGTTTTGCTGTTTATTTTCAAGAACTCACAGGAGGGTCTAAGGTGGATCCAGTGCCCTGGTAAAATCAAGGGGTAGTTAAAAATGATCCTAACTGAATGAAAAAAAAAATCTGACATAGTCCAGGCAGTCGGATGATTTGAGGAAAGAAGGAAAAAATGGAAAAAAAAAAAATTATAT
>JAOVVA010000032.1:14765271-14783909 GCA_028565275.1 Leiocassis micropogon | reverse complement strand
ATAGATAGATAGATAGATAGATAGATAGATAGATAGATAGATAGATAGATAGATAGATAGATAGATAGATAGACATTGTATTATTCCCATTTTACAAACTCTGGTCAACATTCACATACATTCACAAACTACAGGCAATATGGGAACACCAGTTAGTAGATAGATATTTTTATTATTATTATAATTATTATTATCACTAATATTATCATTTTTACCACTATTGCCCGTACGTATATTAATTTATGCTTTTTTTGGTTTACGAGAGTCACTTTAGCTTTGACTAAATGTCTGTATTTCTTTTATTTTATATACATTATTTATTACTCTATCTATCTATCAATCTATCTGTCTGTCTATACATAATAATAATAATAATTATTATTATTATTATTATTATTTTTTTTTTTTACTATTATTATTTTTATTTATTTTTATTTTTTTTACTATTTATTATTTCTTTTTACTATCTACTTCTGTTTTTTTTTCTTGCGCTTATTTCTAAGCTTTGACAATATGAATGTGAGTATTTGTTATGCCAATAAAACATCTTTGAATCTTAAATCTTGAATCTATAGGTGGGTGGAAAGATAAATTATAGAGGCAAAAAGACAAACAGACAAAATACATAGCCAGAGAGACAAAGTGGATAGGTAGATGGGTTGCAGATAGAAGGACAGGCAAAGAGAGACAGATGGACAGAATAGCAGGAGAATATAGGTAGACAATTGACTAGCTATATGGCAGACTATAAGATCGCTAGATAGATAGACGGACAGACAGACACAGGTACTGTAGACAGATAGAGAGGAAAAAACAGACACAGAAATAGATACAGTATAAGGATGAAATGGATAGATAGAAAGACAGGCAGAACAAGATAGACAGTATGACAGACATCACTAGAAGGACAGAGTTTGATTCATATAAATAGGTAGGAAGAAATGTACACTATATCTACAAAGATAGACAGACAAACAGACAGACGAGATAAACAGATGACAGACAGTTGGATGAAAAGAAAGGCTTAGAGACAGATATCAGGTATGTTAACTAACTTATATGTAACTTACAAATAAATGAAGGGTCTATAATTTTTAACACAGGTTTTTTTTAAAGTACAGAGACAGAATATCAACCAAAAGTCTTAAAAAAAAAAATGTATCCCCTACCAACCAACAATAATACTGGCTCCCACAGACTGGTTATGTGCTCATGTAACACAGATTCATTTAAGAAGGTGCTCCTAATAACAACTACTCAGTATGTGTATAAAGGCACCAAACCACATCATCATGGGCAAGACCAAAGAGCTGTCAAAGAACATCAGGAACAAGATGGTGGACCCGCACGAGGCTGGAATGCTCTACATGACCATCAGCAAGACGCTTGGTAAGAAGCAGACAACTGTTGGAGTGATTATTCACATTAAGGATTTATAGAAGATCTGGACCAAAGAAGAGTGGACCAAAAACCCTCCTGAGATGTGTGCAAACCTGGGCCCTTATTCACAAAGCTTCTTAAGCCTAAAAGTTGGTTGCTTCAAAAGTAGACGCATTTTCAACATTTGGCTGTTTTAATTAACTTGAAAATATTTAGCCTATATCAGAAACTTTGCATAAATTAGCCTATCATTATGATTATACAATTTCTTTATACACAAACATTATGATTTCACTGTCTGTTCTATTATCATGTATTCTATTTTCAAACAAAAAGAGCATTTCAAGACCTTTACAGAGGTCAGAGGTTATTTTTTATCAACCAATCACAATCCTTGAATTGCTGCATCACCCCTAGTAATGGGGTCAACCACACCTCCTCACAAAGATAAGGTTTTTGTACTTTCCTTACTCAGAGTCGCTCTGAGAAGATTCCTAAATCACTTTTAGTCTAGGACTCCCAGCTAGGAGTTTTTACGCTAAGATAAGAGCTCTCTGAGAGAATTCTAAGAAGCTTTGTGAATACGGGTCCTGATGACCAACTAGAAGAAACGTCTTACCTCTGTGCTTGCCAACAAGGGTTTCTAAACTAAGTACTAAGTCATGTTTTGCTTTGGTTAAAAAACTTATTTTACTTACTGATATGCAAATCAATGTATAACCTTTGGATCATGTGCTTTGATATTCTGTCCTTATCCTTTAAAATAAAGCTATGATAAAACATTATAGACCCTTCATTTCTTTGTAAGTGGGCAAACTTCAGGGGAAAAGTTTGCAAAATCTGCAGGGGATCAAATGTTTATTTTTCCCAATAAGCAGAGAAACAGACAAACAGACTGATAGGTCAAAACATAGCCAGACAGACTGAGAGATGTTCTAGACAGATAAACAGAAATACAGACCAACAAGTCCATAAATAGAAAAAAGACAAATAGATAGACAGAAAAACAAATGGATAGCTAAGAGAAAGAGAACCAAATAAAAGAGTAAAGAGATGGCACACAGAGTTGGATGGGTAGACATACAGACAGACATACAGACAGACAGACAGACAGATAGATAGATAGATAGATAGATAGATAGATAGATAGATAGATAGATAGATAGATAGATACTTTATTCATCCTAGTAGAGACAGCTGCAATTTGTATCAGTATACACAAGGTGATAATGTGAGAACTGACCAGAAGTCATTCGTACAATGCTAAGAACAAAAAACTAGAAGATATATAAAAAGCATATACGTAAATAAAACATATAAATCACAAGTTCACAAGAAATAAAAGGAAACTAATAAGTGAAATTAAATAAATAAATAAATACATTAACAACACTAGTGCAAAATCCAGGTTTTCTGTGTACAGTAAAAAATGTCCATAAAGTTTTTTTTTTAATGATTTTTTAAGAATATATACAGTCATGTGACATTTAAAGATGACAGTTTGGGCAGTCTCACAAACTGTTAGCATTGCTATGACTCTTCTAAACTTCACCACTAGGAGGGAGGCGAACTCAGGATACAGGATAGCTAGTAGCTATTGGCCATGGTGATAAATAAAACATGCTAATACACAGAAAATTCAAGCTCACTTGAAAGAACGGTTGTATTTCAAGAGGATCCAGAGGATGGCCTGGTTCGCACTAATTGATAATGTAAGCTGAGTCTTTTCTTCTAATCACAGATCCATTGTCAAAGGGATCTTCATTGTGTGATTGTGATCTGTGCACTGGTTTACAGTCTGTTGTAGAATTTGGCCAATATTTTATTTATTGATGTCTTACAGTGTGCCACTAAAATGAGCCTTGTGTCTAAAAGTGGGATGGAGGCATCATGTGGTCCAACTTCACTCGTGTAAAATCACTCTTGCTGGTCCAGGTCAGGGTTGCTTCACCAGTTTGCTTGCAAAACAGTTTTGAAGGGTTTAAGATTTAAATAGATTGCATGTGACTTACCTTTGGTATATGAATGACCCTAATGCTCTCTCTTTTCTTTGTTTTGTGTGTGTGTGTGTGTGTGTGTGTGTGTGTGTGTGTGTGTGTCAGGGGGAACTGTTTGCTCATTCAGCTGTCTCTGCCCTTTGGCCACATTAACTTCTTTATTATTATTGCCTCTCCCGTGATGCCGCCCTTATCGTCCTGCAATCAAACATCCAAAGAGCTGCAGCTGATCCAAGCCAGAAACACTTAAAGCATGGAAAGGAGGGCAGAAAAGAAAGAGGGAGTGGAAAGGAGAAGGATGTGTGTACAGGAGAATGACAAAGACCTGAAACATGGCTAAACACCAAGGACATTTCTCATGCACTCATCAGGAGTGATAGCTGTAGCCTGTTGCCTGTTGCACTGAGTCAAGTCCAAAAATTTGTACACCCTTAGGACAAACTTGAAAAAGGAACAGAATTTATGTCATTAAAAAAATTGCATGAATAGCTGCAGATACTGTAAGTATAGGCTCTACCCAAAGTGTCATCGACTGACAAATACTTTCCTCCCTGGAGAGATACTGTATCTGTCATTTCGCGTTGCCAGCTCGATGCTCTATCGTATCTGAGCTGTTGAGGGTAAAGGATCTTGCTTAAGGGCTCAACAGTAGCAGCATAGCGAACCAGAAACCTTTTAATCAGCAGTCCAACACTTCAATTACCATTTCACATATGAGTGGTTGCCTTGCCTGCTAAGTTAATGTTAGCTAATATGATTAACATAGCTGGTTAGTTGCAAAACATTATCTGGCTAATGTTAAGCTATTTGGGGTTTGTATTTTAGATTTTGATTTTAGCATTTAGCCTCTTCAAAATCTTAGCACTGGATCTAAAATATATCAGGGTTTTAAGCGATCACCTCCTTGCTAACTTAAAATTGGCCAGAAAATTAACGTTACAGCACTGAACTCACTATTAGCATGTCGCAAGTGAAAGAAGCTAACAGTGTACTAGCATTTATAATTTGACCCTAAAGGTACAAAGAAAACACCATGGCAAAAGTGTTTTGTTGTTTTCAGGAATTTTCATTAGTCTTGGATGAAGTTGCTGTGAATGAGCTGTTGCTATGGAAACACAACATGGAAAATGGAATTAATCCAGTATAAAGATGTGATTTGAATTAGAACACTTTTGAACGTTATTGCTAAATGACAGCTGGAATAGTGTTAGCTATCTATGTAGCTTCCTGTAGTTCAACAAAATAAGGAATTGAAAAAAAAAATCAGTATCTTGCAGTTAAGAAGTTAGTTACTAACTATGCTAATTATGCTGTTAGTCACCTTGAAGAAGCTGGAAATACTCTTAAATTTATAACTTTAGTTTAAAGCCATGATTGTCAAACATAAAAAAATATGTACATTCCACAACATTTTACATTAAAAAATAATTACATTATACAAATATGTGTACAATAAATGTGTACAATTAATGAGTACAATAATATCTTGGTTTATTTATTGAAGGTTTATTCTTGAAAGTTCTAGCAACAGAACATATTTGGCCCAAACTGACATGATTTGTGAATATGCTTGTTAATATTTAGTGTTTAATAAAATTATCTCTATTTTTATTCCTAGTGAAATGAAACGCGGTTACTCTTACCACACTGACACGAATTTGCACTGTTTATAGTTACAGTTACTGTCCCGACTGAGTTGTTTCTTGAGTTTGCATTATAGCAGCTACAAACAGTCCTTCCTTCTCTAGTGTCTTTTTATTTCCCTCATTCTCAATAAGACAAAACAACCCCCTGTGCCTGACGACGTGGGAAACCTCTGAACACACCGACACTGGAGACTCCTTCTGTAAATGTTAAATAAACATCTGCTTACGGAAAACTTCACCATATCAAAAGTGCTTTGTTGGTTTCAGGAATTTTCATTAGTCCAGTGAAGTTGCTGTGGATGAGCTGTTGCTATGGAAACACAACATGGAATTAATCCAGTTTAAAGATGTGATTTGAATTACAGCCAGAAATGTCACCAGATTCAAGACTTATACAGAACTGTGATATAAAATTAGTATTGTATGTATTATTTTGCGCATCATATGTGTTTAAAATGGCATACAGGTGTATTTAGATTTTTTTTTCCCTAAGCATTGAGTGTCCCTCGTCTCGTTTTAAACACAGGCCCATCTTCAGCGCTGGACAAACATGGCTTCTTTACGAGCGTGTGTGGTAATTACCTGTTACCTTGACTGTCGTGGTTTTAACAGCAGCCTGGCCTTGGGGTTTCCTGGATACACCTGGCTGCACCTGGACGACCTGATAAAGGACTTTACCTAATGGAGTCAAAATAAACCTGCCGCACATCACAGCGTGTCCTGTCTGTGTTTGTGTGTTTGTGTTTGCGTCTGCGTGTCTCCAACGCCCTTGCCTCGTCCTTAATTCAACTCTCACGGGTCTCAGAATAAACGTCCTCCTCTTACTTCTCAAGTCATTGCCAGTAGCTTACATCATCGTTTCCCATGATCCTCCGAGCTGTCGAGCAGGTGTCAAGGAGACTGACTGATGGGAAAATATTTAAATTCTAAAACCATGTGCACTTCAAGATCTCATCCTACACCCTGACCTTAAAGTGTGTGTGCAGAGGCAGGGGTGTGTGTTTGTACTGCAAGTATTTAGCGTCCTCCTTCGCACACACAAACACACTTGCACGTAAGCTGTCCTATTAGCGGGTTGCGAGCCAGGCCCATTTGACCTCCACCTTCTCCCTGACCTCTATGTCAGTCCCCGGAGAGATGAAGGCTATGCCATGTGTGTGAGTAGTGTGTGTGAGTGTGTTTGCGGTTTGCAAGCGTTGATGTCTGACTCTGAGCAAACACCCCGATGGTCAAACACACATCCCACTTTCTTCTTTTCCCCAGCCGTCTGTCTCGCTCGCACACCCTGCCCATCTAACCTCGACCTCTCCTTCTTCCCTTTGAAAGTTTGATGTGTTGTTCATTAATACATTGAAATATTTCAATTTTTTACATTTAACTAGTTGTTAAAACTTAATGCTTGCATGAAAGCATCAATTCAAATCAGAACAAATGGATCTTTATTGGAGATCATATTCTGGTTTCTAATTGGCTACTGTGGCCTGTATTCACACAAAATGGAAAATTGAGGTCCTTATTAAACACCGCATGGTTGTTTTTGATTGGACACAATGGGCTGGAAGGAGCCAATCAAAAACAAGTCACCAAATTGTTTCCGTTTTGATTTAATGTCCTTGTAAGTTTTTTGCACATTAGGGACATCATAGTGCTGTTATAGCCAACTAATCAACTTACCAGCTAGGAGGTAATATACTGTAGTGTTGCCTTATGACACAGTGGCCTGGTTGATTGTTTTGTGGGCAGTGGTGCCTTAAACAGGTGTGACTCTGTGTTACTGATCAGAAGGTCATGGGTTTAAGCTCCAGCACTGGCAAGTTCCCTGCGCTCTGACCCAACTTCAAGTGTGGCAAAATCAGAAAAATGCACAGTTTTGATGTGTGTGTGTGTGTTTGTGTTGCAGATTAAAATAATGCAAAACATTGTTGCATATTTTATCTGTAATCTTTAACATGTTATCCAATGTGTAATATTATCATATTGGCTACATCGAGAGATTGAAAATTTCTCTCTTTATTGGGAACATCTGTACACTTACTCATTAATGCAATTGTCTACTCAGCTCATCAGGGCTGCCAGACTGGATTGATTGTTTCCAAATGTCGGTGTGGCGAAGTCACAAAACTCACCAACAGCAGAGCTGGCACAAAGTGAACACTTATAATAATATCACTTGTGTGTGTGATAATTCTAACTATAAATTAACTTTGTTTCCGTTTTGAGTTAATGCCATTGTGTTTTTGATTTTGCTGTTGTGTTTTTGATTTGTTATGTTTTTGCACATTAGGGATTAAAGCAAACTAATCAATTTATAGTACTGACTAATGTGCTAATATAGTGCCCAGTTATGACACTATGCGGCTTTGCGGGCAATGGTGGTTCAAACAGTTAACCCTATCTGCTCTAGGGGGCGCTGTATCCTGGCTGAGCTTGTGCTCTGACCCCAACTTCCTAACTGGAATATGCAAAAAAAAATAATTCACTTGTGCTATAATGTACATACAACAAATACCTGAATCTTAATGTCACATAGTGCTACAGTATGTACTGTACAGTCTCTAAACATACCTCGCTTAATCTCTACAGCATTAAGCATCTTTACTCCAGAGTTCTTTACTGCGAGTTGCACAATGACCAATTGTCCATTCACCAATCAGTCTCTGATCGATTCCAAGTGTCGATGTGGTGAAATCATAAAAATCACACACAGCAGATCGGACACAAAGTAAACAATTAGAAAATTATAACTCACTGACTCATCATCTATACCTCTTTGTCCTGTATATAGTGTCGCGGGGGGCCTGGAGCCTATCCCAGGAGACTTAGGGTACCAGGTGGGGTACACCCTGGACATGGTGCCAATCCACTGCAGTGCACGCACACACACATACATAAACACAATCACAAACACTACGGGCAATTTGGGAACGCTAATTAGCCTAAACTGCATGCACACAGACCCAGAGGGGCGAGAATCAAACCCAGAACCTGGAGGTGCGGGGCGACACTGTTAACTACTAAGCCACTGTGCCGCCTATGATCATAACTATAAATAAAGTTTTTTGTGTCACATCCAGCATTTGTGTTCTCTGTTTTGCAGCACTACAGCCTTGTCCTTATGGCTTAGCTTAGCAGCTAACTCACAGCTGTACAAACACTCATCGCTATGACACTCCCGAATGTGTGCCTAAAGAACCGCACTGAAAAAGAGTAGGTCCCAGGGTTATGTCCAAGCAAAGGCTAAACTCCGGATATGTCAAAAGCATCCCAAAAATCACACAGGGAATGTGTCAACCTGGCAACCAGCACCTCTCCATCCAGCCCCATTATTCAGTGTGAATAAAATGTTCCTGCTAATCTGTAAACCTTTTTAGCCCCATACCATTTCTGGGTCAAATGATGCCTCGGGCCTCTTTGTAGTCTCGAATAGAATCAAATACATGTTTATTAAAGGCAGAATTCATTACGCTGAGTATCTTTTGGATAAAGTCATATTTGTTATTTTCTCTCCTTTTCCCCAGGGCTCTCTCTGTAGAGCAGCTTTCATGTGTGTGTAATTATCATACATCATTATAGGCGGGATTGTCATGGCAGGATTATCAAAGCTCACCACCACGTGTGTGAGTGTGTGTATGTGTGTGTGTGTGTGTATCTCTCTCTCTCTCTCTCTCTCGTCTGCCAGAGTAGGCCATTTTTCCCTCTTTTTTTTTTGAGGCATAAATTTGCCCGCGTCTGTTTTGGAGTGCACTCTCTCTCAAGCTGCTGGCGGTATCAAAGAGAGGGAGCGGAGTGCGCACTCTGAAGTGCCCCTCGTCAGGAGAGAATGAAGCGGTGAAACGTCGAGAAAACCTGTGAACCACAACGTCTTCACCTACACACACACACACACTCACACACACTCACACACACTCTCTCTCTGGCAAAATATTTGTCTCATAATGTAATTTGCATACATGGAGCCTTTGACAGCTGCACAGTTTTGATATATGTGTGTGTGTGTTGCAGATTGAAATAATGCAAAACCTTGTTGCATATTTTATCTGTATTTTTTAACATGCTATCCAATGATTTTTTTTAACATGCTATTCGATGTAGTCTATATTATCATATAGACTACATCGAGTGCAAAACATGGTTCACCCTTAGGCCAAACTGAAGATCTCTCTCTTTATCGGGAACATCTGTGCAGTTAAGTGCAATTTTAATGCAATTGTCTACTCAGCCCATCATGCAGCGGGTTTGAGCTGACACGAAGGCTACGTCAGCCCAGATAACCACTCTATACTATTGTGTTAAGCAGAAAAGCATAGCAGGACACATGAGACGTTGAACCTTGAGGTGGATTGGCTGCAACTGAATAAACCACATCGGATTGTTAGTTATGAACAGGAAGCTGAAGCTGCATTGGGCACAGACTTACCAAAACTGGACAGATGAAGACAAGATAAACACAGCCTGGTCTGAAGAATCTCAAAGGTCAGAATTTGGCAACAACAGCCCGAGTTTGTGGACCGAACCTGCCTTGTGTCAGCAGTCCAGGTTGGTGGAGGTGGTGGACAGTAATGGTGTGGGGAATAATTTTTTTGGCACACTTTGGGCTAGATAATACCCATCAGTCATTGCTTGAATCATCACACCAGCCTGTTTGACATTGGCCTGTTGTTAGTTATATGCATTTCTTTGTACGTGCAATTTATCCATCTTCTAGCAAAATGCATCATGTCACAAAGCAAAATCATCTCACGAACATGACAATGAGTTCAGTGTACTTCAGTAGCAGCCCAGTCACTGGATATGAGTCCAACAGAAAACCACTGGGATGCATTACAATTAAGGATTTGCAAAATCTGAAAAATCTGCAGGATTTGCATGATGCAGTCAAGTCAACACATAGATGTATGTCTTAACTGGATAAAAAAAATTTATTTTAAACTTGTAATGAACAAGAAACCTGGTAGCTCTTTTAGTTCCCTTTATTTTAATTGAAATGCATTAGGTGGTCTAATCTAGAGTTTGGATTACTGTCATTGTGGTGTTTCCTGTTCCCCCTATGCCGCTGTGGGGGTTCTCTGGGTTTTCTCTAACCTTCCGAATCATGCTAATAGATGACATCCATTCATCTAGGAACGTCTGTAGCCCAACTACAGACCGTGGACGCCAATGGTGATTACTATTTTATTTATTCGCATTTTACGACCATGGTGGGACCTCTGGTCAACATTCACACACATATACACAAACTATTTGGAAACGCCAATTAGCCTAATTTGCATGTCTTTGGACTGTGGGAGGAAACCAAAGTACCCGGAGGAAACCCACCAAGCACCCACCAGGAGAACATGCAAACTCCATGCACACAGATCTGAGACGGGAAGCGAAACCTGACCCTGGAGATGCAAAGCCATGGTGTTAACCACTACAACACCGTGCTGCCATTAGATGACGTGGTTGTTCCAAATTACCCCTAGGTGTGTAATGCCTTGGGAAGATTCGGTGTCCCATTTAGGCCCTGAAGAGTTTTCCTCATGAGGACAAAATGTATCCTAAGTCACACCTGTCAGATATTCCTATTTCTAGCCACATTTGGTCCCCATCAAGAAATAAAAACATGCCCACACACACACACACACACACACACACACACACACACTCTCATAGTGGGATAAGAGGGAACAGGGGTAGGGGTGCGGTGCTGGTGGGTACTTAGGGGTCCTGAAGGTGTGTGGCCAAAGTCTCGGCTCTGCCACATTATATGCTTTAACATGGCCGGCAAATACAGCTCGGTTAAACAAACTTAACCTTCATTTGTGAAACGGCGCGACTCAAAGGGCGCAAAACGGCTTGCGCAACTAATTACCGCCTGCGTGAGGAGAGAGAGAGAGAGAGAGAGAGATTGGAAATGAGTTTGCTTAGAAATTGATTCCCCCCATGGTAATCTTTTATTTATATGCAGCACGCGCTTTTTCCTGCTTGCGCACACGGGAAGGGGGTCACAGCGAGCTGATCCCGCGCGCGCCCCCAAAGCCCAGGCAAAATGGTATTTTAGCAAAGGCAAACATTGTCCTGTCTCGACTTAACAGCCGAAATAGCTGTTTGCTTTAAAAAGTTGTTCCTCTCCTTTGTGCCAGCCCATAATCCGTTCCCATAGCAACCATCCCTGATTGAGTTACAGGCTTGTGTGTGTGCTTGCGTGCGCGTGTGTGTGTGTCTTTTTGTGCTGGTTAAATAAAATAGTAACACATTATAAAATTAAATTATAACAATAACAATATAACAATAAATATAACAACTAACAGTAAATGCACAAATAGTGTATTTTGAAATATTAATCTAGGCCTATATAAATAAAATAAAAGTTTTGTCTCTACATTGGTCAGAATTCACTCTTTCAACGATATCTTTACATACATTGGAGAAACAAGAAAAATTTCTGTCCCCGCCTGTCTGTCTTTCTGTATGTCTGTCCAGATTTTGTCACAGCATCATGCAAAACTGGTTGGACAGAATTTAATGAAACTTTGCCAGACCTTATGTATTTGCCTGAAGTTTAATCTGCACCATCAGTGAATCTAAATGTTTAGTAAAAGTGATGTTATGAACAGTTATGTGTGGGATTTAATAATCTACTGTAAAATAATCTACTAATGCGCTACTGTCTCAATGTAAACAAACACCTTCACCAATAGATATTAATTAGAAAAGATAAAGTGAATATTTTTACTGGGATTAGTTCATATTTTCACTTTGGCCGAAATAACAGCGCTGAAGTGGTATAAGTGAATTTTAACACGCTGGAGTGGTTTTAAGACAAAACTTTTAAATTTGATATGAATAGAACTATAAATATAATTAAATATTATTTCCTATCCATGAGCCTAAATGTGAGCATTTTGGGTTAATAAAGGTTGTAATGACAGTTCTAGGGGCGTGCTGTTATTGGAAAATAATCAACAGCAGGGTGATGTGATGAAGCCGATGTTACTGTTTATTATTATTATGTAATTGTTTAGATGGTGATCATTTACGTTTGTGCCAATATTTAACACGTTACCGACTTAAGCTGATGATGATGATGATGACGATGATGACGATGATGGCACCGCCCCCATGTGTGATGAATCTCTGCATGCTGTTTAGAATAAAAGTGAAAAGTTGTGAAAGTGTGAAGCATAAACACACGCACACGTGAGCTATATTGGGTCGTACATTAGCAATTTCACAAAATAAATAAATAAATAAATGATCTGACTCTGTGCGATGTGTGTAAATATCACCAGTTGTTTGTTGTAGGCTGTGTTGGGAACAAAATCCAGATTATTCGATCGTATGATCATATTATTACACTGAACAGAAATAATTAATAAATTAACATATTTACAATAAATTATGAATTTTCACTTAATGAAAATATGTTAAGCTTAATAAAAATGCAAATAGTTTGATTATGGTATGTTTATGTTAACCTAATTCATGTTCAACAAGTTATGATTATCTAATAATTTAAATACTAAGTATGTTTAAATACTTCACGAATTATAGAATTGTAACTTGTTTTAAAATGGTTATATAGTCATTTAGTGTTAACGCTTTAAATGTACGATCGACACCCAATAACCTTCAATATAAATAATACATTAATCGAACGCACCAGTGCCAAAACTTCATGCAGGCAAAGACCTTAGGAAAAGTAATGCGACACAAAAATCTGAAATATTTTTCATGTTTGATTTTCGAATGTAATTTATTTTATTTTATTTTATTTTTATTTTTTTTTTACATTTCCACATTTATACACAGATTGCTTACATCATGTTTTCCCGCTAAATGCAGGAAGCTCGCAATTGAATGCAGCAGATTTTGGCGAACATTTTGCTTTTTTCCGTTTTGCATTTTGAACTGCACAAAAACCTTTGTTCGTCTAAACCAAAATAATATTACATAAAATCCAAACAAGCTGAGAGGTTAGCAGCTAAGCTGAAGGGTCGTAAAGAGGCTCTGTGTCAGTGCTGGGGTTTAAACTTACAACCCTCTGGGGACTAATGCATGATCCTGACCTGCTTAGGATGATCAAACATCAGATTAGAGACTGGTTTAAACATGATATCAGCCCACATGTTGACATGTTGTAGGTTCACTTGTTGGGAAAATAAAAACAAAAGAACAAAAAATGGCAAGCCTCTATTATTATTATTATTATTATTATTATTATTATTATTATTATTATTGTTGTTGTTGTTGTTGTTGTTGTTATTATATAGGTTACTTTTTTCCAGAATTATTCCCATTGCCATTGCCAGGTTCCAGGCTTCAGTGTCCTCCTGTCTCCAAGGTGTGTGAACTGTTTGTTTTTAATTGCCCCTTGATGTGCAAATGTGTATCTTGGGTGTATTATTCACTATCGACCGCAATGTTCCCGGGAAAGACTCGGGATAGTGAAGATGAAGGAACGGATTAAAGATTTTTAGCCTCAGGATTATCAGGAGCTTGAAAGAGATATTATGTAGGAGCACAGAAGGGTCATCCTAATAATGTCTGGCTACAAAAACAATAAAAACAACAACAATAATAATAATAATAATAATAATAATAATAATAATAATAATGATAAATGGATCTGATGCCTTCATTTGATTCAGCACCCTGAAGTTAGAGCTAAATTAAATACAAATTGTATTATTATTATTATTTTATTATTATTATTATTATTAATATTATTATTATTATTATTAATAAATAATAAAGCATTAGTTGTAATAATTGTGTTTATCGCAGCATGATTAGTATTTTCTTGTTTATATACTTATTCATTTTAAAGTCAGTGTTAAATAATAAACCACAGCATAATATTAAATATATATTTTTTAGTTTTTGTTAAATTCTGTACAACGCTGGATCGTTTGATAAACACACTCACACACACACACACACACACGCGCGCACACAGACTCCTAAATGGTGAAGAGATGTTGGGGGTAGAAATTAACATGACACGAGCGCCACCTGCTGGTGTTACAGTTAGTCATAACCACTAAGCACAGAGGGGCACTTAGTTATAGCGTGTTTTATTACAACCTTATTTTAACACTGCCTATGCTGTTTTCCTAACCTTATAATATACAATATTTTACAATATTTACATAAACAACATTATAAAATACCTACATAATACCTGTACAACATCCATTACACAGTATATCACACAGTATTCAATTTTTGCTTAAAAAAAATGTACAGCTTTTGTGAAAATTTATTTGAATGTAAAGTAATTATTTTTATCTGGTCGCTCTGTGGCTTAGTGGTTAACATTGTCGCCTTGCACCTCCAGGGTCTGGATCTCAAATTGCCCATAGTGTGTGACTGAATGTGCGAGTGTGTGTGTGTGTGTGTGTGTGTGTGTGTGTGCCCTGTGATGGATTGGGACCAGTTCTCCAGGCGTCCTGAAGGTCCTTTTTGGTCTCTCATGTTTGCCAAATTTTTGACTCTCATTTTCAGACCTGTGAATCATTTAAGCATAAAAAACTTCTTAAGACATGAGTGAGAAACAGGTGCAGATGATGACAGATGATCAAGCTGGTGATTATTATACTGCTGATGATGAATGCTGAGTAGGTGTAACAGACGAGAGGGGAAATGAGGTCGCTGCTGAAGTTGTCACATAAACAACCAGTTTTTTAATTGTGTCTTTAGGCACTTTGCAGCTTGTCACAGTAAAACATTTGCTAACATTTCTTTCATTTAATCTACGTAATTTAATTTTATTTAATATGAAGGAATGAGAGCTGGCTCAAGACTTTCGAGACATCTGGCTTAAGACCAGAATTTTACCGTATAAATGTATATCCAGTACATATATAATACATGGTGCAGCACAATTAATGTCATAAAAATCTAAATCACAATATGGACCTGTGCAATTATTTAATTGCAAAAGGCTGCAATTTGGCATATATAATATACATATATTGTTAATTTATGTAATGTTTGTCAAAAATTTAGTTATTTGTTTATTTGTTTTTTAATATTTTCTAGTTTATTAAGAAATATTGGCAAACATTCCTTAATGAGATTTTTTTGTTATTTGTTTTTTGCTGTTAGCATCAACAAATGTTTAAATACAAAATGGTACAAACAGTATTACTGAAACAGAACGTTTGTACTCTTACTAACTTCATTAATAATAATTAAAATATAAAAAAATAAAAGATTATTTATTCTTTTTCTATGGCACACTCTTTTTGAATAAGTCTTTGGATGAGCTCGTTGATGATCTCAGTACCATGTTTCAGTGATGAAGAAAAGACTCACATACAGACAGAAATTTCTGTTTTTTCCCTAGAAGGAATGAACTTTATCTAATTTAAAATGCACATTAAGTTACGTTTTTTTTTAAGGTTTAAAACCTTTTTTACTCATTCTCTAAAGCACTTTCTGTACAGGGTCGCAGGAAGCCTGGAGTCTTTCCCAGGAGACTTTGGGTACAAGGCAGTGTACACCCTGGACAGGGTGCCAATACATCAAAGGGTACACACACACACACACACACTTTCACACATTCATACACTATGGACAATGCCAGTCATCCTAATCTGCATGTCTTTGAACTGTGGGAGGAAACCAGGACACCCGGAGGAAACCCACCAAGCACGGGGAGAACATGCAAACTACATACACACAGACCCCGAGTCGGGAATCAAAACTGGAACCTGGATGTGAGAGACTACGGTGCTAAACACTACGCCACAAGGTAGCCTTTTTTTCCTAGCGTTCAAATATTATATTCCCATAATGAACTAGCCTGTTTGTTTGGATAAGCATTGATTCAGTTGTTTACATAATTGGCTGGGCAAGTCAAATTCCAATAACTGTAAATACTGCAGATGTGCAGAGACTGACAGATGTTTCCAGTGTAGATGCTTTAAAAATCATCTTGTAACTAACAAATTTGTATTAGTTATATTTGTCTTCACATAAAAAAAAAAAACACGTCATCACCTGAAACCATTTATTTTTACCCTTTAGTGCTTGAATGCGTGTAGAAATAGTGACATTTTTCCTTCGTCTTAAACACACCTTTTGGCCAAATATTTCCATTCCAAACTGAGTACACACACACACACTAAACACATGATTTATAAACACATTTAAAAGAAATGGATCAAATTACAAAATTTTTGTCTTTACATTTTTATTATATTTTCAATATTTAACAAATGCATGAAAATATACTCTCTAAGAAATAATAAATATACAATATTTCTTTATGAACAAAATTGTACAAAACATAAATGTGTGAACTCTGTCAGTTATCACATTATTATTATTATTATTATTATTATTATCATTATTATTATTATTGCCTCTATATATGTTACCCTTTTTATTTGTTTTAGGCGTTAAATGTTTCATTTCTATTTGCATCGCACCATTTCGTGTGTAAAATGGTGTATCTATTGCTTAAAATCTGTTCATACTTAGTACAACATTTAATAATATTTTAATACCACATCAATGAAATTCTGGATTCTGATTGGTCAGGACATTTCCTCTAACGGCAGTGCTCTCAGGTGAATATTAATGCGCTTATTATAATATGTTATTATTTCTATATTAACAGCTCGTTCATAGGAACTTGTACAAAAAGTGTTCCACTTTAACAGATTAAAAATAAGTCTGTAATTGTTTATGTAGCGTTGATGGAAGGAGTCTCCAGTGTCAGTGCATTGTAACAGCCAGATACAGTTATATACAGTAATGCTTTTACAGTTTGCAGTTTCTCTGTAACACGAGAAAAAAAGTCTAGTTATAGCTGCTGTAAGGTAAGTGAAAACATGTGTTTCATGGCCGTTCTACAATATTAAACATAATTACTGAATAAATGGCACGGATGATGCTCTAAAATTGATTTAAATGGCAATAATTGTTGGCAAATTGCTCTGGTGTGAGAGTGTTAAAACACACAGGACATGCCGTTAAAGGAAAATAATCAGCTTGTGTTGTAACAGTAACACGGATTCATCACATTACCCTGTCAATGATTATTTTCCTATTACAGCATGACACAGGATGTTTGATTTTAACAACAATATTCTTTGTCGTTAAATGTGTTAGTTTTATTCTTTTTTTATTGGTATTTTCATTATTCATTCATTTTATTTTAGTAATACAGAGTGTAAATGATGAGAAGACTCAGCTTTGGTCTGTAATATTTTGTGATAACTGGTGTTTCTTATTTCATACAAGGATTGTAAGATCAATCAGATCATTTCAAATCCTTGTTATGTAACATCTACGTGTATTTCATTTAAAATAAGGCTTTGCTTTATGTGCAGTTGTTTTCTTTGCTTTTTAATATAATTGCACACAAAAGGATTGCAAAACAAAAACAAAAACAATTGTCTGTGTTTGTTTTCTGTGGGCGTTTGTGTGTCTCTGGCTCCCTCTGGTGGTCAAGACGTGAAGCGCATCAGCACCTGCGCGAGAAGGCACGTGATCATGAAAGGCAGCGTGTATCCCGGAGTGGGCGTGGCCGAGCCCGTAGATCTGGGGGGCGGAGTCTCCTGTAAATTACTAAAGGACGATCTTCTCCTCTGCTGATCTTCCTGGAGCTTTAGCCACGTTCTCGTCGTCGCGTAGTCGTCGGTTCTCTGTACATTCGGAAGTGAAGTCGTGCTGCAAGTGAGGAAACAGGAAAAGAGTAGTTTAGGATTATTATTATTATTATTATTATTATTATTATTATAAATTACATAGTGGATCACTGGGATAAGTGCATTAGTGTAGCCGGAGGTTATGTAGAGAAATGACGGGAGTTTTTACTCTCAGGACTGTGTTCTGTTATTCTGCACAATCCAAAGTCCCGGTTTGATTTGAACACCGTTTGTATTTATTTAACAGTACGTGCGCTTGAATTTCTATATTCCTGAATCTCACAGTTCTTATTCTCCCGAGCATTTGGCTTTATTATAGGCACTTTAGTTCTAAGATAAGATGACTAAATAAAAAACTCGGACCTTAAATTGACGACTTTACTGATGGGTCAAGCTTGGGATATTTGTTTAGTCTGTGCTGCTGTTACATTATTATTAATAGCTGTAAGTCTGATATCACCAAAGCTAACACTTTCATTATTCCTGAATATAATACGGTAGTCAGAAGAGCAGTGCTGTCCTATTTGTGCTGAATATGATAATAATAATTATATTCCATCTGTCCCTCCTCTTCCTCATGTCTTTTCACTAACGACGTCAGATGTCACCACACACTCTGTGAGAAGCCGAGCTCGTTACCTGTATCCGATTCGCACCCACAGGTCGCTGAAGAGTCGCTGCCTGCTGTGCGGCCTCTGGGCCTTCCGGGGGCGCTGGTGTTTCCCAAACTCCTCCAACTGACTCAGACTGTCCGGCTCCAGCAGGTGGGGTCGCTCCTCTTCAACCTCAGGAGGTTCTGCCGTTCCCTCTGTCGCCAGCTCAGGACCTCCTACGCTCTGCGTCATGGTGGTACCTTCCGTCTCCTGCCAGCTCCTGGGACAGCAACATGAGGACAGAGAGAGAGAGAGAGAGAGAGAGACGGGGGGGGGGGGGGGGTCAAAGGCTTAATGGGGGGTGGAAAACATCGGGGG
>JAOVVA010000032.1:14732063-14747607 GCA_028565275.1 Leiocassis micropogon | reverse complement strand
TCCCACACATAACTGTTCATAACATCACTTTTACTCAACATTTAGATTTCACTTATGGTGCAGATTAAACTTCAGGCTGAGATCTGAGGACTGCAGGAGATCCATAAAATTCTGTCCAGACAGTCTTGTGTGATTCTGTGACAAATTCGTCTGGACAGACAAACAGACAGACAGACTGGTTTGACAGAGCGAGTTATGACCAACGTACAGACATAATCTTTATATAACGTTCATATATATATATATATATTTGTATTATAAAAAAAAACTTGTTTTAGTTTGTTTTATAATAATTTATGAATAAGTTATTATCTGATCCAGAAAAAAGAATCAGCTAAGGTATGAGCATTCTAAAGCATTACGGTGGTAACGTTGTACAGCGGACTTCTCACGAATATGCTCACTTTCATGGGAAAGAGGTAAAGTGAAAAAGATAAGGTAAGCTTGTTTTAGCAGACAGAGTAATCAAAAAGGATGGGATACACATTGACAGCTGGTTTATAACCTAAAAAAGTAGAGCAACGACCGCCGACATGTCTTTGGCTCGTAGATTCGACGCTAGAACCGCAGCTTAAATGACTTCGATCTGACAGTCCAGTTCATCTTTTTTAACCAAAGACATAAGAAATGAAGCCGCAAACATTCCTGAAATGTCTTCTTAAACCGAGACCACACGGTTCATGTTTGAATCCTTTGTGTCCCGGTGGATCGGAAAGACAGGAAGAGGATAAAAAGTGTGAGAGCAGATATAACGGCACGTTAAGTGAAACAGCTCTGCGTTACGAGCCGGGGAATCCTACAGAGAGAACCGTGTTAAAGACCTACTCCAAAAAAAGGCCACTTTATCCTCCACGGCTAATGTGCTTCCAATGACTCCCCTTTAACCGCCGCCATCGCCTCTCCCTGCTCTCTCACTTTCTCTCGCTGTCGCTCTTTTTTCACATAAAAACACCGCTCACACACTTCTCACTCTCTCTCTCTCTTTCTCTTCAATGGCTTATTTGGATAAGCCTGTTGGGTTGGTGCTGTATTGATTCCACTGATGGATGGCTCTTTCTTCTCAGCCACCGCTGGCAGAGGAAACACATTCTCACACTAGATATAGTTCCATGCATGACTTTTTTTTTGCCAATTTCCAAAAGAAAGAAAATTCAACTTTTTATATATCTATCAGAATGGTTGTTGGAAAATCTGCCAGTTACTCACCCGCAGACCACTTCCCAGGCGCGTTTCTATCTGTTTCTGATTTCTTCTGGACTTATTCGATGTGTTGTTGCATCAGTTAAGTTCGGTTCCAACAATCTTTATGACTTTGAATGTTTATCGATCCAGATATAGAGGTTGGTCATACGCCAATCTAATCACTCACTCACTCTCTATACCACTCATCCTGTCCAGAAGCCTATGTCAGTTGACTTCCATGGGTTCCAGGGTAGTGGGAACAGTGGTGTGTACCAGAATACTTTGGTGAATATGGTGGCACAGTGGTTACCAAAGTTCCATCCATCCCTCCATCTAGGAACCTCTGTAGTCCAACTAGAGGCAATTTTGGGACGCCAGTTAGTCTAATCTGCATGTCTTTGGACTGTGGGAGGAAACCGGAGTACCTGGAGGAAACCCACCAAGCACGGGGAGAACAGGCAAACCCCAAGCACACAGACCCAAGGTGAGAATCGAACCCAGATCCTGGAGGTCCGAGGCGACAGTGCTAAACCAGACACTAATCCATCGTGCCGCCTACCAAAGTTCCACAGGTACCACATATTATTGGTGAGGTATACAGTAGTATAGACAGTACCATATTATTACATGTGTTAAGAGTTTCAACTTACCCTATGGTAGTTAATTGACGTTACATATGCTGTATATAATTTTACCACACTATATACATTTTTTATATATATATTTTTGACAGTATCCTGGTACAAGTTCCATGGTGGCGTACTACAGTTCATGGGAGAACCGTGTACCATAGTGTGCTGCATGTACTATATTAGCCCAAAAAAATATATATATATATATATATATATATATAGTACAATGGTACTTTTAATAGAAATTGAGTGATAAATGTTACTATATACAATAGTAATATTTCTTATAGGTGCCTACCTGTAATTCTCCACAATGGTATTATTATTATTATTATTTTAACATTTATATTCATATATTTCATTTAATATATCAATATTATTAGATCTGTAGCGACCCTCTACAAGATAAAGCGGAAAAAAGTCAGTCAGTGAGTGAGTGTTGGAATAAAAATGTGTTGTTTATCTTTGCGGCGCGCGGCGCACTGATGCATCGCCTCATGTTTGTTTTGTGTTTTTGCCAAGGCTGTAATTCGTTACTGTACATCTGGTGGTTTGTCCTGTATTTGGCAGTTCTGTGGCTAACCACCACGCAACACTGCGAATAAAAGACTAAGTGCATTGTTGTTCACTGGTCAGACTTGTCCTCTCTAACACCCCCATCAAGTGCATCAGGTCGTTTTTATCCATTACAGTTGTTTGTTGAGGGTTTCGTCAACTCGAGACTGGACTACTGCATTTTATTCCCAGCATTACAGTGCATCGGGATGACTTGCTTTTTCTACATCCTAGAAAGCTACATCCAATGGTTTCCTAGAAATGGACCTCTACCCTAAATAACCTGAAGGAACCAGGTTCTCCTTTGGAGCTCCTCAAGCTTGACAAGATTCAACTCCCCCATACATGTTCCTCAAAATACAGTTAAGACTTGCACCAACCTGGTGGACCAAACTCGCCCTAGCTTTTCCAAAGACTTTTGTCTTCAAACCAAGCCCTAAAGACCTTCCTCTTCACCAAGCACTTGAATTCCATTCCAAGCCTCTCTCATATGGTCTAATCTTGGTGGTATTCTTACTTCCTGACCCAGCACGAAGTCTCAAGCATCTGCCAAAACCTTCATCCGTTATCTCGGCATCTTTTAAATATCTTTCCATTTCTGAGCTAAAATGGTTGAATCAATGTCACTCGTGACCTCCACACACGTCTAACGAGCTCCGACCCTTCCTGTGTGTGTAGGAGGGAGCGTCCGGTAAAACCATTACTGAGCAGGGGGGCTCAGGGGGGAGTGCTCACATGCTCACATACGCACAGATGGATGGATTTTTCTGTGCTCATGCCTGTCTCAGGAGCGGCTGTTCGTGTCACGACCTCATGCTCGAGACGTCACGCTTATTGCCTGAGGAGTGAAGTACATGACTGTTTAACCTAAAAGAAATACTTTACCAGGAATGATAGCAGACAGTTAGCAGGGGGTTGTCGGGCTTGTTCTAGCAAGTACATGATAGATTTTATTTGTCAGTTTGAATGACGCTTATTATCCATTTTTAGTTGTAGTCAACGATGTAAAACTTCAATTAAAAAAAACAAGTTCCTGGATCTTCCTTATGTTACAGCAGGTTTAAACAGTCAACAATGCTTTGCTAGTCTCTTTTTCTTCTTTTTCAACTTCACTTGATGTTAGATTAGTCTAAAAACTAAAAACTGACTGTGCTGAAAGCGGCATGCTGGTGTCGTGGTTAGCACTGTCGCCTTAATTGCACCTCCAGGTTCCGGGTTCAATTCCCGCCTTAGGTCTCGGGAGGTTGTACTGTATGTCCTCCCCAGGTACGGTACAATCCAAAGACATGCAGATTAGGATAATTGGCGTTCCCAAATTGCCCATGATGTGTGTGTATCTATATGTGCCCTGCATTGGATTGGCACCCGTCCAGAGTGTACCCCGCTTCCTGCCCTAAGTCTCCTGGGACAGGCCTCAGGCCCCCTGCGACCCTGTATACAGGATGAAGTGCTGAAACTGGAGACTCCTTCCAAAAAAAGACTAAATAAATCTTATATTGATGTCGATGATTACACATAAGACAAGGAGACTTGGGGCACAAGGCAAAAAAGGAAACTGGACTACCCGGAGGAAACTCAGTAGGAAACTCTCCCAAGTATGGGGAGAACATGCAAACGCAAGGGGGGAATTGAACACTTCACCCTGAAGGTCCGAGACCACAATGCCAACTACTATGCACCCAATATCTACCCAAAAATCCATGCACCGGATTTTAACTACTGTTATACTACTCAAGAAAATTGAGGGTACACCTCTTTAATGACTATGTATGAGTAAAGTAAAACCAGGACTAAGTGTTTCCTAGATTTTATATATATGGTTTCAAATATACAGTATGAGATCAAAACTGGAAAATTGAGACAGTAATGCATAAGCGCACCTCTCACACCTCGGACTTTCCCTTTCACACCCCCTCAGACGACGAACCCAAGACCCACCCCAAGACCACCCCTCCCCACCCCACACCACTCCCCTCACAAGCCCTGTTCTGGTTTTACGTTCAGGTCGACTCCAGGTCAGCGACACTGTTTGAACAGACAGCGGCAGCTGATACTGACAGCTTGTTTTACTCCCCAGGCATGAAGCAACAGTGAAGAGTGCAGATGCTGTTTGTGTGCGCTGGTTCTCCGGGCAGTAAATCTGTCTCCATAAAGGACAGAGGTGAGGAAGTCTCGGAGCTGAGAATATCACTGTTAAACACTAGTCACGCCGCGTCTGATCTCATCGAGAACTTGCTGCAAGAAATGACTTGTTGCTGTACATCCGGAGATACTTTTCTGCTCACCACGGATGTAAAGAGCGGCAGTTATTTTCATTATCATAGCTTTCCTGTCTGATTGAACCAGTCTGATCATTATTGTCTCTAAAAAAAAATCATGTCTGGAAAGGTTAAAAAAAAATTTATGGGATTTTTGAGACTAAAGAACTTTTAGAAATATCTATTTGTAAGAATGATGCACAGAAGGTTCCTCTTTAGAAAGCGGGAACTACGTATCGACCTTCCAAGCTTAAGGATCCGTTAAATTTTTCGCAGTCATGGTGCATTCGGTCCAAAGGAAGAGGAGCAAAGGAAAGGGAGGAAGGTGTGAAATGGTGTGAGGGTACTTGCTAAGGTGGCTAGGTGCATTTGGGTTGGCAGGGGTGACAGCACGCGGGAACCCATGCCATGGTGGATGGGACAGAGTGAAATATTAATGCAAATGTTTTTCCTTATTCTCTCAATGGTGATTTTTTTTTTCTCTCCTCCCTCTTTCCCTTCATCCCTCTTTCCCTTTCCCTCCCATGGGCAGGTGGTCTGGCACCGAGCTGACAGGGGCATCAGAAACCAATTACCCCGTCTGCTTGCACACGCTGTTTTCGCTGCCAAGTTAAACTAGTCTATCTGAAAGGAGCGCTCTCTCTCTCTCTCTCTCTCTCTCATGAGAAGTTTGCTTTACTGGCATGCCGATTTTCTGCGCAGGATTGCCAAAGCAACCGCAAAGTAAGAAAACGAACAACAATCGTCAAAAAACCTGTCACGACATTTAACAACAGAATGCTAACAATAAAACCCTCATGTACACAGCGATGCTAATATCAGTTCGCCGTCATTCCGGCGTTGGCGAGTCGACTTGCCGTGAGTCATTCAGGAATGTGAGCGCTCCGGTCCTTCAGGCTGAGACATAAAATCAGTTAAACTTTACTAAAGTTATAGAAATGATTTTATCCTCCTGGAGCGCGGGGGAAACTCTCAATACGTGCTTTGAATTTCTGGAGAGACGAGCTTTATTTTGGCGCCGCAAGTGACAAAATTGAATTAAGATTCTTTCCATTCGGATGAGAGTAAAGTTCTTAATGTGGTGAAGCTACAAATCCAAATTTATCGCGCTAATCACATACCGCGGGTTATCTCTATCTCTCTCTCTCTCTCTGTGTCTCTCTCTCTCTCTGTCTCACTGTCTCTCCCTCTCTCTCTCTCTCTCTCACACTGAGCTTTTTATTTCTACAGCCCTCAGTTTTAACAAGGCTCATCTCATATTTCAAAAAACTGGAAGAGAAATTTATAAACGGTATTTTGGCAATTCGAGTTTGCAGCAGAAAGAAAGATCCCAATCACTAGGAGTCTAGCAGCAGTATCAGTGTTCCCTTGGAGCATTTACATCACTTTAAAACTGTTATAAATGTTTAATGCTAACTAGCTGTGCGGGAGGCAAAAACACACATATGGCTAATAATCGAGTGATGGATGTTAGGTTTAAACAGATACAAATAATTCCCTTTTTCTTGATATTTCTTGGGAGTTTGTAAAAAAAAATTATAATAATAAAGTTAAATGAGGAAAGCCCACCCCACGCCCTTGTTCTTCATTAAATTTGTATTTTCATTTATCTTTTAAAAAAAAAATAGCATTGTAAATGGTTCAGCATTGTAAATGTTGTACATTAGTTCCTGAGGAAAAAAAAGAATACGGCGGTACCTCGTACGTACGGAGTACGAACTTAATCCGTTCCGGAGGCGAGTTCTTAAGATGAAATTTCGTACTGTGAGACACATTATCCCATAAGAAAATAATGTAAATGCCGTTCCAGCCTCCCAGAAATATTACCAATATTACCAATTTCCAGAACTATAATAAATTTTTTTTTATATAAAAATCAATCAAAACATTAAGAAAAGACACGTAAATGAAGGAAAATCTGAAATAAATAGACATTAAACATCACTTTTGATTCCGCTGCTTTAAAAAAACAAACTGCAATCGTCTCGCATTTCTTCATGCTAATTCTTGTCTTCACTAAATCTTGCGAAAAAAACAACAAAAAGATATACAAAATTTATCTCACTTGGCTTGGCTTTCCACTGATGCAAACAAGTTTATACGGCTCCCGGACATATGCACGACGCGGTCCGGTCGCTCACATGTTGAAAATGTTCTGTATGCTTCATATTCGAGGCAAATGTCTTGCAAAAGTCCAGTTCATACAGTAAGATGAAAATTCTTAAGGCGAAAAGTTGGTATGCCGAGTTACCGCTGTATTAAGACTGTCCTCTGACTCTGCAACAGTGACTATTATTTATGTACAGTAGAAATATTCTGCCAGCTACAAGCGAAAGTTGTACGTGTTTGTTACACGCTTCACACTGGACTGCATCCTCGGCGAGCAACAGTTCCGAGCTGATTTTGCAAAAAATACTAAAGCACAACTGTGGATCTATTCCAACTGTACCTGACGCAACATCAGGTCCTGAAGCTGGAAGCCTGTTG
This sequence comes from Leiocassis micropogon, assembly GCA_028565275.1. NCBI lineage: Eukaryota > Metazoa > Chordata > Actinopteri > Siluriformes > Bagridae > Leiocassis > Leiocassis micropogon. The sequence goes on along the minus strand of JAOVVA010000032.1, from coordinate 14,740,493 downwards.
AATTTCGGCACGCCACGAGGTTAATACTGCTGACCGTATCTTGTATCGCACGCTGAAGCAGGAGACATCATCAGGACGGTCATTTTTAGGGACCAGAGAATCAGTTTGAAACTTTTTAAACTCACAGGCTTTTAGTAGAAACAGCCCGTTGTGTGTGAATATACAGAAGAGAGTTATTTTGAGATGGTATCCTTAGAACTACATCTTTTAAACTCCATCATTTAAAACCTGAAATGAAACAATGAAATAACGTGAAAAGTAACAGAGACAGTTTGGAGACCTCTAAGACTTCTAACATGTTTAAAAAAGTATAATAACTAATCCTGTCTTATTACTTTAGCTGATTTACAGCTTTACCTTAAAGTGTTACAAAGCTCTGATACTGGAAACTCCTTCTGTCAATGTTAAATAAATATCTCCTCGCAAAAACCATCATACCAGTCATTATATACTTTATTTAACCTTAATCATCAACTATACAAGTCTTTGCAAATGAGTTGTTACTATAGAAACAAAAGAGTATTCAAGCGAGTACATCAATATGAACTTGTGATTGTCAGAGCTGTTGTTATCATAAAACTAACCAATCAGAATTGAGACTTTAATAGAATCATTTATCTTACTGCAATGAGATTTTGTTCAGTTTTTTACTTTTTTTTTTTTTTTTTGCTCTACAGTAATTTATGCTTATGATTTACAGAAAAATCTATCTCCTTCTTTTTTGTAGATGTTATATAATGTAATGGACATCGCTGCCGTCCCCAGTAACCGGTTACTAGAGGACCAAGACTGGAATCTTTAAACAAATGTAATTTCTCAACTCATTTGCCTCGTCTAAACGCTGCCATGTGTTAGATGTTACGTTCAAACCATTTCAGCTCGGTGGTGTTAAAAGGCTTAGAGTGTGAGACGAGGTATAAAAAAGGAGAGGAAAAAACACGAATGTGAGAGAAAATTAATAAAAAAGTGAAAAGAGAGAGAGAGAGAGAGAGAGATTCAATTAATTGAGATGGACTGTAGGCTCAGTACCAAAACTTTTTTAAAACCCTGCCTTAATCAGGTGGTCTGCTCAGTATTTTCCTTTGGTAAAATCTGGCATGAACTTTTGGAAAGGTTCTGCTTCACAAAAACCATGTGTTAGTTTAAAGAAAGAAAGGAAAATCACTAAAGTTGTGTAATCTGCAACTAATGGCTTTCCGAACTACAAACAATATACTTAAACACAACTTCGCTCATTCTGTAAGCCATGTTTGGACAGAGCGCGTTTTACACGGGCCGCTGGAAATATTTACAGCCTAGGGAGTCTATACTGTGATTTTACTTCCGCGCAGATGTCCACTTCTGGAAAAAGGTTTCAGTGAGAGGCTCGGGTCGTTTTAATGAAACCAAAATTGAAACCAACTTGGTGGCTTTAAACAGAGTGATACATTTAGCAGAATTTCAATGGCGCTCATCATGATAAAGAGTAAAGCATGGTGGTGGTAGCATCACTTTTTATCAGGAAATACAGGGAGACCGGTCAGGACTAGGGGTGATACAGAAAGAAATAGAGGACAACCAGAGGCTGTTTCACAATGATAGTGACATGATGGCATGATTGCGGCCCCTACCTCCTGCTGGACAACTTATACGTTAGTAATGTTGTTCTGTGCCCGACATCTAACCTGCCTTCCTACTTCATCAGCAATGGCAGTGCAGTTCAGAGGGTGAGATCAGTGTGTGCTGGTACAGTACGGTGTTCAGGTACGGTCGGCTTTAAAATCAAATTCAAACAACATGACTCAAATTCAAATACTGATTTGAAAATGGTTCGAACATGAAAAAACAAAAAAGCATCGCTTTGACGTCTGGATTGTGTCAGTATCTCCAAAACTTTCAGTCTGTTTTTTTTCTCACCAACTAGTAAATAACGCCTGGTTAAGTTACTCAAGACTCAAGACGTAATGGAGAAACGCAATTTCTGAGAGTTTCAAGTCTGCACTTGAAACTCTGAGCAAATGTCTTACAAATCCTATAAACAACATCTGAACTTCCTGTAAAACCCTCTAACGTCCAGGCCGGATCGGATGTACCCCACACACCCAGAACTCGAGAGGTTTCTCGAATTTTGCCCCCTTTTACAGCTCTCACATCGTTCTTTATAAACTCTGCGCGTTCAAGGCGCGGTCTGTGCTCACATCGTGACAACCGGAGAAATGAAAAGTCCCAAACAGATGACATCACTGCATTACGCTCCTTGACAAGAGACAGGAAAGGAGTTTGATAAAACCTTTTCGTCATTGGTTTGTCCTGATTTGGAAGTAAAAAAAAAAAAAATTCAGCTTCAATTTTTGTTATAGAAAATAGATTTTAAAGTAAGAGTGTCAGTACAGCCCCAGGGCATGCTGCTATAGGAAAGAATAAATGTGGTGGTGAGACGAGTCTATGTTTCTAATGATACGTCTCAAAGAATTATTATCATTATTATTATTATTATTATTATTATGGTTTTCATTTATTTATTTATAATTATGTGTTTTATTTTGTTTTTGTATTTTTATTTCTATTTTTATTGCCACTTAATTGAGATTTTTAACGCCGTGAAGCACTTTGGTTCAACTTCAGTTGCTGTAAAGTGCTATATAAATAAATGTTGATTTGATTGATTTAAAGTGTGCTTCTTGATGTTATTAGGATGACTTATCATGTTACTGGGATACTACAAAGTGGAAATGTCTTCGGAGAGAGAAAGAGACACAGAGAGAGACAGATGTCTGGATTCATTCAGACACCATTGATGAACAATTTTTATAAGCTGCACACATACAGTAAATCAGTTATTATATGGGAAATATGCTTGTACAGTATAGTGTGTGTGTGTGTGTGTGTGTGTGTGTGTGTGTGTATCTACACACTGGGATGACCACAGCACTCCATACAAAGCATTATGGATCATACTGAAGCAGGGGTTAGGCAGAGGTGAGCGGTGAACTCTCCTATAAGCTCAGATAAACCCTTAGGAAGTGAGAAAGGTCACGACCCTGGGACGATCCTGATAACCTGCACTTAATCTGTCTGGCTTTGAACAGAGAAGTCGTGTTTCAGCGCAAGAAAAACAACAGGAGTCTATCTCATCATCTCAGGTAACGGGAGATACTGTATGATAACATCAAAGGCAGTACCTGGAGATAATTCGCTGTGTGTTAGAGTGTGTGTGTGTGTGTGTCTGTGTCTGTGTGTGAAAGAATGTGTATATAAAAAGGCTTTAAATTTCAGATCTTTGTCAAACTTAAAAGAATTCACAGTTGCTTTTGTGTGTGTGTGTGTGTGTGTCTGTGTGTGTGTGTAACTGCTTATCCGTGCAAAAGTGTTAAAATCTGTGTGTGTGTGTGTGTGTGTGTGTGTGTAAGTTATAATAAGTTATTTTTTTATAATATAAGTTATTTCTATGCATTGAAATAATAAAAATCAGTACATTTCGTGCTGTTGTTGGCTTCAATAATTATTACATAACACTTTTTTTTTTTTTAATAAATAGATTTATGGATGTAGTGAGAGAGGACATGAAGTTAGTTGGTGTGAGAGAAGAGGAAGCAGAAGATAGGGATAGAGGCAGATGATTCGCTGTGGCGACCCCTGAAAGGGAACAGCCGAAAGACAAAGAAGAAGAAGACACAAAAAAATTTGTCAAAAAAAAAGCACCAGAAAAATATTTTTAATATACTTGGAAACAAAGTATAAAAACAACAGACTTCGCTCTAAATAAAAAATATTGTTGATATGGTAAAATTTTCTGTAAAGAAATATTTATAATGTTTTAATGTTCATAAAATTCTAATTAAAATCATTGAATAAGTGAATCAGTTAAAATCACGTTTATGGAAGGAGTCTCCAGTTTTAGCTGTTCGTTACAATCAAATGTTCTGACTGGCTGGATACTTCTGCCTAATTACTTCAAAGAAAAGAAAAAAAACAAGAAAAGAAGGACTGTTTCTATCTCTCACAGTACAATTTAAAGGAAAGCTATTATGCAAAATTCACTTTTTTAGTCATTTTTACATGTTTAATATCATGTGAATGAACTACCAAAAAGAAAAAAAGCACTAGTTATGGTTTGTCATGTTTTTTGTGCGTCTGTATTGGCTGGGGTTTAAACCTGCAAATCAGATCTTTACCCTAATGTGATGTCATACAATATACAATATACACAAACCCCTCCCTCTGGCTCAACACTTTATATACGAGCTACAGTAAATAAGGCTAGGCTAGCAGGCTTATATACTATACCCCGTTTTTTATTCGTCAGACAAAACTTTGAAAAGGTGGGAATGTGATGATCCTGATGTATTTAAGTTTAACTGGTTTTTGTGGTTTTTGCCTTTCATGTTGAGAAGCGCTCTTTTGTGACATTTGTTTCCAATTCCCAGCATGCACTTCATAATCATCTGTTTAAGCATAATCAACTATGGCGTGTGTTTGTTTCCATAGTTGTTGTTATCATTAGCATTAGCATCCGCAGTCCCTAGCCATAATCATAGTTGTCATGTTCATGATCGTACCTCGTCTATGTTTTTATTTGACCACGATGTCACTCCACTTAAATAAACATCTGTCTACACTGGCATCCTCACCAAAGGCTTGGTGAGGTCCAGAACAAACAGATATTTCTGGATCCCGCGTTTTGATCAGCTAGGAAATGCACCTCCTCAAAGGGGAGTTAGGGGGCGGTTCATTTAAAGCTACAGGCACTGAAACAGGAGTGAAAGAGAAAGAAAATGACCAAAACTCTAAAGCTTATGCAGATTTGTTTTAAAGGGAGTAGAACATGTAATCTGTAGCGATAAAAAAAAATCACACGTGTCACAAAATTTCTAAACATTTAGAACTACAGTAGCTCATTTTAAAAAGCTTTGAAAGTAAATTTCATCATTTTTAACAATTCGAACAATTTAAAAACATCTCATATTCCACATTTTTTACTAGCTGGGGTTACTAGCATTTTTTTTACTAGATGTGTCTGTGACTTTAATTGCACACTCATAAGCATGTATTAAAAATGTACAGCGCCATCTGTTGAATTTTGAGATGAACTAATAACTTTTTCAAGGTTGATTTTTTTGATATAAGGATGTTTTCCATTTAAATTTCAATGTAGCGTGTCTTTTCTTCCCGTGGGCCGATTGTGATGAAACAAAGTTTATATGTTACCTTAAGTTCGACCAAATACACCTGTGAAAATCCTATTACACTTTGTTCAGTAGTTTTTACGTGATGCATGCACAAACAAACAGACAAACTAAAATTCCAAAAAACATCTTGATCTGTTCTATTATCTTACGTCAACCCCAAATTGTTTTTTCATAAAATATCTTTAATGTATAATTTAAATTTTATACATTATGTTCTGACTGCATTTCATATACAAACTGATATAAAATAAATGTAAAAATTATGGCTGTGACCTATGTCACATAGGGCTTTTAATTCTAAAATTGTCAAGAAAATTGTCTTTCGTGATGTCTTTCGAAATGTGTTGCACGTGGTCTGTTAGGTTTGTGTTATACCTTCCATCATGTCCCTTAAAAGAGAAATGGGTCCGAGTTCTTTTGTGTTAAGTAAGGACTCTTTTCTCGTATCTTCCACAACAACAATGAAATAAAAAGCACGGTGATCCTTGAGGACTTTGGGCTTTCAGGTTCTCCCAAAAAATATGAAAATATCTTCAGCTTTTGCGAATTAATATTTAATAGTTTTCCTTGTGCTGTCGACCTTGTGTCTAATTCTCTCGCCCACTTGAACCGAGACGGGTTTTTGTTCTCCCTGGAATCACTGAATAGGCTGAGCCGAGGCCGCTAAAGCCCAGCAGAAGCGGCGTTTCCAGCCCGTACAGGAATGCAGGAAACAGGAGCCGGCTAAAGGGGAAAACCGAGGTTCGTTTTTTGGCATCGGGAATCCCGGCGTGTGGAAATGCACTTTGCATTTCTCACGTTACCGGCCACCTTGGACGGACGCCGATTAGTCACGATCCTCCGCGACGCGCTGAATTCATTAGTGCCATCGCAGAGCGGGTTCAGCAGGACGCCGCGGAGATTCGCCTGCTGATGGACGTGATTAATCAGGACGACGTCTCCTGGAAGATGGATTCATCAATTTGTTGGCCTTCAGGGAACGTTAAAGAAAAACATCTGGACAGCATGCTCCATTTTAAAAAGGAAAATCTTCGATTTCAGCTTTATTAAACGAGACGGCTGCGGGTTCAGCAGAAGCAAAAAATGTAGCATCGGAATGCTAACTGAAATCGATCTCTCTCTTTTTTTTCCATGAACCCGAATCTGTTTCTTTGATATACAACAATGTTTCTGTAACGCGCGGTGAGCAAAGGCAGGACTCGAAGTGCGCCTAATTAGGACGGATCCCAAAAATCATAGTCCAAGTGCGTAGCTCGAAGGTACGCGGGCAGACGGAGACAAAGTAGGATGACGTGGAAATATAAAGACGCGCGAGTCAAAACCAGGTCGAGCGTAATGAGGTAATAACTGTAGAAAAAGACTTGTGAGGAGAAAAAGAAACAGCAGGGGATAAAGAGGCAAACTAATCAGGGACTGAACACGGAACAGGTGAACACAACACGGCAACAAATCAGTGATGGAACAGGAACAGAGACGAGACTAAAGCGCTGGGGCGCACGGGAATATAAACAAACACAAACACAAATGATGTGAACGCAGAACAAAACGGAAAAATAAACTGAGAGAGGCAACCGGCTACAGGTTCACTAAAAGTACAAATTAGTGAGTGAGGAACAAAAGACTTTGTGCATACACATGACAAATCTGAACTTGGAAATAAATTTTTTTTTTTTTTAGTTTTTAAATTAGAGCTACAAGGTGGACAACATTAAAATGTAACAAACTAGGCAGCTGGTGATGCTTAAAATCATGTGTTTCTTTCTCAGGACAGGACATCCAATGCATTCATGTCGCTTGATGTAAAGATTTTTTTTTTTTTGTCCCATGGTTTAAGCAGCATTATGTGACCGTATACAAGGTCTGTCCAGAAATTTATATTTATATATATTTCTATATATTATTATACATTTTTATATATTTATATTTTACGGAAGCACATTGCATTCACAAAAGAAAAAAACGCAGGAATTATACCATAATTAAGGATTGATATCTCATAATTATGACTTACTAACTCATAATTACGAGATAAGGGGGAGCAGTTTGCGGCAGGGGGATTTAAGTCATAATAATAAGATAATATCTCATAATTATGAGACAATGAGTCAAAATTATGATATATTAAGTCATAATTATGTGATATTAAGTCATAACTATGAGTTAGTAAGTCATAATCATGAGATCAGGATCTCATAATTATGAGATATTAAGTCATACTTATGACATAATTCCTGTGATTTTTTTTTTACTTTTGTGAATGCAATGCGCTTCCGTAATATTTTTATGTTTCTAATTTAATTCTAGTTATTTTATAAATTTGTAAATTATATTTTTTTCTAGTGCATTTTTTTCATTATTGAAATCTTTCTATTCTATTCGATCTTTTCATTTTAGGCCGCATAACAATTGCTAATAAAATACTGCATATCATGATGTATATGGTTGTTTACGTGACAAATAAAATTAGCATTTGAAAATATCCAACCATATCCAACCATAAACTCTTAATTATGTTTCTAGTTCTCGCACTGTCAGTCGCCAGCCATTATGGATTGCAGCCCGTGCAGCAGTCTCAGGTGTTCTGCTTGTTTCCGAGACGTGGATCATCTTCAAAAATCTTCAGAATCATCCAAATCCTTTCCCCGTGGACGAACGTTAAAGCTTACCACGAAGTTTAATTTGCTGCTTTACTCGCTCAGTCATTACGAATGCGGCGTCAGCGCAGTTCATACGCTCACTTAATAATATCTAGCGCCTCACTGACTAGTACAGTAAGGTCATCATCACTTATGCATGGGCATTCCAGTCCACTCTCATTGGCTGCCAAGTTACAACAATGTCGCGCAAACTGTTCCCGTTATATTAACAATGGCTGGACTTTTTCCTGGTGAGGAATTCCAAGATAAGGAGGCATTTTCTTCGTCATTTCCTAGTCGGAGGTTCAGGGGTATGAGCTTTTAGTGGAATGCATTAGCATTAGCACTGTAGAATTCCTTTTTTTGCCAGGGTAAACTATAGTACATACAATAATATACAGTGGAACCTTGGATTACGAGCATAATTCCAAACCAAATCGAATTTTCCCATACGAAAATGGATCTTTAACGTCTCTAATGAGACTTGCTTTTGCTTTACACATGCGCTGTACACACACGCATACAGACACAAAATAAAATATTTTTTATGCACACACATGTGGTCACAGTGTTATAGTAAACAGTACACGCGTGCACGGATGTTGATTATACCAGTAAGAGACGCG
>JAOVVA010000032.1:14645845-14658813 GCA_028565275.1 Leiocassis micropogon | reverse complement strand
ACTGTATTTATGAGAAAGGACTGCACTGATGCAGATATAACAATTTATCAAAAAACACACACCTTGCCTTAATCCTCGCTCTGTGATGGCGAATTGCAGACCGCGCTGAAAGACGGGGAGGAGCCGAAGGAGCCGAAGTCTGTCTGAGGTCTGAAGTCTGTCAGCAGTGTGTGTCAAGTTTATGGAGAATTTTTTGGGGAGCTGAGTACAAATGTTAGGGGGGCTAAAGCCAACCTAAAAATAGCCTAGCGACGCCCATGTGTCTAAGGTGTTAAAAACATTTTCTTTAATATTTGTAATTGATTTATTTTTATTTATTTATTTATTTTGATATTGATTTTTAAAAATTTATTTTTACTGATATGTGTCTCACAGTCAGTCTGATTCATTCTGGGGGTTTTTTATGACTCTGTGAAGTCATGTCGATATAACAGTGAGCTCTTAAGATAGCACCGTGCTTAAATAGTGAATAGGTGTTTTCTGCAGGGTCTCAGGGTCAGAGATGCAGAATCAGGGAGGGCCTTCAGACTCCAGCAGGGATGCTGTGTGGGATGCACTACCAAACTCAGCCACAAGAGAGAGTAAGAGGAGAGGAGATGATTCTGAGACGGAAAAAACCGAGGAACTGAGAACGAGAGCGAGGAGAAAAACCAGCAGGTGGGTTCGTACCGTATGTATTAAAAATGTCTATGTCTTTAAGAACACGAGTATTAAATTTAACATGTTTAAATGTACATTTCAGAGCAGCTTCAGAGAAAGCCGAGCTTCTGCAGATAAGCAGCAAAAGGAAAAGGTTTGTTCTGTTATATTACACTTTACTATTCACTTTGTTGAATATATATTGTTCTCGGGACATTTTTGCGTTATTGAATATAAAATCATTTCTTCTGCGTCTTTTGTAGAAAACCATCTCAGAAGCTCATTTTACCGTGTGAGTTTGACGGCTGCTGGAAAATATTTTCCAGCCGTCAGTATCTCAACGTGAGTGTTATTTAGGGATTACAGCCCTTATTTTTTCATATTAATTTAAATGAAATTAAATGATGTATATTAAATCAAAGAAATGCAAAAGGCCGAAAGATAACATGAACACCGGTCGTTTATGTAACAGCCTCAGCATCAACCTCATTTCCCCTCTCATCTGTTCCAACCATCAACCTGGCCTGATCATTTGTCATCTGCACCTGTTTCTCACTGGTTCATGCCTTAAGTTAGATGTTTTTTTTAATGCTTGAATAATTTATAGGTCATTGTGTGGCTTGACAAGCAAAAAACACTCTCAGGTTCTGAGTTCTGTATTACATCTGTGTCCGTTCAGCACCACATGAAGTACCAGCACGTCCAGCAGAAGACCTTCGCTTGCTCCGATCCCTCCTGTGGAAAATCGTTCAACTTTAAGAAGCACCTTAAAGAGCACGAGAAGCTGCACAGCGGTGAGTAAGGACGACTTCTCGAGTTCAGAGCTTGGGGTTAATCAGAAGGTTGTGAGCTTTAATCCCAGGATTGTGAAATTCAAATGCAACAATGGAATGTCCGATTCATTGCGAATCCAATTTCTTTATGAACAATTTATTACAAATTTATTTATGAACTGGTTTAGCATATGTGATGAATAGCTATATGCATTTCTTTACACACACTGTCCTGTACTGTACACACTGCTGGCTTTTCTGTGTAACTGTTGAATGTTAAATGCTGGCTTTTTCTGTATAAATAATTTATACACCCGAGTCAATCCCTGCTCATCTCCACTTATTGGCTTGTCTTAAACTGTAGTAAAGTTTGGTAAAGTGATGATTATTAATATCCCGTGTAACACACATTGATGTTTTCTTCCCCTGTGGTGGAATTCCTCTGAGGGCAACCTGACACCAGGGATATCGATCAGGTTTAGATGATCAATATGTGATGTCATATAGTGTGGAGTAGCGATGACTTAGTTGTATTGTGTGTCAAAGCTTTGTGTGTGTTTGTGTGTGTGTGTGTGTGTGTGTGTGTGTCTGATAGATCAGAGAGACTACATCTGTGAGTTCTGTGCTCGTGCATTCCGCACCAGCAGCAATCTGAGCATCCACCGCAGAATCCACACAGGAGAGAAACCACTGCAGTAAGAGAATATCATCACACACACACACACACACACACACACACACACACACAGGCACAGGCACATAAGATGACTCTATAAACGTAAAAGCCTTTGTACCTGTTAGTCCTAGAGAAGAAGGTATAGCCTTTTTGAGCTTCTTAGTCTTAGTGTCTTAGGGTACCTGTCAGTATCAGTGAAGGAGGCGTGGACTACGTACCTGTCAGGTATCAGAGAAGGAGGCGTGGCCTATGTACCTGTCAGTATCAGTGAAGGAGGCGTGGCCTACGTTCCTGTCAGGTATCAGAGAAGAAGGCGTGGCCTACGTTCCTGTCAGGTATCAGAGAAGGAGGCGTGGCCTACGTTCCTGTCAGTATCAGAGAAGGAGGCGTGGCCTATGTACCTGTCAGTATCAGTGAAGGAGGCGTGGCCTACGTACCTGTCAGTATCAGTGAAGGAGGCACGGCCTCTGTACCCGTTGGTCTCACTGAAGGAGGCGTGGCCTGTGTATCTGTCAGTCTCATTGTAGGAGGCGTGGCCTGTGTATCTGTCAGTCTCACTGTAGGAGGTGTGACTTGTGTATCTGTCAGTCTCAGTGTAGGAGGTGTCGCCTGTGTACCTGTCAGTCTCGTTAAAGGAGGCGTGGCCTGTGAACCTGTCAGTCTCAGTAGAGGAGGCGTGACCTCTGTACCCGTTGGTCTCACTGAAGGAGGCGTGGCCTGTGTATCTGTCAGTCTCATTGTAGGAGGCGTGGCCTGTGTATCTGTCAGTCTCACTGTAGGAGGTGTGACTTGTGTATCTGTCAGTCTCAGTGTAGGAGGTGTCGCCTGTGTACCTGTCAGTCTCGTTAAAGGAGGCGTGGCCTGTGAACCTGTCAGTCTCAGTAGAGGAGGCGTGACCTCTTTACCCTTTGGTCTCACTGAAGGGGCCGTGGCCTGTATAACTGTCAGTCTCAGTAAAGGAGGTGTGGCTTCTTTACCTGTTAGTCTCAGTGATGTAGGCATGACCTGTGTTCATGTTAGTCTCAGTAAAGGAGGCGTAACCTCTCCCTTCTAAAAGAGTAACATGTATGTGTATTATAGTCACATTATATCTCTCTTTAGCTCATGGAAGTGGCAGTACAGCTTATTATGTTTACTCGATTGGATGTTAAATGACGTGTGCAGTGGAATCTGCTCTGAGTAGTGGAAATGAGTGGAGTGAGGTAGACCTTTAGGGATTTTAAATCAGAGGATGCTCTTATGGAAGCTACTTAATGTGATCTGTCATTACTAACATTCATCCATCACATAGTTATCACTTTTAAACGCATCATATGTATCTGTGAGGATTGTTGTTTCGTTTCACACTTGGTCTCTTTCTGGTGTGAATCAGGAGTCTCTTATGTTGTCATACGTGTGTGTGTTTTCTCAGGTGCGAGGTGTGTGGCTTCACCTGCCGTCAGAAGGCCTCTTTAAACTGGCACATGCGTAAACACGACGCCGAGCACAGCTATCGGTTTGCGTGTGAGATCTGCGGCCGGCGCTTCGAGAAGAGGGACAACGTGACCGCTCACCGGAGTAAAACTCACCCAGATCATGTGACCTCTGACTTTTCTAAAGAGCCTGCATCAAATGACCTTTGACCTACCTGATGCTGGGGTTATAATTAAACTTGTGCCAATGTTAAATGCTTGGGTCATGATTATTACCTAACTTTTATTACTGTTAAAAATTCCAGCTGTAACACAAACATTGTCTTCCTCTGGGTTCCTCTGACCTGAAGTCGTTCCGGGTGGAGCAAACCCCCAAATTAAAGCACACTGATTCTATTTTATAGCAGTATTAAACAATTATGTATTATGAATAAATACAAATAGGAGGAGTTTTTATTTTGTTAAATTTGTCTACTTATCAACTTCAGAGGCAGAGCTCCAGGCTCAAATCTGGGCAGCAGATGAAGCATTGACTCTAGCAAGAGTTTGGATTTGGACTCAGAGATCCAATTTTCATACAAATTCTGTGTAAATGTGATGCATATTTTCTATGTCAGACAGTTAGTTCAGACCGAGCAATCTGACTGGATGAGAGTCATTCCACATGTGGGGATAACAGACTTTAACATCCGCAGTGTTCTACAACATGATCTTTTATTTGCGGCTACAAAGTTATCCAGCTTCTAACACAAGGCTGAATCCCAAATCACTCTAACCCCCCATCATGGGCACTCCTTGGTGTATGTGACAATAGATTTTACACCCTACATAGTGCACTAGCTTTTCATTTAATGCTATTTGGGATTCATACCTGGAAGTTAATGGAGGTGATATTCTAAAGCAGAAAAAATGAAAATATAAAGAGAAACATATGAGATTTACACGACTGACCACCACCTTCATGGTTTATCCTCCTCACCTATTAGCTACATAGTACCGGTAAGAATTTCAAAAGACTTTAACCCCTGTTAATTACAGTGTCTGTCGTCAGCTCCGCCAGTCGCGACTAGTTAGTTCCCCAGTCGCGGATTGAAATATCTGGTTAAAAACAGAAACAAATCATAATCTGCTGATAATAAAGTTGTATAAAAGCAGAATCACACAAGAACTGTTGTTCTAAATATCAGCACGGCTATGATATCTTCAGTAATCGGGCCGTGCCCCCACAGCTAAAACCGCATCCCTGCTGTGGTGATATTCGACACAACACCACTCCCTCTCGTAATATTGAGTAATTATTAAAAGGTACACCTATAAGTAAAGACACTCTGCTTATGCTATCAAACAGATTAGAACAATTGCTTCAACGTGACCGTGATGATATTTTTCAGGATTATTTAGTCCATGTTTTGTTTACTTTAGCCTAATCTGCATGTCTTTAGACTATGGGAGGAAACCCACCAAGCACGGGGAGAACGTGTAAACTCCACACACACAGAGTCCGAGGAGGGCATCGAACCCGGACCCTGGAGGTGCAAGGCGACAGTGCTAACCATTACATCACCATGGTGCCTCTTGTAGTATTTCTGTATATATATTTTGATTTAGTGCTTTATTTATGCCCCAATATTTATTGTTGCCTGCCTGGAAATCTTTATATAATCTAATTGAAGCTATTTATAATTTAATTTGTAGTCACAGATCACCTCAGTCTGGAAAATGTCTCATTAATTTTCTACAAACAACCCAAGACGTTAGTTTCCGCCTTCTCTGGATGATTGGCGGAAATTTTATCCACTCGCGGCGCTTTGTAACAGGTGGGCGTTGCGAATTGCGAACAACCACGCGATCCCATTGGCTATTTTCTCGGCTTAGGTATCCCGCCTTTTTAATGGTTGCCATGCCTTTTCTGCCGTAGCAAAAGAAACGACAGCCAATCAGAAAGGAGGTGGGCGGGGTCTTCGTGGACGCTGTCAGCGGCTCGCTACTATCAGATCACATTGAGCGCGGCACGGTGTAAGGGGGAGGCTTCGTGTCTGATTAAAGGGAGAAAAATGACCCGTATCGTTTTTATTCTTCCTGCATAAAGGTAAAACTGCGTTCTGAGTTTTCTCTTTTGTCGTTGGGGTTGATATGGATACCTATATTGGTTTTATTTTGCAGATATTTAGGTTTGTATAAGCGAAACCGTACTACTGTGTTCCAAACGGCTTCATTTTGCATATGTTAGTGCACTATGTAGGGCACAAGCGATGTTAAGTTTGTCAAGTGCGTAGTGCTCTCGCGAAGGGAATAAGGCGCGATTTGCGACCGAGCCCGAGTGAATACAGGGTTATGGCTGGATTGTTTGGCAAAAAAAGCATTTATTTATTTGTCATGTCTAAAAAAAAAAGATTTGTTTGTTTAAAAAAAAATAATGCAGTCCTTATTTTATCGCCATGTCCTATTTTTCGTATTTTTTATCCGGTTTAAATGTAGTAGGAAGTTGTTGTGATGTAAATTGGTATGGCTTGAGATAGAAGATCAATGGACGCATGGTGTCTTTAATCAATTAATAAATCAATTAATTAATGAAAGGTTGATTTTATTCCCTGAAAAGCATCATTTCTTTATCTTACACGGATTCAGTTCTGCATTTTGGGGACATCCTATTTGTCATGGACTGTTTTTTTTTTTCTTTTTTCTTTTTTTTAATTCTGTATGTTGTGTAAGTCTTGTGAAATGTTCTTTATCCCTGATTTCCTGTAACCTTAAGATTTAATACAAACATACAGTATTACAATATTACAGATAATCAGTGTATGACATGATGCAGTGACCAGTGAAGAGCTTGAGAAGGTCCAGGTTGGGACCAGAAATAAACCATAGATGTTATTTGTTCCCCCTGGACAATAATGTGTGTGTGTGTGCAAAATGACTACATTTCATAAAGCGTACAAAAGAACTAAAAACTAGCTGAAAATATTTTGTGTAGTGATAAACGGATGTGCGTTTTGTCTCATTTTTTGTTGCCTTTGTTAAAAAAAGTTCACTGTCGTGCGCGTGCATTTCTTATCATGCCGTACATACATTGTCCACATTGTACATACATTGTCCATTGAAACGG
Organism: Leiocassis micropogon; assembly: GCA_028565275.1. Classification (NCBI taxonomy): domain Eukaryota; kingdom Metazoa; phylum Chordata; class Actinopteri; order Siluriformes; family Bagridae; genus Leiocassis; species Leiocassis micropogon. Next base: position 14,652,207 of record JAOVVA010000032.1, on the reverse strand, counting down.
TACAACAGAAAACGGGTTTGGTCTGTATTGCAACAATCCCATCTTTTAACAGTCCTATTCACGAATCGATGATTAGTTTAGAGTCATTTTCACGCCTTAAGTCGACAATTTGATATGCGAGAATCTTATACAATACGATTAAATTCTATTTCTATCCTTAACACAGCAAAATGATATTTGATAAAACTATTAAATCAGCTCCGATATGGTTGCAGATGATGCACGTTTGATCATCAAGGTGCGATTTGATATTTGTTAATGCTACTAGATAAGCTAAGATATGATAAGATTCACTTCTGTAAGATTTCACTTCTTTAAGCGATAATCTAAAATCTGATGGTTTTGTAAATCTCTTATTGTGTGATAAGATTTGATTTCACTTCTTAAGCCAATGATTTGATATCAGATGAAGTCACTGAACTTGATACAATTCGATACACTTTCGATTTTTATTTATTTATTTATTTTGAGGCTTCGTTCCAGCAACGGTGCCTCCACTGGGTGTGTCATGATGCGATATGAATAAAGTTCCTAAGACGGCGATCTGATATTTGACCATTCCACTAAATCAGACACGATCCTGAAGGCAACGATTTTAAAATATTTGACAGTAAAACTGAATCTAAACAACACAAAAAACATTAAGTTTTGCTTCTTGAGTCTGTGATTTAGTCCTCTGCTGAGTCTGGTATGACATTATGTTTAATATTGCTTCTTAAGCCAATGATTCGATACCTGGCGATATCACTATAATAATTAGATATTATATCATTATATATAGTTATTATATCATTTTGATCATTGTTACTATTTGATATTACCATTATAGGACACAATTTAACAATTAAGTCAATTTAACTTCACTTCTTAAGGTGATCACATATCACTTAAAAATCCTTGAGACAACAATAAAAAATGTTAAGATCCACGTTCTTTAGTTAGTTTGTGTTGCAGAGGTTTAATTCTGATTAAGCCGGTCCCCACTTCTTTTGCTTAGTTACTGCTTTATTTCTTTGAAACATGTTTAAGGCTAAGCTAAGCTACAATGTTTGTTAGGTTTTAACACATTTTTGACTTGTGCTGTATTTTCGACTTATGATGGGTTTATTAAGTTAGAACCCTATCCTAAGTCAAGGAGAATCTGTATTTGTTTTAAAAACACGATCTTGTTCTTGGCAGACTGTTTTTTTTGTTTTGTTTTTTAAGACCATGTTGGTGTAAAGAGTGTGGTACTGGCAACCCTGGAACTTGCATCACATTTAAGAATTCTATAGAAGAAAAAAAACAAAACATTCTAATAGGTACCATATGTCCCGATGTTCCGTTTCCTGTTCACCTCGCGGTCTTGTGAAAATATCAGTTATAAGGTAGCGCCGTTGGATTTTTGATTGTAAAGAACGTGTTTCAAATTAAATTATCTTTGGAAAGCTATGGAAACGGCAATGGGCTGGGAATCACCAGGGAACATTCGATATGATGATATTATTATTATTATTATTATTATTATTATTATTATGTCTTAAGTGCCGATTAAATTTGTATTGTGGTTCACATGTCACAGTTTTGTTACAATTCTAAACACACATCATGCTGTGCTGCTTGCTAATGTGTGAATAGTGTAGAGGGCTCCACCTGTAGGATTACAGAGGAACAGCAACGTTTCATCACATCAAGTGCCAAATAACGTAAAGCAAAAAAGAAGCCTAAAAAAGCTTATTTTAGGGTCAGGGCGGCAATATAAAAGAATCACAATCCATCACTGAGTGACTCATTGCCTGATGGCTGGATGCGGTGTGTATCGAGGGCTAAAACCAGTGTACAAGTGTTAATGTGGCTTAGTTTCCTGTACGTTGTTTTTTTTTCCTTTGAAGGAGTTTCCAGTTTCAGTTAATTTTCCGGAACGACTGTTTGTTGTGCGTCTTTCATCAAGCGATATTTTAACATGAAGAAAGTCAAGGTGTCGAGCGTTGAAGCAGCGATAATGGAATTGATTTCTGGGAATCGCATCAAAAAGCAGAAGTGCGATGGCTGGCTTTAATATTTTTTTCCAACAGCAGGAGGCCGCTGTTCGTATCCCAGACCCCCAGGCAGCTTTCTCTCTCTCTCTCTCTCTCTGTCTCTCTCTCTCTCTCTCTGATATGCAACAATCATTACAAGAATCTTTAAGAGCGTTACATATCGTAAAGTGTCTTCATCTTGTTTTTCATTATTCGTCACGTTCTTAGACTTGAATGAATTGAGGTTTACAACAAAATTGTTCAGTTTTGCAAACAAATCGTTTATTTCCGTGATGATTTGTTTTTCAGTCCCTTTGGTTTCTATACATTGGGGTTCTCCTGGGTACCAGTTTAAACCCTGAAATCTAAACCCAATGTGTTTACCAGCGCGCGCACACACACACACACACACACACACACACACACACACACCCTTAGTTATAAGACACTTTGATCACAGGCTAGGCTAAGCTACGTCAGTAACTCAAAAACAGCAAAATGGAAATTTGATTAAAAAAAAAAAACAGAACGTAAAATGTAAATTATTGTTTTTTTTTTAGGAAAAAATAACTCTGTTCTGTTATTAACTCTGACCGAATGTGTATCGCCTCACCGACATCGAAAAATCTATTTATTTATTGAAGTAATTTTATTTATACATCTGTTGCATTTAAGGTAACAAAATGCTGCAGTTCCTCTATAATCCTACAGGTGGCACACTCTAAACTATTCACACATTGGCAGGCAGCACAGCGTCCTGTGTGGCAGGAGACACTTATTTAATATGTTTGTCTGAAATTGTGACAAAACAAATAGGATCGATATGGGATGTTTATAAAATTGCAATACTAAGCAAATCGGATAACACGGTATCGCCTGGTCCCTGGTGATTCTCTACCCTACTAGCTAGCTAGTATTAGTATTTGGGTCACACACGCACATCGGGACCATCATTGGGTTTTTTTTTCTGTTGATTTTTGGTTTAATTTCAAGGAACAAATTTCATGCATTTTCTACAGATTTGAAACAATTAAAACTACTACATGTGTCTAATATGGATTGAAATTCTACGTTACTTTCCATTAAATGTCGTACAAACGGATTTATTTTTCTGCACCACACTCCAGCTCAGTAGATGGCGGCATTGCACCAACTCTTCAAAAAAGACAAAAACGGTTTTTCTCAAAGACGGCGGTCTTATTTTTTGTAAGGAATTCGTCAATTCCCGAGAACTGGACATTAAAAGATTTACCTAGCTATTTTCGAAAATTCTAAACATAACATAATCGATTATATCACACAGCTGTACGCATCAGTGTTCAAAACTAAATCACTATTGACGTAATAAAAAGTTACACTTGAGTTACACACAGTTGAGTTAAAAAAAGTTAAGAAAAGAGAGAAAATCAAACTGAATGCTGGCAGCTAATTGGCCTGGTTTACGAAGTCCTCAAAAACCAGGGCTGCGTCCTGTGTTAGTTTGTCCTCTCTACTCTCGCTCACGCCGAGTCTGTTACGAGTGTAATTGTGTTTCTAACCGTAGCTCCGGGAGCTTTTACACTCGCTGTGTGGGCTGTTAGCTGTAAAAGCTCTGTGTTACAATCCCGATAAAGATAAATCCGATCCAGATCTGATAAAAAAACAAATACAAAAAAAAATAAAAATAAGTTGGCAGGCAAGTGTGTGTTCAGGTCCTCACTTCGTCACATTTGACGTCTGTTTCGCTGGCGTGGGCCGCGAATGTTTTGTTTCCTGTTTTGTGTTGTAAGCTTTTTTGTTGTTGTTGTTTTTGTTTTTCAGTGCCTGCACAGAATTGTTTTATAGGAGGGGTGTGTGTGTGTGTGTGAGAGCGAGAGAGAGAGAGAGAGAGAGAGATACACACACACATACACAGACAAACATTCCTGGTGACCTGCTGCTAATCAGCCTTCCACAAAAGAGGGTTAAAGGGTGTATTTGCTCTATCATGCCTGACACACACACACACACACACACACACACACACACACACACTTGAAGTGAAGAGGTTTGGCTTGTGTTTTCGTCCTGCTACTGATCTTACACATAGCCGTGAGCTCAGTGTGAGCGCTGAGGGTCTCATTAAACGGGGAACAGTGGCGGCTTTGAGTCTGAACTTGAGTCAAAGCAACACACACACACACACACACACACACACACACACACACACAAACCACTAATGGCCAGGTTTGTTTATTGACTGTCATCTTACCGAGAGACAGATGAGGGGCAACTACTAAGAGAGAGACTGAAAGATGGACAGATAGAGGAAGAGAGAGAGAGAATGTGTGATGAAGATGGAGACAGATTAAAAGAACGAGAAAAGCAAAGATTAAGAGATAAATGAGAGAGAGAGAGAGAGAGAGGCAGGCGGTACATGATACATGAAAATGAAAGTAAAAGTGGGAACATCAGTAAAGGAGAACGGAGAGATGAAAGAGGGCGTGAAAGAGTAAGAAGAAGAACATCTGGAAGGAAACTTTTCAAACGTTCTTTCATCCTTTCTAACAGTTACTTGTATCTAAGAGTTCTTCTTCAGTTCTCTTTGACTCATACGAAACTCTTGAGGGAACATCGAGACCTTTAGAGAACCCAGAAAAGGGGTTAAAGGAGTGTGTGTGTGTGTTTGCGCACACTCGGCACAGGGATGCGGCTGCTTCCTTTTCAGGGTTTTGGGCTCCACCATCACCACGGCGCAGTGTCCTCCTTTACCCCAGTGCCAAACAGGGCAGTGCCAAGAGGGCTGAGATTCTGGGTTAGAAGTGTTGGCTCTGCAAGCACCACACACACACACACACACACAGAGACTCCGAGCAGATGGAGATCTGTGGCTCCAGGCCTGGTTACAGGCGCTGCAGCTGCTACAGTGCTGTGAGCACAAAAATCTCATCTGCACTCATTCACTATTTACACCACGGACCCACAAACCCGACCCGCGCCGTCTGTCGCACCAGAACACGCCCACAGGGTGGAGTCATGGCGATGCCACGCCTCCTGTAGTGCGGTTCACAGAGAGGTTTCTCTTTGTTACGCTTTCGGCTCCAGTGAGAAGGACATGTTCTCTGTTAGTTCCAGGGAAGGGGGCGTGGCTTCTGTACCTGTCAGTCTCAGTGAAGGAGGTGTGGCTTCTCTGTATATCAGTCTCAGTGAAGGTGTGGCCTGTGTACCTGTCAGTCTCAGTGAAGGAGGCGTGGCTTGCATACTTGTCGGTCTCATTGAAGGAGGCGTGGCCTCTGCACCTGTCAGTCTTAAAAAAGTTTTTTTAAAAAAGGCATGGTTTTCTGTATTTGTCTATCTTGTTTAAGGAGGTGTGGCCTGTGTACCTGTCAGTCCCAGTGAAGGAGGCGTGGCTTGCATACTTGTACTTTCTGTATCTGTCAATCTTGTGTAAGGAGGTGTGGTCTTTGTAACTGTCAGTCTCCTTCTCTGTGAAGGAGGCGTGGCCTTTGTACCGAATATGTGGCTTCGCTATCACAGTCCTGGTGAAGAAGGCGTGGCTTAATTACTTGGTACTCTCGGTAGAAGAGGTGTTGTTGTCCTGGTGAAGGGGGTGTGGCTTCTGCATCACAATCCGGGTGAAGGACGCATGGTCTTAGTGCCTGCAGTTGTGTAATGCTGCCCCTACACCCTGTTCAGGAGGAGGTTTTACACACACAGGTTTTTTGTTTTTTTTAAAGTGTGTCCTGTTCGATTGAGTGAATGTGAAGGTTTGAGTGATCTGTGGGCCGCACTGCTGCAGTGTGTGTTCCTCAGAGAGAGAGAGAGCGCTCTGTAACTAGCAGCAGAGCGACGTGTCCCCTGGTTTTCCTCGAGTGTGATCGTCCAGGACACGTCACGTTCAACAGGTGTGTGACTCTGCAGCTACAACGCTAACGAAGCTAACACTCGATAAAACTGTTTACGTTTTTGTGTGGTGCTGGAGGTGGAAGAGGTTCAGGTTTTTTTTGTTAAGAGGAAACGGTGTGGTTTCGGTTGTGCTGCAGTGCAGAGGAAACGTCTCCTAACTCGGGCACCTCCAGTCAGCTTGTTATCTGGGTCGTCGAGGAAGCACATGACCTACCCTGAGAGAGAGAGAGAGTGTGTGTGTGTGTGTGTGTGTGTGTGTGTGTGTGTGTGTGTGTGTGAGAGAGAGAGTGATGAGCCTTTCCTCAACAATACGAGCTCCTCTGTCGCTTTATTCTGTCCATCCCGTTGTCTTCACTCTTCCTCAGGACTGCGGGTCTGTTAGAGCGCTACACTTTAGTGTTTAACTTGTGTACCACCACTCTGTGTGTACAAACCGGATTCCAAAAAAGTTGGGACACTATACAAATCGTGAATAAAAACTGAATGCAATGATGTGGAGGT
>JAOVVA010000032.1:14626927-14644155 GCA_028565275.1 Leiocassis micropogon | reverse complement strand
TAATGATAAAATGTTACAATTTCAAAGATTCTAAGATTAGATAAGCTGCTTTGAACTGGACTTTGATCTTTTTTTTTATTCTTTTATTAAATATTAAATAATTTTTAATTAATATCTATTCAAAATGCTGGTAAATACTGTAAATATTAAAATATTTTATTTACTTAGTATTATTACTTAGATTTATTAGACAGTTTCATAGAACATTATTTTAAAAATTTCTAGATTAAAAAAATAATAATCTTGAAACCTTTTTTTTCATTAACAGTTTGGGAGCAACCTCATACATCATAATAGATATTTTATATCACAGAAATGCCTTTGAGAATCGTAACTAATGTATATTTTTGTCTGTAATTAGTTCGCAGCTTCACAAGTTTATAATGAAAGATTAATTCAGGCTTTTTTGTTTGTGGGGAAAAAAACCTTTTCATTTTCTTTTCCTTTTTTTATGTTTTTTAATTAAATATCACCATTTTCACGCCCCAGGTTGTTTGTGACGCTGAGACAGAATCCTCGAGCAGAAAGAGTTAATTTCATGTTAGACACAACATACAGTACGCTCAGGTCTACAGGACAAGACGTGGTAGACGGAGACGGAGACGTCCACCACCGTGTCATTTACATCAGTGTGTATACTTAGAGCTCGTGAATCATGTTTTGCACCTGTTTATCTCTCTCTCTCACACACACACACACACACACACACACACATACACACACACTCTTATGTTTGTTTGTTTTTGTGTGTGTGTGTCCTCAGGGGGAGAAGAATGCAGGCTTCGACGTTCTCTACCACAACATGAAGCACGGCCAGATCGCCACCAAAGAGCTGGCGGAGTTTATGAGAGAGAGGTGAGACTGTGAGGAGACGCAGGAGGTGCCATGGTGGAGAGCGAGAGAGAGAGAGACAGATGGAAAGAGAAAAACAGAAAGTGTGTGTTTGAGTGTGAAGTGTGTCAGGACTACTGGGTGATGAAGAAGCTGATAATAAAATGTTTACTGTAGTTTCTGTTATTAATAGAAAGTCAGATGTTCAGTTTTGCTCGCGTTACTAACGACGAGACTCTACACTCCGTTACTACAGTGCTAGTGTTAATGCTACTGATACGTCTACTACTAATATTACAATAACATTTACATTCACACCATTTGGCAGACGCCGTTATCCAGAGCGACTTCCTTTCATCTCATTACACACATGAGCGGTTGAGTATTGAGGGCCTTGCTCAGGGGCCCCACAGTGACAGCTTGGTGGTGCTGGGGATTTTTTTTAGAACCTGGACTTTTCTGATCAGGAGTCCAACAACTTAGAAGTTACTCCAGTGCCATTGATCATAATACTAGTGCTACTACTTTACTACTACCAATATTATTAATGCTAAACTAGTCTAATACTTAAAATACAGTAATAGTAATAATACTAGTAACTATTAATAATAATTTTGCTATTTATACTACCACCACACCAATTATTACTAATTTTAACATCCATATTAATCCTGCTACTATTATTATTATTATTATTATTATTATTATTATATGCTCCTATTACTAATAGTATTACTGTTAACTCTACTACTACTACTACTAATAATAATAATAAGTTTAATACTCTTCTTTGTTACAACTATTATTGGTACCAAACTACTACTCCTAATACTAGTACTATTACTCAGTATTACTACTAGACTACTCCCTGTGACAATACTACTGCTACAAATATTATTAATGCTAAACTACTCTAATACTGTACTACTCATAATGATATTGCTATTAATACTACCACTACACTATTACTAATTATAACAAGCAGATTAATTCTGCTGCTGCTATTACTACTACTGCTATTATTATTATTACTATATATATATAGTATTAATAATTTCAATACTCTTCTTTGTTACAACTAGTATTAGTACCAAAACTACTCGTATTACTTGTACTAGCCGTCGTAGTGGCAGTATTACTACTATACTACAGTACTCCCAGTGGCAATGCTACTGCTACTGCTTTACTGCTACCAACACTATTCATGCTAAACTGATACTTCTGATATTTTACTAGTAATGATAATATTGCCATTAATACTACCACTACACCATTCCTAATTATAACATCCATATCCGACGGGTCATAATCCTGCTACTATTATTAATTATTATATGATACATGATACTAATAATAATATTACTGTTAACTCTACTACTACTAATAATAATAATAATACTTTCAATACTCTTCTTTGTCACAAGTAGTATTAGTGCCATTTACTTACTAGTAGTAGTAATTGTGTCAGTATCGGTGCCAGTACTCCCGCTAGCAATGCTACTGCTACTACTGTACTAGTACTACTAATACTAAGACTAGTAATAGAACTGGCAATACTATTTCTAGTAGTAGCTTTAGTAGTTGAAGTGCTACTCCTATTACTAATACCACGGCTACTACTGGTACAACTAGTAGAAGCGTTGGCAGTGCTACTTCTCGTAGTAGTAATAGAAGTGTCAATACTACCACCGCCACTGTTACTACTAATATTGCTATGAGTTCTATTCCCACTACTATTCCTATGAGCAGTAGGTCAATACTACCCACTACTGTCTATATTGTAGTATTTATTATTATTATTATTATTATTATTATTATTATTGTCAATACTTCTACTGCTACTATTATTAATACTATAAATAGTCCTACTTACAGCAGTGTTACTACTGTCAGTAATCTTCGTGCTGCTGCTAATGATAGTGTTCCTTATTCTACTATGACCACTCATACTAATAATAACATTAATAGTAATAGTTGTCGTTGCTGCTTGTGCTAATATGCTTGTGCATACTAATTACGCTACTGCTATCTATAATATTACACCCAATGCCATTAGTACTAGTTAAAATCATTTAAAAATAATACTAATAGTTCAATTTTATCAATAGTAAAATTGTCTGTTAATACTACTTATTATAATAGTACTAATAATGCTACAATTGCTGCTGCTAATGCGGTAATAATCGGTAAATTTTAGTAAAAACCGAAAAATTGAGTTTCTTTTTTTTTTATATATTTATGATTTATTTTCTATTATTTATTTATTTTCCTTTTTTAATAATTTTTTTTCCCGGATTTTCTCCCCTAAATTAGTCATATCCAGTTCCCGCTCATCACTAAGGCACTTTCGCATCAAAGCTCCAACCACCAACCAGGGAGGAATCATGTGACGCAGCCAACCATATCTTTTCGACCTGCTTGCTCACACACTGAGCACAAGAGCGCTATCTGCTTGCGTTTGCGTGAGCTCACAGACGCCCGTGATTGGCTCGTGATCATCGCTGTGATTGATGTGAGAGTGCTTGATTGCCACCAATGCCCCACCCACCCCCTGAGTGCCTGGCCAATCGGCTCTCTCTAGGCCCTCTGGCTGGTGGAAGCTACAACATCAAGTGGGATTCAAACTTGCAATCTAAAGGTGACGGGGCCGAGCCCGTTACCCCTGTGTGGCACCAAAACATACAATTTCAACTTCCACTACTGTCAATACCCACACTATTATTACTATTATCATTTTAAATAAACCTGCTGCTAGGCAAGTTCTAAACTCTTAAGTACTTTAACTACTTTAATTATTCACACTGATGTTTCTGATAATATCAGTGTTGCTAATAATAATAAAGCTCCTAATTGTGCTAATGCAGTCATCAGTGTTGCTAACAGTATTCATAATAGGAGTAACGGTGCCACACAGTAACCATAGCAACCCCAAGAGATACACACAAGGCTTATTCTACTCCGTGTCTAATATCTGTGCTTTCTCTCTTTTTGTGAGCTCGACTGCTTTGCACCACACACTGAAGTGTTAAAACACACTGATGTGTGAGGAGTAACACTGAACAAAGAGCTTACTGTCCACACCTAGGGGTCCACACTCTTATACACACACACACACACACACACACACACACACACACACACACTGAGGCTGAGGATCAGTGTGTAGTTGGCTTGAGTCCATTTCTGTATTGGATTTAGCCGGAGGGAGAGTGTGTCCTGGCTCGGGTAACCTCTCCACTTAGCTCACACACACGCAGAGCATTAATACGGTTCTCCTTAAACACTTTGCATTCTGTTCTTGCTACACGTCGCGCACTCCGAAGGAGGTGTGGCCCCTATACACATCAGTCGTGCTGAAGAAGGCGTGGCCCCTGTACACGTCGGGGCACTCTGAAGGAGGCGTGGCCCCTAAACACGTCGCGCACTTCGAAGGAGCCGTGGCCCCTATACACGTCGTGCACTTCGAAGGAGCCGTGGCCCCTATACACATCGCGCACTCCGAAAGAGCCGTGGGCCCTATACACGTTCGGGCACTCCGAAGGAGGCGTGGCCCCTATACACGTTCGGGCACTCCGAAGGAGGCGTGGCCCCTATACACGTTCGCGCACTCCGAAGGAGCCGTGGCCCCTATACACGTTCGCGCGCTCCGAAGGAGCCGTGGCCCCTATACACGTTCGCGCGCTCCGAAAGAGCCGTGGCCCCTATACACGTTCGCGCGCTCCGAAGGAGCCGTGGCCCCTATACACGTTCGCGCGCTCCGAAGGAGCCGTGGCCTCTATACATGTCCGTCGCCCAGAAGGAGGCGTGGCCTCTATACATGTCCGAAGGGGTGTGGCCTCTATACATGTCGGTCGCACAAAAGGAGGCGTGGCTAATATACACCTCAGTCACAGCAAACCAGGCTTAAAATCCTCAAATTTTAAGCTATTCAAAATGGCTATTCGAAAAAAATATATATATTTTTGTAATTCAAAATAAATAAAATTACCATAATAAATGTTCTCTGGCCTGCATATAAGAAGCCACCAGGCGTATCTCCTACAGATCTGATCATTTTCTTGACCGCACTCCAAACAGAGATTACATTTATCTTTCTCTCATGTTTAGTTTTTCATTCTCAAAGCGTAACTCTCCGGATGGGCGTTTATTAAATTTGCCGAGGCTGATACAGCGCTGTGGTGTAACAGACTTAGACGTTAAAAAGACAAACCGGTTTTATTTTTCCTGGAGCTGTTTTATGAGCAGACTGTCATGTTTACGCTTTGTCAGATTCGGCACGTTGCACGGAATGACATACAGCGTGCTCTCAGCAGGGCGTTTCCATCCAGCAGCAGTGTTACAGTGTGGGACTGTCGAGACCTGCTGAAATATCCTGCTGAAGCCGGCCTGAGTCAATCCACAATATCGCCTTCTGCAAGGAAACGATTCTGTTTAGCATCGTTATAATCAAACTCGTTTCTGTGCGAGTGTAAATTCTTCCGGATTATTAATGATGGTTCTGGTTTCGCTTTTGTTGCTGTATTTATGTTCCTTAATATGAACTTAATAAATCGACTTTTGTTCATTTATTTTTTTATTTTTTCAATACTTGAACATCTTAATTAGCTCAGTTCGTTTTGCTGCTGTTGTTGTTATCAGGTCACGAGACATAAATGCAAAGTTCTTCAAATAATGGGTTGGCTTTTATACCAAAAATCCTAATAAATTGTGAGGGTTCCTAGAGAAATCGTAATCATAGCAATTCATGGCATATTGTGAGGTGTTGTAGGTAGTTCATGTGTAGTTTATGAAAGCTCGTAGACGGCTTATGATGGTCCATATAACATTTCCTGGCTCATATGTAGCCATTTAGTCAAGAATATCAATTTTTGAACAAGTTGGTGCGCTCTCAAGAGCAGTTTAGAAATCGGAGGATGGACCTTTGATAACCAGCGTAGAAATAAACAATACAACATGAGACGGAGTGCTGTTGTGCCGAATATCAGCACGTCTGTGATGCGGCCGAGTACTGAAGGCGTTACTGCAGCACGACCTCCAGTGTGATACTGCTTTTATACCACAGTTACACTAACACCATTTATTATCCATTTATTATGAATACATTGTTTATTTAACCAGCTGTGTAACTAACTAACCGCGACCTACATTCAGCGACCAGCAGTTAGTGTAATTAACAGGATCGAAAGTAATCTTAAATCCTTACTGGTACTATGCAGCCAAAAGGTGAGGAACAAACCCATGGAGGTGGTGGACAGGGACGCTGTATAATGGCCGACCCCAGCTTACTTTAAATCCTATTTTATAGCAACCTTGTACATTTTCAGCTTAAAGTTGTTTATATTTTTCCTGTTATTTAATATTTTTGTTGAATATTTTTTATTTAATTGTATTCTAGTGCAGTTTATTTCTCGCTGAGAAACACTTCCTTCTTTTAGGCCACGGGCGGTTCTGCATATTATACTGTGTATGTGACAAAGTGTTACATTTGAATTTGAAGTTTTGACTTTGAATTTAGCCTCCACACATATGACACGCGTATGACAGTTAGTGTACTGGCGCGTACCTATTTTGCATAAATTTGGCTGATGATAGTGTGTGTGTGTGTGTTTATTGATCAGAGCTGCCATTGAGGAGACGTACTCCAAATCTATGAGCAAACTGGCAAAAATAGCCAGTAATGGAAGCCCACTCGGGTAAGTGACCTCATCACCGGAGTCGTGTTTATATCGTATACTCCCACATTATAGCCCATTTCCAGTCGACTTCCTGTAAGTGAATTAAATACACACTGTGGCCCTCTGTATAATCAAGCAACCTTCATCTAAAGGCAACTGGACCATTTACCACCACCCTGAGGAGTGTTAGTTCTCCGTACAGCCGTGACTCTGACCTGGTCGTGTGTGTTTGTGGTGGGATTGGAGGGGCTCTATGTTACAGTAGTCTAGTATTAGGGCAGATAGGGTGCCAATACATTTTGTGCAGCCTTTGATGGAGTGTGTTGTGGTAGAAGAAGTTGTTTCAGTTTCACAGGACGTGAAGTGCAGGGTCACATTTGTGGTTTTGTCTTCGTTTCATCAACTCGGTCATTTGCTCTACAGTGACGAGTCGCCCCTTTGAAAGCCGCAAACGCAGGGTTGCCAGATTTCTTTCACTTCTTTAGCGCATTTCCGTGCTATTTGGCTCATACTGTACAAACTTGATTACATTTTAGTTATTGTGCTATTCCAACAGTACCAAATGTTTTAACCAAGCAAACATCAGAAATCTAAAGTAGATATTCAGGCAATGCTCCGCTTTTTGTCATCCTTAGTGTTTGTGTTCTTTAAAATATGTTCCATTTCAGAATTTATGATCATGTAGTGATGGTCATGAAGTATCAGACATGCACAACATTTCTAGTCCATGCAGGTCGGGGATAGCTGAGACATTTCTTAGCGATGTCTGAGAACGGCCGTATTATAACCATTTCCAAACCACCACTAATTCATATACAGTAACATATGATTTCACTTATCCATATCTGTGATAGACGTCCAGTTGCCATTTCCTGGGTTAAAAATGTCTTCATAATCAGGACGAAGCACAGTGTGTTTGCTTAGTTCAACTATGTTGATAATATTGCGTAATGGCATTGGAGGTGTTGTGAATATCCCTGCATGCCGTTCTCCCCCTCCTCCCCCTCCGCAGCACATTTGCCCCCATGTGGGACCTGTTCCGGATGTCGTCGGACAAAGTCGCCCTCTGCCACCTGGAGCTGATGAGGAAGATGAACGACCTCATCCGTGACATCAACAAGTACAGCGAGGAGCAGGTCAAAGTTCACCGCAAGGTACTGCCGCACCGCCATCCAACTTTAAATTCGGTCCCCTCCCTCCGCTTCGAGTCACAGACCGATGCCTCCTGCTGGGTTTAGGATACATCACGGCTCGATTTCCATACGCTAATGTCGTAGCAATTAGCATAATCTCATTTGCATAAAGCTACTTTCCGAAGGCTGCCTTTTATTACTAGCAGAATTAACATTTTACTTCAGCTGTTTCTGTCTTTTAAGGAATAGTTTAACTGACAAAATGAAGCTAGGACAATTTAAGTGCTGTTTTCTCTAATAGAAATCACTTCATTATCTTTTTCCCCTCGAAAAGATCTGCATCGTTCTACAACCAGATGCCTCTCTTAAAACTATATTATTTTAAAGAACATGCACAACATAGTAAATAAAAAAGCAAAAAACAGGGCCGTTTGTCGTAATGTTTGAAATGTAGACTGCATGTAGAAGCTCACTTAAAACAACTATTTGTCATGTTCTTATTCATAATTTTAAAAAAATCTTTGTAAGATAAAAGGAAATGCTCCTCTTAAACCTTTGTATTGTAGAATCACATTTTTATAACATAGCAGCTCCTCAAAAACTGCTTTTTATCATTCAAATCTTAAATCTAGCCTTTATGTAAAATCACCTTAAAAGCCTTTTCTTTAATGGAAAGTAATATTGAAAAGGTAGTTACTGTAATGTAAGTCACATCTTAAGGCTATTTTACTAATGCAAAAGTACATTTAAAAAAATTCACATCTAAAAGCTACTTTTAATAATGTAAAATTGTATCTGAAGCTACTTTAATAATGATAAATCCTACTTAAAGCTACTTTACGTAATGTAAAATCACACGAAAAGCTTCTTTTAATAATGAATTATGAATTAAATCACATCTAATGCTGTTTTTAGTAACATAAAATCACATCTTAAAGCTACATTTGTTAATTTAAAAAGCTATGATGGCAATGTAAAATCACAGTTAACACTACTTTAAGTAATGTGAAATCACATTCATAGCTACATTTTGAAATGTAGAATCACAGCTGAATCTAGTTTTTGTAAATAAAAATGCATTTTTCTTTCATTTCCCAAAAGTCGAAATAAGAAAAACTTTATACATGTACAAATTATTTATAAAGTTCTTTGCAACAATGTGAATGTCACTAATTTTTACATTTGTTTGTTCATTATAGGTTTTACACACATTTGGTTATTATTTTTACCCTAAGAGCAAGACATTAGGTATCGATTCTCCAAAATGAGTTGATCATACCCCACTATATGATTTACTTTTTTAAATATATATTTTTTTTAGTAGTGCTGCATATTTAATTGCATAAAATGTAAATTGCAATACCGACCTGTGTAATTATTTAATCTTAAAAGACTCAGGTTTATTGCATGTGTACGAGTTTTTAGTCGGGAGTTTATGGAGAGTCAATAATTTATATATTTGTCGGTGATAATTAAATGTGGGCAAACATCCTCCTAATGATATAATTTGCTCCTTTATTTGATGTTCTCATTGCCTCATTTGATGTCTAAATACAAAATGGTCCATAATGCAGTTTACATCACAGTACGTGTCAAAATTGCATTTAAGCGTGTTTTGCTTTACACGTACATGCTGGGCATCATTGTTGGCAGATTAGCAGAGCAAGTGCTTGTGTTTCCGCAGACGAAGGAGGAGGTGATGGGTACTCTGGAGGCGATTCAGGCTCTACAGGTACAGAATGGACACTTACAGAAGGCCAAAGAGGGCTATCACTCTAAATGTATGGAGCTGGAACGTCTGCACAAAGAAGGCGCTCCTCAGAAGGAGCTGGAGAAGGTGGGTTTTAGGCTCATGCTGCTGTAGCTGCTGTAATTTTATAATTAATATTTAGCAAATAATGTATGTTGAAAAGTTTAGACAGTAGTTTAGAAAACAGTATTTGCAGAATCTTTGTAAAAGGTTCTAATAATGAGGAGAAAGAATGAGGTTCTAATTGTTAGAAACAAAGCACATTAAAGTAATCATACATCTTCCTCCACTGTATAGTTGAAGTGCAGTTATTTTATATTGTTTTAGAATTATATCACTTTAAGGATTCATAGTTTAGATCTGTATTAATTTGCTATTATTTCAGGCGGAGCTAAAGTCTAAGAAGGCGGCCGAGTCGTTTGCAGCTTCTGTAGACAAGTTTAACAGGACTGGAGGGGATTTTGAGCAGAAGATGAGCGAGTCTGCACAGGTGTGTGTGTGTGTGTGTGTGTGTGTGTGTGTGTGTGCTTCCAGGTTTATGGTTCCGCCAGATTCTTGAAAATCCACCTTTCTGTTGTCTTTTTGCAAATGTTGTTTACAAAATAAAGGCTCAAAACTCCTTTTTCAACTACACTTGGACATTTCTAAGTATTAAAACAAGACGAATACTTCCCAGAAGTTCCTGAAACTTTTTCACTATGTAGTAGCCTTTTGAAAACTTTTTTTTTTTTTTTTTGCTTTTAGCAATTTATGACAGATTTTTTTTTTCTTTTGTAAAATTTTTTCTAAAACATCATTTGGTCAAACTACAAACATAAAGGCGCATTTAAAACAACTTTTTTTTATGTAGTAGCATTTTAAAACAGCAGTTGTAGAAGGCCATTTAGAAAATTTATCATGATGATGATCATGATTTTGTTGTAATGTTAACACTAATTTAAAGCTTTTTGATTCGTTTGGAAGTCCATATTGTCGATCCCTTAAACCGCTACTCATACAGAAGAAAACTGTTTAAATAGTTTATTGTAATGTAGAAGCCTATGCAAAATTATGAACAAACCCATTGAAAATCACTTTTAGAATTCCTTGTAAAGCTTCTTTTTGTGGAATTAAAAGTTAATTTAGTGTTTGTGATGTACAATATTTGTTTAACTTTTCTTTTTTCAATGTGAAAAGTTGTTTAAGAAGAACTTCATTACAAAACATTTCTGTTGAAGCCAACTTAGATAATTTTTGGTTAAAAAAAATAAAAAAAACTAAGAAAAAAAACCAAAAGTAGATTTCAAAAACTTCCTTTTCTAAAACATCTTTTCCCAGTGACCTTCTTGAAAACTACATTTACCCGTGTAAAATTCTGTGAATACCAATCCTGCAGTTTCTACACTCCTACAAAAACGATTTAGTATTATAAAAGAACGTCAACTCTCAGATCTCAGGAGCTTAGAAACGTTCTTTTATTGTTTTAAAGCTGGCCTCAGGAGGCTCTTGTTTGAGACGGAGACAGGTGAGCCGCAGGATGTCTTGTCCCATGCCGATGATGCAGTACATTTTAAATCATCCTGACATTCCATTCCATTCCATTCTGTGGAAAATCAGGAAATGCAGCCTGAGGATTCATAAATCATCTGTTTATTGTGTTAAAGAGCAAATCAGGAATTTTAATGTACAACTTAACAATTAATAGTAAAAATCTACAGAGGTAACCCTAATGGTGAAACTGTAATAACTTAAAAACTCTGCAGTGTGAACGTTCTGTAACATTGACAGGTTATTAATTCATTTTAACTGTTGAACTGTAATTCGTAGTTTATTCAAGTTTGATATTAAACTTTTAATATCAAATCCTGATTTTAATATTTTAATTGTAGTGTTAACAATTCTATTGTAATATCAACAATTAAACTAGAAGTGAACAAATATAGAATTAATGTTCAACTGTTATGATTAATGTTTAAGGTATAATATTAACAATGAAAGTGTAATAATTTAAACTTTAACATTAAAATGTAATATTCAACTGTAACTTTATAATTAAACTTTAGCATTGCAACTTAACATTTGAGATGAAACTTTACTGTTAACAATTAAACTGTAAATAATTGACATTAAACTTCATCTTTATAATTAAACTATAATAACTAATAAACTTGAATGTTAATAATTAAACTGTAAATATTAAATTGTAATGTTAATAATTTGTGTAATATTACAGTGTAATATTAACACTCGAATTTAATAAACTCTAACATAAACTTTAAACTGTAGCATTAAGACTTAACCTTTTGATATGAAACTTTAGTGTTAATACAGTAACTGTAAATATTAAACTGTAATGTTAATAATAAAATTGGAATTATTGTTAAACTAGAATGTTAAAGTATCATATTACACTTTTAAAATAAAAAATATTAAACTGTAATATTAACAGTTGAATTTAAGTAATAAAAAACTAACATAATTAAACTTCTTTAAACATAAACTTTAATATTAAACTGTTGCATTAAGACTTAATCCTCCATATGACACTGTAAAGTTAACATGTAAACTTTAATATGAAACTTTGTTAATGTTAACATGTAAATGCATGTAATTCATATTAAACTTTACTGTTAACAATAAAACTATAAATATTAAACTGTAATCTTAATAATCTACAATGTAAAGTGTAAAATTGTGAATATGAAACTATAACACTGAGACTTTAATGTTAAACTTCACCATTAACTATTAAATATATTAACTATATTGTAATTTATAAAATTTTTATATCAATATTTAATTGTAATAACTGTAGTGTTATTAATACTATATTGTAATGTAAAAAACTAAATTATCAATAATTAAATGCCTTTCAACAATACAAATTTTATGTTCAACTATAATGTTAAGTTTAGTGAAAACATTTAATAAAATGTTATTAACATTAAAGTTCTGATCATAAGCTAAAAAAATAAATTTGACCTTAGGTGCTGATGTTGGACGTGAGCGCTACACTGTAATATGAGCGTAAGCTGAAGGGTGGATATTAAAGGCTTTTATACGTCAGCAGTAAATCTGTAAACAAGAATCTGGAGAAGACTGTAGTTAATGTAAATCTTGTCTCTAAAGCTATAATAAAAAACAACAACAAAGGCAACTGATCCTTTTATCTTAATATACAACGTGTTGCAGCGCTGCTGCACATGCAGTCGTGGTTTTATTTAATTCCTTTTATTGTCCTGTATTTTTTTATCGTTTTCTTTTATGGTTTGCTGTTTTTCCTCCTAAATGCGTCACGCAGAACCAGAAGTAAAACACTTCAGGAGTTAAACTGTAGATCAACAATAAAAAAAAAAAATTTAAATGAAGTAAAACAGTTGATTATAATGTGTTGCTTAAAGTTTTTTTTTTTTTTTATATTTCATTGTTTCTATAGTAACAGCTGTCTACCTACATAGACTGAAAGACTAATAATATATGAATTCATGAGTAATGTAAATGATGTTTGAAATGAATAAAAAATGAATCATTGGCAGATTTTCCATCTTTGAAGAGAAATTAAACACTTGTGTTTGATCGGAAAATATTCAACCTCTAGGGTTTTAACAGTAACTTCCAATAAACAGTAACAATAAACAGTAACATTATATTCCAAAGTGCTTATTTGTTATATATGACTCAAACCGGGACATGAATCAGCTCTCTAGCTTTACTCTAACCTTCAGTGTTGGATTTATTCAGCAAGCTATACAGTACTTTTTTACAGCTTTAAATTTAACCTTACTCAGTTTATGACGAATTGGCCAATCAGCTCTCAGCAGGTTGTTTAACAACAGGTGTAAAATGAGCCTTTGTTTTTCTTTTCTTTTCCTGATGAGACGGGGTATCTGAAACGAAGGCAATATTCTTGTGCATCATGTCTGTTTTAAATCTCTGTGCCATGCAGAAGTTCCAGGACATTGAGGAGGATCACTTACGGAGGATGAAGCAGCTGATCAAGTCTTTTTCACAGTCCTTAGAGGACACACACGTCCAAGTGGGACAGGTGAGCTCTTCACTGGTGTTGGGCTCGACGATGAGATTTTAGCTGGATTTTATGGTTTTGCTCAAGAGTGTATGTTAAATAGGAATCGCCAGGGATCATCCGATACTACATCATCACGATACCTTCGAGTATTGTTGTACTGTACATTCGGAAAATATCACGATTTTATATATATCATGATTCAATATGAATTTTCTTTTCAGATTTCATACAACTCTGTACAAACTTAGCAAATAATTCGCTCCTACCGCATGGGACGCTCTGCTACCTGCTAATGTGCAAACAGTTTAGCACACACCACCGGTTGGATTATAGAGGAACTGCATCCTTAAATGCAAACACATACTGTACAGTGGTACCTTGGCACACAGATGCCCCGCCCCATAAAATTTCCCTTAAGAACTCAAATTTTGAAGAAATTTGCCTAGGCATATGATGCTTTTCGGCATATGATGCTTTTCGGCATACGAGCGGCCGGACTGAACGCCGGCTAAGTTGCCCTTACGTCGAAACTTAACTTGTTCAAAACCGCCGTCAGTGAAAAGCCAAGTGAGGCGAGTTTACATATTTTTTGTGGGGCTTTTTTGCATTGTGTGCAAGATTTAGTGAAGACATAACAGCACGGGTCCCAAGAATGTTATCAAGGACGGTAGCAAGAAGAAAAGGGAGCCGCTTTCAGCTTGGTTTTTAAAGCAGCCGGTGCCGAGAGGGATCATAAATTAATGTTAAGTGAGGTTTAACGTCTATTTATTTCATATTTTACTTTATTTACGTGTGTTTTCTAAATGTATCTGTATTTACATCATTTCCTATGGAAAAACGTGTTTCACAATATGAAATTTCACCTTAAGATCTCGCTCCCGGAACGAATTGAATTCGTACACAACTCTGAGTCCACAGGATAAATAATAAAAAAGAAATAAGAAAAGTAAAACTCGATTTTGGAGTCGATACGTGAATCGCGATACGTAAACAAATCATGTGTGTAACGTTTGTGTTCTCAGGTTCACGAGGAGTTCAAGCAGAATGTGGAGAACATCGGCGTCAGCACTCTGATCCAGAAGTTCACTGAGCAGAAGGGCACGGGGAAGGAGCGGCCAGGTACGGCACAGCCGAGAGACTCTAGACCTGAGCCGTGGTTCTGTCTGAACACTAGACGGGTCTTGAGATGCGGCCTAAGAAACATGAGGTTAAATTGTGTATGCTAGATTTACTGCTTCATGAACTCGCACACACACACACACGCACACTCACACGCACACTCACACTCACACACACACATACACTCACACACACACACACATAGGGTCTAGACTGCAAATTAGTGGCAACTTTTCCTAAAGTGGGTCTCTGTCTGTCTGACTGTCTGTTTTCCTTCTGTCTGTCTGTGGTCCAGGCCCTGTGGGCTTTGAGGAGTTCTTGTCCACTCAAGCTCCCGAAAATAACAAGAAGAGTCGAGCAAAAGCGTTCAGGATCCCCGGGCTGGGCAAGAGAGAAAAAGAGCCAGACGTAACGTGAGTCTCACACACACACACACACAAAGTATAATTTATAAAGCAATAATTTTCAACACTATAATCATATTTTTGCATATAAAAACAATCAAAGCATTTAGAAAAGACATGTAATTGAAGTAAAATGTTCATTAAACTCATTTAACATTAATTTATGATTCCTCTCGGCACCGGCTACTTTTTGAAAGCGGCTCCCTTTTCTTCGTCCTTGATAACATTCTTGGAACTCATGGAGCTTATTAACTATGCTGGTTAAAATAAATATATATTAATTTATTTAACTTTATTTATTTATTTATTTGACATTACTTTAGCGATGTTATTAGGACTTTTATTCAAAACAGGCTTACAATATAACAAAGTCTTATGACTTTATTGATCTGGAGCTTGATATCAGCACACACTTGGATATTTAATATTTTATAAATATATTTTAATATAAGTTCTATTTTATAGTTTGGAAAATACGATGATAAAATAAACCTGCACTATTCTTTAAGACTGTGTGCGCGAGTGTGCGCGAGCGAGTGTCCGAGGTCTGGCTAATGACACTGTTGTTGTTTGTGCAGGGATTCTGCGCTGACAGATACACCAGTAAGTTACATCACACACTCACACACTCACACACTGGCATGCAGTATTACACAGGGGAACCACAATATTATCAGTATTCCACTAACGTGTGTGTGTGTCTTGACTCTGAATGACCACCACTCCCTCCAACGTGTCTGGTTACTCCAGTAGACTATATTTACTTCTGCTGGATGTCAGAGGATCATTTAAGAGCCACATGACATTAACAGACATCAGGCTTAGAGTGAACACACACACACACACACACACACACACACACATTCATAAAAACATAGGATGTGGAGGTGCTGAGGATTTACCCCTGACTTAAAAAAATACTAGAACTATAAATGTATCAATTTTTTTTTTTTTTACTCTTCATAGTTTTATTTAAAGCGAGTGAGTGAGTTTCGGGTTAACGGTTCTGTTTTATGTGTAATTTGTAGAATTCACCGCTAGAGGTCGATGACGAGGGCTTCATGATCCGGACGGACATCAGCCAGAATGATATCCTTTATCCAGACCTTGTAGAGAAACGACATCAGTCAGAGTGGCCCTCGTCTAGCCGCACGCACTCGTCTAGCCGCACGCACTCGTCTAGCCGTTATTCCATCCATTAACACTTACAGCCCGAGATAATCAATCAGTTTTGATTATCTCGGACACGTGTTTTTTTTTCAGTTTTTTTACTTTTTTAATGAGCACGTGTTTCAGAAATATTGGCACCCACGTAATTCCATAGACGTCAGCTCCAAAACTATTGGCACCACTCGTAACAATAATCCTGAATTGGCAACACATATATATATATTGTATACACTGTATATATAGTGTGATATTTTATAGTCTTATTATAACACTTCTTTAATGAGCGCATGTTTCAGAATTATTGGCACTCACAATTAATACCGGGTTGAAATTATAAAAAATTTTTTTTGGGTCATGTACAATTGTTTCCTGTTTGAGATCAGTTTCTGTTAAGGCGCCGCCATGTTCTCTCGCCGGAGGTTTTTTCCGTGCAGCTGTGACTTTCAATTTGGTTATTACAGATATATATACACACACGTCACAGTGACGACATCTGTTATTAAAAGTACGATATAAATAAAATTTTATGTAAAAATGAGACCATAAGTGAAAATATCATATGTAT
Organism: Leiocassis micropogon; assembly: GCA_028565275.1. NCBI lineage: Eukaryota > Metazoa > Chordata > Actinopteri > Siluriformes > Bagridae > Leiocassis > Leiocassis micropogon. The sequence goes on along the minus strand of JAOVVA010000032.1, from coordinate 14,627,502 downwards.
ACACAATTATGTCTGTTTTTTCTTATTAGATATGTATTCATTCTTTATTTATATTATTTATTTTTCCTCCGGGTTCTCCGGTTTCCTCCCACAGTCCAAAGACATGCAGATTAAGCTAATTGGCGTTCCCAAATTGCCCGTAGTGAGGTCCTACTACGGTCATACACAAAATGGGAATATATATAACGGTCACCTTTGGCCTCCACGGTGTCTAGTTGGCCTACAGAGGTTCCAGGATGGATGGATGGAATTATTTGTAAGATATTCAAGGGTGTTGCACTTGGGTGTGCGTTTTTGGTTTGTTTTTGCAAATAGATAAAATTTCGCATACGTAATAAAAATCTCATCGTCTCCTACTGACGGCTATAAATATATAATTAAATAATTTATAAATAAATAGCTCAATTAATTAACTAATTAATGACTGCGTCTTATGAACACGGACTTGACGTTTATGAATGAGTAAGTGTGTAATGGTGTGACGTCCATGCACGAGAGTGTGTGTGTGTGTGTTTGTGTGTGTAGACTTAAGTAACTCCTCAGTAGAATCCTTGACTCGGCCCCCACCCCCCCCC
>JAOVVA010000032.1:14602109-14614467 GCA_028565275.1 Leiocassis micropogon | reverse complement strand
CACACACACACTCTCACACACACACACTCTCACACACACACACTCTCACACACACACACTCTCACACACACACACTCCCACACTCTCTCACACACTTTCTCACACACTCTCCCACACACTTACACACACACTTACACACACTTACGCACTCTCTTACACACACTCACACACTCTCTCTCTCCCTCAGGTCCTCAGCGTAGGTTCAGTACTGATCTCCTGGTCTTGGCTCCTCCTCGTCCAGCTCGGTCCAGACGCTCTTCATCCAGGCCGAGTGGAAGCGAACGGGTAAAAAACACACACACACACACACACACACACACACACATATACACACACACACACTGTTTATACACACTTTAAACCCCAGACACTGCTTGATGTACAGTGTTTAGTGTTTATTAGGTGTTACTGGAGTCCACTGTTTCATTCATCTGTTTAAAAATGGCTTTCTTTTTTTTTTTTTTTTACACACACACACACACACACACACACACGAAATGCCCAGGACAAATAAAAACTATTTTTATTTTTCAGATGGAGTAAAAGATCAGATCTAATTGACTTCATTCAGTTTGTCTTTATTAAAATAAAAGTTTAAACGTATGATGTCACTCAGCGTGTTCTGTCACCGTGACGATGTGACATCATCACATCTCCCGGCTCTAATGAGCGCCACAGAACTAAGCGTAATGCTGCAGCTGAAACTGAACGTCCTGTACACTTTTACACACACATCTGACTCATGACCTTTGACCCCCAGTCCAGGTCTTTGTGTTCGTCTCCTCTGCCCGGTCCCAGTCCTTCTGTGACGTCGTCCTCGTCCTCCTCCAGCCCCAGTGACTGGGGGGGTCAGACACGTGCACCCAGCCCTGCGCGAGGTAGGAGCTCTCTGTCTCTCTCTCTCTCTCTCTCTCACACACACACACACACACACACACACACACACACACACACACACACACANNNGAGTGTGTGTGTGTGTGTGTGTGTGTGTGTGTGTGTGTGTGTGTGTGTGTGTGTGTGTGTGTGTGTACAGGTTTGTCCCGAGGCCCGAGTCCCATCTCTCTGAGCACTCAGGAGTCGTGGCCCGTCGCTGCAGCTTTCACAGAGTACATCAACGCTTACTTTAAAGGAGGAGAAAACAACCGGTCAGATTGTCTGTCTGTCTGTCCATCCATCTGTTGATCTATCTGTTCATTCTTTTGTCTATCCATCCATCCGTCTGTCTGTTCGTCTATCTTTGTCCATCCGTCTATCTTTGTCTGTCCGTCTGTCTATCCACCTGTCTGTCTGTCTATCTTTCTGTCCATCTGTGTCCGTCCGTCAGACAGACAGAGACAGAGACAGATGGATAGACCGATAGACGAAAAGAGAGAAAGACAGAGACAGACAGACGAATGGATAGACAGACGGATGGGCAGACAGACAGACAAAGCTGTCAAAGGACGTCCGTCCGTTGAACTGTCTGTTCATTCTTTTGTTTATCCATCCGTCTAGCTTTGTCTGTCTGTCTGCCCATCTGTCTCTCTATCCATTCGTCTGTCTGTCTCTGTCTATCTCTCTACCTGTTTATCGGTCTGTCTGCCCATTCGTCTGTCCGTCTGTCTGTGCATCCTTCTGTCTGTCTATCCCTACAAATGTCCGTCTGTCTGCCTACCTGTCTGTTGATCTGTATGCCCTGTCTGTCCATGTATCTGTCTCTGTCTCATTATCTATTTGTTTTTATCTGTCTGTTTGTTTGGCCATGTATTTGTTAATCTCTCTCTCTCTCTCTCTCTCTTTCTCTCTCTCTCTCTCTCTCTCTCTCACTATTTTGCTATCTAATTTTTCCGTTGTGTGTGTGTGTGGCCACGCCCCTCAGGTGTCTGGTAAAGATCACAGGAGACCTCACCATGTCGTTCCCGGCCGGAATCACTCGGATCTTCTCGTCCAGCCCCAACCCGCCCGTGCTCAGCTTCCGATTGGTCGGCATCTCCCGCGTCACTCACTTCTTACCCAATCAGAAGCTCCTCTACAAGTCAGCTGATACACGTAACGTCCTCAAGTTTAAAACGTCTAACATAGCTGTGACACAGACATGACGTGCGTCTCGTTTCCTTTCTGTCCCTGCAGCGACCCGTCCCAGAACGACCCCAACTGCAAGGACTTCTGGTTTAACATGCAGACCTTGAGCGTTCACCTGCAGCGGGAGGCGGAGCTTAACCCGCAGGCCTCGTACTACAACGTGGGCGTCCTGAAGTACCAGGTGAGTGTGAGAGAGGGGAAACCCCGCGGCTCTGTCATGACCCAGGGTGCGTTTATTTATTTATGGAGAGCTTCTGATCATGTGATCTGCTGTTCCTGTAACACGCCTGCATTACCGTCTACATCAACGGTTTCCGATATCCCCAGGTGTCGTCTCAGGACCCGGCCCGCGCTCCTCTGCTGCTGTCGGCCGAGTGCCAGCGCAGCGGGACCGTCACCCGCGTCGCCCTGGACTACCACTGTTGCCCGGCGACCGCTCCGGCCACTCAGCTCACCGCCGTGCAGGTGCTGCTCCCGCTCGAACCCTCGGCCACCGACCTGCAGTGCCAACCGCCCGCTACCTGGTGAGAGAGAGAGAGACAGACAGAGAGAGAGAGAGAGACAAGGGGAGGGAGTGAGAGACGGACACGTAGTGTGAGAGAGGGAGATACTGTGAGAGACAGATGCACGAAGAATAAGAAAGACATTGAAAGACAGTAGGAGAGAGAGAGAGAGGAAAAAGGCTGGCAGATTGGAAGAAAGATCGATTGACAGAATAAAAGACAGAAAGGTGGTGTAAGAAAGAGTGAGACAGATTGAAAGATGGAGAGATGCAGAGGGACAAATCCCAAATAATGTCCTCTTATATATATAATAATGTGTAAGACAGAGAGGGAGAGAGACACACAAAGAGGGAGAGTGGTAGAGACGACCACATAAAGAGGCACATAGAGAGAAGCGAGAGGGACACAGTGAGACCAAGCGATAGAGAGAGACAGAGTGTGAGAGAGACATGGAGAGAGAGACATGGAGACACAGAAAGTGAGAGACATGAAGGGAGACACAGTGAGACCAAGCGAGAGAGAGAGAGAGAGACAAAGCAAGAGAGAGACATGGAGGGAGACACAGTGAGACCAAGCGATAGAGAGAGAGAGAGAGACAAAGCAAGAGAGCGACATGGAGGGAGACACAGTGAGACCAAGAGAGTGAGAGACGGTTCCTCAGTGATTTTTCTTCCTCACGCTTCTTCTTTCTCTTTGTGTTTGTGCAGGAACACTGAGGAGACGAGGCTGCTGTGGAAACTACCGAACCTCTCACCCACCAACCACAGCAAAGGTCCGTCTGTGTCTCACTGTCCGTCTCTCTGTTTACACATAACACTCCTTCTTCTAATCACAAAACCAAGCGGCTGCTCTCACTCCTTTTAAACTTTTTACAAATCTGCTCATCACTTCGTGACCCCTCGTCTAATATTGAGTCTGCCCCCCCGTCTGCCTTAACCTTTTCACCAGTTTGATCTACACTACTAGCGATCCTATTGGGTCGGACTACACGGGCCAGCCTTCACAAATCGAATCAAATGAATTGATTTGTAAATGGAACCCTGTAAACAGAATTGCATTAAAGCATTTAAAAGGGATTATAGACACTGAATCCAAGAACCTAAAGTTTGTTCATAACACTTACTAGGGGCGCCAATATTTTCGGATGCAGTTATTTTATACATTTATCTCAAGTTCTGTTTTACATCAGTGAGATTCCGTAAATAACCTCAAAACAAAAGATTATAAAAAATTTACCCATTTTTATCAAGGGTGCCAATAATTCTGGATTTTGAGCATGTTTAATGTTATTGCTATTTTAATTCAGGACGTCGGCGTCAGGATGTCTCAGACTGATTAACAGACACATCTGTACAGCTGTGTGAATCAGACGCATCACAGACGGTGCTTATGTTCAGTATTAGCAGAAAACAGCCACAAGAAATCTACGCGCTAAATCTCTATAGAAGCGGAAGTATGGATTTATTCAAGCATTATATTTAATTTAAACTAGAACCTGTGACGTTCCTGCACTGACTAGATTGTGGAATCAAATGAAACATGATTCAAGTCATATGATTCAGTTTTATGATTTGATTCATAAAATTGTCCTATTTAGTTCGGTATAATTGCATTTAATTGATTTAATGTGATTCACTTGTTCCATGGTTTTAATTTATGATTCAGCTTATACGATTCCATTTATTTGATTCTATATAATTCAGTTTGCATGATTCAATACGATTCAGTTTCTGGTCTTTAATGTGTGAATCTGTATGATTCAGTGGATTTAATTCAGTTCGCTTGATTTTGTTTCTACACCAAAAGTGATTGCATATAATTCAGTTTAAATGATTAAATTAATATAATTTAATACAATTCATTTTACGATTTAAATTAAGATTTATTTAACATTCAGTTTGCATGAATTAGTGAATGACATTCAATAAGATTCAGTATGATTCATATCATTTAAGTGATTCAGTGTATTTTTTTATTTATGCTATACAATTCAGTTCGTATGATGTAAATTGATTCGGTTTCAGATTCAGTTTTATATTATTTCAGTTTATGATTTGATCTATTTAATTTTCGATTAAAGATGATTTGATTCAATGACGATTCAATGATTCAATGATTTGATTCAGATTCTATTGTTTAATCTGGCTCAGTATGATTCAGTTGTCCAACTGAAGTAATGGAGCATGATTCAATTCATATGATTTTAAGTGATTCAGTGTAAGTTTTTATTTTATATGATTCAGTACGTTTTAGTTCACATGATTTTTAAAATGATTCTGTATGATTCAAATTATATGATTCAGTTTTGTATCATTTTATTCAATTGATTCACTTTACATGATTCGGTTCAGTTTAAATTATGATTCAGCTTATGAGTCCATTTATTTGATTCCATATGATTCAGTTTATCTGATTCAAGTGATTCAGTATGATTCAGTCTAAGTGTTTTAGTTAAAAGATTCAGCACAATTCAGTTCATATGCTTTAAATTGATTCTATATGATTCAGTTTGTGTGATTTTATTTATGAGTTTAAATGATTCAGTATCTATAGCCGGGTATTGTTTGGCCTGGAGCTAAAATGCTGCATCATCAATATTTCTTCTGTTCAGTGTTTGAAAGGTTTTTTTGATGATATATCAGCGCATATAGCTCATAGTTTGAGTGTGTGTGTATCAGGCTCGGGCACACTGTGTGCCAGCTGGCAGTGCCTGGAGGAGTCCCGTGGTCCCGCCCCGAGCCTGGCTGTGCAGTTTGTGGGGACGGGAGCGTCTCTGTCGGGTCTGGACATGGAGCTGGTGGGCGGCCGATATCGCATGTCCCTGCTCAAGAAGAGATTCGCCACCGGTGAGAGACAAACACACACAATTTTAGATTTTATTCCCTTAAACACATTTTACATCAAGTCCCAAAGGTTATTCGGTTCTGATTGGTCAGAAGGTGCTGATTAATTTTGTTACATCACCTCTGATCCTCATCGCTTTATATTCATGCACTCGTAGCAATGAAAATCGGAAGACTTCTGGTAGAGGAAAAGGATTAATGTAGCGTTCACAGAAGGAGTCTCCAGTGTCAGTGATCTGGAACACTCGGGAGTAAAGCTACAGATTCGGACAGATGAGTTTTGTGGTTCGCTTAAACTAATTCAATAAAAAAAATGTTAAATACATTAATTTTAACTATAGATTCATTGAGGGGGAAAAGATTATAAATAAAAATTAATTTGCTAGAGAAATAAAAGATTTCAGGATGTGCATGAGTAAAACGTTCATGTGCAACATTTGATGAGTTTTGCTGTTGGAGAGAGAAAAAAAAATGTGACGAAATAGATCCTGTAACATTACATTAAATTATTTTGTAGAAAATGGTTTAAATCTAACAAGCAACGGGGTGTACAAACTTTTAGCTGCTCATGTACAGCTCATGTGTCTGTCGGGAGTAGACAGTGCAGTGTGGAGTTATTGTGTGTTAAGTGTTGATGTCAGTACAATTCAGTTGTTTGTGTTTTTTCTTCCTTAGGGAAGTACATGGCCGGCTGCTTGTTGTAGGCGTCGCGGCCCTGTTCGTTTGTTTTGTCTACCTGCTGGACATGAAGTTTATTTGCACTTTTCTGAGGACTGAACAGACACGGGACCTGGACGTTACCCATGCTGCACGGCCGTGTGTGAACACACACACACGTGATCCTTGAGGCGCCCAGACGTCGTTGCTCTCGATGCTTTGTTGTTCGGTTGACAGACGCTTCATCTGATTCTTTCCATTGAAAATCGAATGCTCTTGTTTGTGTGACTCTATAATAATAACTTTATTATTCCAACTTTGTAAAAATTTACTTGTGTTTGTGTGGCTTATTAAAAAAAAAAAAAAAAAAATATGAGCCGTGATGGTTACGTGGTGTACACCAATTTATTACACTTTTTTTTTTTTTTAACCAGTACAAAATACAACTGAAGTAAGATTTCTTTTTTTATTTTCTTTTTTTTGTTGTTGTTACAGACTGGAGTCTGTTCTCAGTCTAGGTAAGAATAGTCAAGAACATTTGTTTTCATTTTCCTCCTTAAAATATAATGAGAAGAATATATCTACTCCCATAAAAAAAAAAATCCATCTAAAACAGCAATACAAAAAAAACAAAAACAAAAATTTTTTTTACCAAGTTACACAAAATTTCCTTGAACACACTAACAGCGCGAAAAACAACGCTCATAAACAGACGGTAAAAGAGCGAGAGGAGGAGAAAAGGCCACAGAGAGGACGAGTCACATCCCGATGTGAGAGAAGGAAAAAAAAAAAAAAAAACATTAAAAGTAAAGTTATCGGAGATGAAAAGGAAAAAAAAAAAAAGTTATAAAAATCGTACTGCATCTGTAAACACAGAGAGAGAGAGAGAGAGTGAGAGAGAGAGAAACACGACACGAGTGACAGACCGGGAGCGGAACGATTTCTAAAAGCCTAGGCATTATTTTTTAGTTTAAAATCAAGTAAAGAGTTTTAACGGGATATTAAACAGGGCACTTTGATATAAATAGATACGTTTTCATACGATGAGAAGAAAAATCCAGCACCAAGGCGACATATATGTGCGTGAGTGTGTGTGCATATTTCAGTTTAAGGGTGACAGAAAAATATTTTTCTAAAATAGCTTAAAAAAACAAACAAAAAAAAAAAAGCAAGTATTCATCTCGTACAATAATTATTTCATTAAAACTTTTAAGCCTCCTATGTCTTCGGAGAGAGTTCGGAACAAACCAGCGAGCTCAGACTGACGTTTGGTTACGCGTACGAAGCAGACAAACACATCCATCCCTCCTGCTCTTTAAATCCTATGATAAAGAAAAATAAATAAATACACGAGAGCCTCGATTCGCATATTAATTACTGACTTGATTGTTACTGTGACAAAAATTCTGAGATTGTTGTTCACACTGGGGGGCGACATTTTCTTTATTTATTTCGGTTGAAACTCATTCCTTAGTGTGGTACCTTGTAGGCTTGGCCTGTGCAACAAAAAAAGAAAGAAACAACAGTAGCTGTGTGTGTGCGCGCGTGCATGATTTCTAAGGCTAACAATTTCAACACAAGATAAGCTAATTAATCATCAGCCTTGGTTGATTTTCCTCCACGCACAGGCACTATAAGGATTTGGTCCGAGGATCGATGATCTTTACCTTCTTTTACCAAAATCACCCTTAATTGAGAAAAACGCCACTTTACAATCCCGGTGGGGAAAAATTTAAAAGATCAAGGCTCGACGTGATGCAGCGTAGCATAGATGCGGTGTTAGTCGCTAACCAAAAAGCCAAAGTTTACACACGGATAAAAAAAAAGGAACAGCTCTTGGATTGTTGGGTAAAAAACACAGCGCAGCATAGAAACAGTTGAGGTATCGACGGCGCGTCTCGTACATACAGGGTGCTGTGCGTGTGTGTGCGCGCGCACGTTTTCTTGGTGATGAAGTTTTTTTTTTTTCCTCACTTCATCTGAAGGTGCTCGAGAGACGATCCGGTTGTAGTCGTATTGTGACACGGGACAGGCACGGTGTGTGTGTGTGTGCGCGCACGCTCAAGGGGTTTCTAAGGCACTGAGAGGACACCATGGCACAAAAATGAAAGGAAAAAAAAAAACACATCACACCACTTACAGAGGCACGGAGAAGAAGAAGAAAAAGAAGACGATCCTCAAACACGAACTATAAAAAGCTTCTAGACTGCATTAGTTCCTCACAAACCCAAAGAATCCGGCCAGCGTTATATATCGACTCACACTATGGCGGATTCTCATACGTTTGCTCATTATATATATATATATATATATAAATCCACACATTCTTTCATGCGCGCACACACACAGACACACACACTCTCTCTCTCTCTCTCTCTCACACACACACTGCACGGGTTCAGATCTCCTGCAGAGTGTGGTTAATCTCGATTCTCTCCCTCTTCACGGCCGGCTCGCACGCCCCCCGGGACACGTCTGCGTCACTCCCCAGGTCACTCATGTCGTCTGAGAAGGATGGATCTAATGAGAGAGAGAGTGTGAGTGTGTGTGTGTGTGTTAGTATGTTGTAGCAGATCATGATAATAAGCGAGCTCGTACCTTTCTCCATGAGGGACGGCATCATCGAGCTGAGGTCACTGAACTGCGGGGGAAAAAAATAAACAAACGCTTGTAAGAGTAAGGAAGGAGAGAGAGTGTTAGTATGTGTTTGTGAGTGTGTGCGCGCGAGCGTAGACGGACCTCTCCCATGACGGCGATGGGGGTTTCTCCGGTTGCCTGGGCGACGCGGTGCTCCACCAGGTAGAACATGTACTCGTCGTAGAGCAGGCGGATCAGGTGGAAGGAGCCGAAACTCGCCGCGCTGCGCAGGGTCAGGTCTCTGATCACCATGGAGCTGCGCCACACACACACAGTTACACTTCATTATCATTTAAACAATTGCTTCGTCACTCTGTCACATTAATGAAAAAATCCAAAAAATTAGGTCGAGCTATTTTGTGTTGGACAAAAAAATAAAAAAAATAAAATTCATGGCACCCTAGAACTACGAAAGATTTTGCGCATGCTGCACCTAGCGGGCTTTCTTTCTCGCATTAGCCGCAATTTTTTTCTATTCTCAGCTTTTTCCTCGTGTTTGTGGGCGTGGCTAAACGTAAAACGCAAGCACCAGCGAGTGGTGTTTAAAAGAAGTATGAAAGAAATGTTCTACATTACGGAAACTTTCATTTTTCAGTTTAATTTGAAAATATTCTATAAAATTGTTTACAAACAAAATGATTGATAAATGAGGTGTGTGTGTGTGAGATTATTTTGCTAACTAAACTTGCGTCCAGGCAACAAATCCTGCTGTTCAATTACAAATTATGCCAAGTGTGACTGGGTGTGAAAATCAGGTGTGTGTGTGTTTGTACCTGTAGAAGGACCACTTGAGGAGGAACTGGCGTGCGGCGCGCGGGAAGCTGGGACTGCCCTCGTGCGGTTTCAGCACCTGACTCACCACGCTGTCCAGCCACGCGGCCCACTGGTCCAGAGAGCTCTGCTGCTGCAGCGTCATCTTAAAATCCTGCTCCAGACGCTGCACCACGCTCTCGTCACACTGACACACCCACGATGCCTGCTCCTGCACAACACACACAACGATGAGCACGATAGCACTACGTTCCGTCTTGTAAGCTTTTTGTGTGTGTGTGTGTGTGTGAGCGTGACACTGAAGTGTGCGTGTATCAGGTTGCGAGAGTCGGACCTGCACGTTGGCGAAGTCGACGCGGTTGAGGTCGCTGAGCATCTGGTTGATCTGTGACGTGTTCTGCAGCACGGCCCGGGCCGCCTGCGCCAGGTGGTTCAGAGAGGTGTACCTGCGCAGCGTCTGCGCGAACGCGCTCACCACGGCAGCCTGAGGGGAAGAAAAATAAATAAAGAAAATAAAGCACCCGCGGTGAGTGCCGGATGGCGATGGCGGACCGAACAGATGATACGTAGTGGAATAAAACCGAGGCGAGACCTTGGTGCGGACGATCTCCTGGGGGAAGTTACTCATCGCTGAAGTCAACCAGCCCTCGAGGCTCTTAGCAAAGTTCCTGATCGCCTGAGTGAGAGTACCTGTGTGTACACACACACACACACACACACACACACACACACACAGTTAAACAATACTGCTTTACAGGCTTAAGAAAGTGTGTCTTATCTAAAAATTCTCATCTTTATCCTCATTCGCCAGTTTGAAACCCAGCATGCAGCACGTGTTTCGGAAGGAAACTAAAATGATAAATATATATATACAAATAAATAAAATCACTACTATTATTATAGAAATCTATTTTCATAACCCTTTTTTTCTTCTTTCCCCCCCCCCCCATCTTATATCCAGATTCTGATTTCTAAAAATTCACATTCATAAAAAGCTTATACAGGTGGTCCCCGACTTACAAACATTTGAGTTACAAATTTCAGCAGATAAGAACAGACCATGGTTCTACTTCCAGTTCAATCGTGGAAGTAGCTCATGTATATTGTAAAAATAAATAAATAAATAAGACAGACACTACAGCGCACTAGATACCAATAATGTCTGTCCTGATAGAGAATAATTTTCATTTAGATAAAATTATCAACAAAACTGTAGGATTCCCCTCACAATTTAAAACCACAAAGACAACACTGTTACATTTGACATGTGCGATTCATTTCCTTAGGTGCGGTTACGGTTTTTGGCCACGTGTAGGGAAAGGTCAGATTTAGTCAAGTGGATTGGTAGAGTATGCATTACATTGTATATTCGGGTCAAAGGCCTATAAGACTCATGTTGTCAGAATTTTAAGAACAAATCAGACTTACAAACGTGCTCCCGGAGCGGAACTCGTTCGTAAGTCGGGGAATTCTAGATTGACTTTTTTAGCATGAAAACTTTTTATTCTTAAAAATAATTATTTTGCAGTCAATATGCTTTGTAAGTAAATGTAAACTGCGCTGTTAATAAGTATATATCTGTCTTAAAACATAAGGAGAGTCGTGTCAAGATATCATGTGGTGTGTGTGTGAGCGAGATGGTGCGGTACTGACTGGGAACAGGCCGCAGGACGTCGGGGATGAGGATCTCCACCAGGGCCTGATACAGGATGTGATCGCAGCTCCTCATCCACTGCTTCACCGGCTCGAACTTGCACAGTGCGATTAGCTTGTCCCTCGGGACCACACCTTCGATCTCCTCATCACTGCGCACACACACACACACACACACACGTTAGAACACTTTATATGTTCTCACTGTCTTTATTATAATCTGATGGAGATCCTCGAACGTGTCAAAGAAAAAAAAAAAATCACTTCAAATCAGCACACGGAGAAAACGTTCACACTTTACCATCAACTCCCTTAAAAAAAAAAAAATTTTTTTAATGAGCTTCAGGTGAATTTTCAGTGCATTAGCACTAATGTAATGATAGCTGACCTGTGAACTTTTTTTTTTTTTTTTTTGTCAAATATCTTTATTGAACATTTTTCAACTTTAACAAAACACAAAATAAAAAAATACACCTAACAGGCCACAAAAAAAGGAAACCATTTTTAAGATATTCAGAATACATAAATTAGTAAAAAGAATAAATAGATAAACAAAAAATACAATTATTAAAATAAAATAGGTAAAGCATAATGGTAGCACAATACCACTTCAAAATCCTATGCACTCACTTGAGGTACTTGGGGAGGAAAACCTTTCCACAGAATAGTTGACAAATCAGTCTCTAAATTGCTAATATAAGGCTTCCAAACATTAAAGAACTGATCTGGTCGGCCATTAACTAAACATGTCAAATATTCCAGTGGGATTAGTTCCATTAAAATCTTGTGCCATCCCGAAATAGTCGGAGTCTTATCGCTTATCCATCTCAATAATATATTTTTCCTGGCTGCAAACGTAAGAAGATTGTAAAGTCTCTTTTCATTGGATAAAATCAAAGATTGATCCGGTAGACCAAGGATCAAACACACAGGATCCATAGCCAACTCCTTGTCAAAAAGAATGCACATTTCAGATACAATCCTGGCCCAGTATATTTGTAACTGATTACATGACCAAAGACAATGAGTGAGAGTGCCAATTTGTGTTTTGCACCTAAGGCATAGAGGTGAAAGGGCATTGTTAAATGTATGTCTACGGTTTGGTGAGATATGCAACCTGTGCACAATTTTGAATTGTATTGCTTTGGCACGGTTACATACTGAGATAGATTTGGCATATTTCCAGATATCATCCCATTCTTCCTCACTTATAGCGACTGAAAGTTCCCT
>JAOVVA010000032.1:14588210-14602009 GCA_028565275.1 Leiocassis micropogon | reverse complement strand
TTATCTTTGAATAAATTTTTACACATAGGGCTAACGAAAATACCCAAATATATAAATCCTCCAGGGGACCATTTAAAAGGAAATGACGGGTTAATATTTGGCATTGCCTTCATGGAACCAACAGGCATAGCCTCTGACTTACTAAAATTAATTTTGTATCCTGAGAACGTGCTGAAGGTATTAATGATATTGAGAAGAGATGGTACTGAAGAGTCAGGTTTTGAAAGGAAAATGACCACATCATCTGCATAAAGTGCCAACTTATGGTGGACCTGTGAACTTTAAAATCAACTGATACTCAATTGGTTGTTTTTTTTAGATAAGGTTAGAGGTTTAGCAGCACTCACAGATTGAGGTTTGACTATTATAACAAGTTTCTGGTTATTTTATTTCATTAATAGTTTTATTAAAATAAACTCTTCAAGGCCTTTTATCAATCATCTCATGATGAATGGATTTTTTCTCCAATTAATTTTTCTCCCAATTTTTGGCACAAAATCTCACGAACAGAAATCAGATAAAAAGAGAGTGTTTAAGTTTTGGCACCACGCGTGTGTAGTGATCTTATTTAAAAACAAAAAAAATGTCGAGCTGTGATAACGGCGTGTGCGGGGGTCTGACCTGCTGGGGATGATGGGGGTGTTGCCGTCACTAGATGGCAGTGCTGAATACCAGAAGGTCTGCCACAGCTTCTCGATGAAGTGAAACTGCAGATTCATCACCACGTCGAGAGTGGCCTGAGCAACACAAAGAGAGAGAGAGAGAGAGAGAGAGAGAGAGTCTGATTAAAATTGAATAATCACAAAATCCATTATTGCAGCATTGCTCAAATCTCAGTTCTGATTGGTCACAAGGTGTTGAACGTTCTAGAACAACAGCTCTGTCAGAAGCGCACTTCAAACCATGGATTTATACTGCTCTCCTGCTGGCATGTTATCGTTTCTATAGTAACAGCTCACTTACACTTGACAAGCAGAGTCTCCACATAATAAAAAGTTAATAATAAATAAAAACTCTTGTGTAACTCTTGTGTAAGTTTTCAGTATTAAAGGTTTATGGAAGAGAGTCTCTTAGTGTCACTTCTCACAAAGGTGCGTTTTTTCATCTTCAAGGGGGGGTTAAAAAATGATGGTGAGGGAAGTTGGACTGTTTATAGCTGCTCTAATGTTAGTGATACCAGAAACGTTTCACAACATGGATTGTAGCTATTATATTGATAATCGATTAAGTATTGCCAATTAATGCTGCATTTACTCAGTAGCAATTATTCAGCTATCAGCTTTTTAAAAAAATAACTCAAGGTTGTTTTGTGCATGTGGTTTTAAAAAAAAATGTCTTTTAATACATTTTCCTGATGAAACCAACTCTAATGCCAAGTACAAGCAAAGTAGCAGCAATAAACTATAAAAACTATTAAATAAAGCTTAAAGATGGTGGATGGCAAGTATGCGTGTTACGTTGAAACGGTAAAACTGTCTGGGGTGAAGGGCCTGAGAGTGGGGGAAAAGGACACACACCCGAGGAGAACATGGCGCACTTACACGCGTGAGCTGAAAAAACCCCGCAGAGAGCGCAACAGCGTGAGGGAGAGATGGCGTGTGAAGCGCTGAAAAGCTGAGTGTGTGTGTGTGTGTGTGTGTGTGTGTGTGAATCTCACTTAAAAAAGACTCATTGACGAGAGCTGGAAATAAATACCTGACTCGCAGCAACACACACTCACTAATCATCCACGTTCTCTTCAGGTGTGTGTGTGTGTGTGTGTCTCGAGTTAAGACCGAGTTGTTCCAACACTTGGAAGAGATTTTTGCTCGTGAAGGTGTTTTCCGTCGCGCAATTACTCACCTCGCTCTGGTGAACCGAACACATACGTGATGATGTCGGAGCGTTCGCAGGATCGAGCGCAATTTAATGCAGTGTGCGACTACTTCGATTATAGATTCTGGTTGATTAAGTTGGTTACTCATTGCACCCTTAGTAACTATTAATGAATATAAAGTATGACATATTAAGACACGTAATTAATTAAAATTAAATCACATTGTTTGGTAAATTGTTGAGATCCAAGAGGAATAGAAACTTTTGGATGTATCGTTATGCGGTAATAATCACCACACCCTAAATACTAATTAATTTCCTGTAAAAGCAGGCTGGAAGTATGTTGTTTTTGGGTTTTGAACTGTGGGCGCGCGTGTGCGCGTGTGTGTTTAACGTCTTTGACTACCCTACTTTTTCACCCTTCCTGTTTCTATTTCTTTCGAACACTCCATCTACACACACTTCCACAGAACAACAAACCAAATGCAGTTCAACACTCATTAAAAAATGTAAAAAAGGAGAGAAAAAAAAGAAACTTTAGCGTTCACAACAAGAAGGAAATGAAGCGGTGAGCCAGCAAACAGGAATTTAACTCAGCCTTATACACGCTAGCTTGTGTGTGTGTGTGTGTTGCACTAAGTTGAGAGATTCTCCTGTGACAGGACACTTGCTCCTGCTATATCCAGTTGCCTGGCCCTATGCCCATGCCACCCCCTCCCTTCTCACACACACACTCTCTGACACACAATCCTCCCTTCCACCAATCACGCAACATGTTTTTGGGTGCTCGGCCAGGTTGCCACGGCAACCTTGTTTACCGTCGCCCCAGCAACAGTTCAAACACTGTGCTCCAAAACCAAAAAAAAAATAAATAAATGCAGAGGAAAATTCCCCCCTGACTCGACAAACAATCACGGCATGGTTGTAAGAAATTACAGTGTTTGGGAGTCGGATGTCCCCAACAAAAATGCAGAGTCTGACTCACAACCTCTCTCTCTCTCGCCCTGTGTGCGCGTGTATGTGGTATGTGCGCATGTGACAACACAGAAATAAACAAGCTGGATTAGTAACGCCCAAAATCCTGAACTGAGCTCAATACCTTACGACTAATAGAGCTGATAAAGTTTGAGGATCTTAAAAAAAAGAATAATAATACATTCAGGTATTTTTTCAAAATAGATTTCTTTGATTATTGAGAGAAAATCTGGGAAAAAAGACCAAACACAAAGATAAGAGGTGGGGAGAAACGTGCACGTTTTTATATCTTGTTAATGTCCCCAGATTTTGACCCGGTTTCGTGACTGGTTCCGATGATGAAAACTGAAGAACAAAAAATAAATAACGATGGAAAAACTGCAGCATTCATTTACAAACTAAAGTGTTTAAAAGTTTCTTGTGTGTTGCAGTGTGTGTGTTTTAGTGTGTGTGTGTTTCAGTGCGTCTCCGCCTGGCTGAAAGGTTAATTGGCATGACTGGAAAGGCGCTGAGTGAGGGATGAAAGGCGCTGGGGAACAAAAGGTGCGAGATGAACAGAGAGGACGGAAGAGAAAAATAAACCAGAGTTCTAAGAGCGCTGAACTGTAACGCTATCTCACACTCTCACGTGTTTAGGAGCACACGTCTCGCAGAGAGACACAGAGACTGAGTGAAATGAGTGAAGGACAGGAATACCTCACAGTGGTCCCTGTAGATGCTCTGCAGCTTCTTCACGTCGCTCATGGTGATGCGCTCCGGCAGCGGACAGGAGTCCAGATCGAGGGAGGGGAACGGGGGCAGGGCGTGGGACACGTCTGCAATACACGCGCCAATTTATATAAAAAACACTACTATATACAAAACAGAGACAAACACCCGGTCTTGTGACTCGAAAAACAAACAAACAAACAAAAAAACTGCTTAAAGTTAGTCAGAAGTGGAAGGTAAGCAAGTATGTGTACTTCGTTACTGTACTTAAGTACATATTTCACGTTATCTATGCCTTATTTGAGTAGTTTTATTAAAGGATACTTTTTACTTTTATTCCACTCAAACGTACAGCAAATATCTCTACTTTTACCTCACTACACATTTCTGCACCCAACCACTTCAAAGAAAGTTCCTAACACTCCTTCGAGGCGCGCCTAATAACATTCAGTGAGCCCTGTGTAATTCATTTAATTTCATCACTATACAAACTATAGAAATTATACTTCATGCTCAAAATGTTAAAAGTCGTCTTTTGTCACGGCAAAACAAACCGCCGACTTACATCTTATGTTTGTTTGTTTGTTTTTTCTCTCTTCGGTTACAGGCGTAATCCCCATGACGTTAAGTAAATGAAATAAATATTAATGGATTTTATTTCACATTAATGAACTCGGGCAGGAGTCCACTTAAAATGAGAGTGCCATGTATTTCAAGTGAGAAAAACGACAAGACGGAGCAAAACGTTACTAATAAGATGGTGATATATGGAGAAACTCATGAACGCATGTTTTTAAAAAATGTACAACGCGGAATGAAGGCATGAGATCACATTTATTAAGTAGAAAAAGTAAAAAAAAATTTAAATAAATAAATTTTACAGCACCATCTGTTGAATTTTGAGATGAACTAATGATTTGTTTATGATATAAGGGTGTTTTCCATTCAATTTTCAAAGTAGCGTAACTTCTTTTCACATGGGCAGATTGTAATGAAACAAAGCCTAAATGTTACTTCAAGCTCGACCAAATACACCTGTGAAAACCCCATTACAATTTGTGCAATAGTTTTTACGTGGAACAAACAAACAAAAAAAATTATTGTTCTATGACTCATCTTGCGTCCCCCCAGATTAATTTTTCGAAAATATCTAAATATCTTATTTAATATCTTAAATTAAAATATAAAAATAAGGACACGCCGACTTTACAGTTTTATTATATGTATAAATGGATAACAAAATGTAAGTAAATGAGGCTTCTTTAGGTTAATATTCTCTGTAGTTACCGATGTACTGTTGGTGGTGTTGGCTCTGCGCTGCCACGCTCTGCTCAGGGGTGCCGCTCGAGTGCTGAGAGCCGAAGGAAATGCAATCACTCATCCCTCCCATCTTCTGCAGTGGCTTAAACCTGAGCGCACACACACATCAGCTTGGGCAGGAGACACATTACTAGACAGATACTACTCCGCAAAGCACCAGATGGGAGAGATACAGAAATAAATCTTTCATATTACACAAAAGGAAAGTCAACCGTGTGTCCATTTACTTCTCTATTGCTTTCTATTAAAGTTTGAGCATTCAAAGCACACATCTATGACACACACACACACACCTCTGTTTCTGGTGGATGGGCTGCTGTCTCATGGCCATGTACTGAGTGTCGTCCTGCAGCTGGTTGAGAGGAGAGTCGGGCTTCACGCGGATGCCGTAGTAGTGGTACTTCGAGTTTCCCCTTAAACACACAAACATACACAAAATGTTACAAAAGACATAAAGAACAAAAACTTGTCCTATAAACTTAAAAACACATTTGCTTTCATGCTACGCATGGTCCTGTACAACCCTGTAATAAATGTCAATAAAAACACACGATTTTTGTGATCAAGTATGTGCTGTATTTTCACGAGGTTCACGAACGTACAAATTATAACTATAAACTGAGAGAGATTAAAAAGATAGATAGATAGATAGATAGACAGACAGATGGTTGAAACACGAAGCATAAACCTTAAACATGAAGAAGCTTGAATCTTACACACACACGAAAGATTTTTGGCGCAAACGGTATTAAAAAAAAAATCTGTTTTACTGCCAAGTCTGAACTCACCTGTCATTATAATCCCAGTTTTAATATTAATCCATTCATTCATTCATCTATCTATCTATCTATCTGTTAAGAGGTAAGAAATAAAACACTTGGAAGTCTGCTGCCTGAGGGGGGAAAAAAAAAAAGTCAAATTACACCTATGAGTAAAGTCGAACATCCTCTTTCTTCCTCTTATTAAACACCACAACATATATTTTATGTTTTATAGTTTATTCAGTATAATGGATTGTAGTTACGCTTACACTAGAAAGTTTCTTCCGGTTATCATTTGCATTATAGCAATCGTTTCTTCACCAGTCTGATTCTCTTCCTTAAGGTTTTTTTTTTTCCCATAGGTTAATTTAACAAAAACAAAAAAACCCTGGTCATGTGACTCAATAAGCGTAAACTGCTTATTTTTCCTAAAGTTTTTGTTTCATAGGTTAATTTGAGCAAAAAACTATAACCTTTTTCATGTGACTCAAAAATCATAAACTGAATTTCTTTTTGTCTGAAATTTTTGTTTCATAGGTTAATTTGACAAAACAAAAATAAAAATACAAAAAACCCTGGTCATGTGGCTTAAAAAGCATAACCAGCTTTCTTTTCCTGGAGTTTTAGATTAATTTGACAAAAACATCCCTCAAAAAAGAATGAACTGCTTAAAGTTGGGGTTTTACCTCGGCCTGTTATGAAGCGCCGACACCACAAGTGGAAGGTAACCGAGTATGTGTACTTCGCTACTGTACTTTCTTAACGCCATGCCAGCTCCTACACCTATATTCATGGCGAGAGTCAGTTTTTGTTATTCGATATTAAAACTAGATGTTTAAGATATTTTTTTTATGAACTTTAAAACGAAATTTGGATTTACTGGTTTAAAAAGTTTATTTTTCAAAAGTGTCAACAGAATCAAACAAAGTTCCTCACAGGAGTGAAACAATCACAGTCAAATAAAATATGTTTGATAGACAGAATGGTTCTACGTGATGACGAGCACAGTGGTGAATTTTCTCCTGATGGTAAAACTTGTTTTTTTTCTTCCAACATCAGGATTTATTTCATGTAGTTTATTTAGACATTGATTCCATTCCCATTGTTCTTTATTTTTGATGCATACATTTAAAATTGGTTTTCGTTACTGCACTTAAGTACGTATTACACGTTATCTCTACCTTAATTGAGGAGTTTTATTAGAGCACAGTTTTTACTTTCACTCCGCTCAAAACTTCTGTACATCTGTACTTTTACTTCACTGCCTTTCCACATGGCGTTGCGTTACCCAACCACGGTGGTGTGTAGTATTTGAAGTGGGACTTTCGCCACCTGCTGACTATTACGCGTAAATGTGTGGCTTTCCCGTTCCATCGAGACACGCCTAATAACGTAACAGATGTTTGAAATCAGAAGCGGTAGCAGACAGACAAGAACAGTATGTTCTCAATCAGGAGAGAGAGAGAGAGAGAGAGAGAGAGAGTTTACTATGAGAAAAAAGTAAAGTAGTACTTTTGATAAAAAGTAAAGTAGTTCAGTACTTTTACTTAAGTACATAAGTTAATGGAGTACTTATACTTTTACTTGAGTGATATTTGCCTTAGTGAATACCTACTTTTATGTTTAAATTGGAGACTCCTTAGATAAACATAAGGCAAAAGAGAAACTACCACCAAATCAGCAGTTATAATCATGAAGTGATGTGCGTGTTAGCGTGCATGCGTGCGGACGGACCTGGTGCCGAGACGGCGCGTCCGCAGCCCCATGAACACCGAGCGGATGAGTTTGCCGAACGAGGCGGCGTTGACTGGATCCAGTTTCTGCTCGTGGCAGTGACGCAGGTAGTGGTTATAGAGGGAGCAGCGTGCCAGGCTCACTCCTTCCGCCGTCTCATAGTTATCCAACAGCCACTGCAGCTGCACACAACATGCACGTCACGTCAGATCTCAGAAACATAAGTTACAACTTCACACTGGATCTAAAGGACATTAAAAAAATTTAAAATTCATTTAAAAAATGCATTAAAAGCTAAAAGAGATCAAACACGGCTCCTAAATCCTCATGCATCGTGGAACATTTGCAATAACCTTCTCATGTAGAGGTTTGTTTTGAAAGTATTTTTAATAGCGACTCAGAGAAGTGCAGGATCAGGGAAGCCTCAGGTGCAAAGTTAAACAGAGTCTCAGAGCTCGCTGAAGTCATGTGCTGCTCTCCACACACCATCCGGCCTCGGCCGTCTTTACACAAAAGATAATGTTTACACACAGTTTATGTTTACCAGGTTACTTGCTTTCAAAGGAAGACGCTGTGTATATTGTTCCTTCTTTTGCAGCCTGCTTCTCTTTGATGTAAAGATCTCGGTCATTTCATCTTCTGACACATAGTAGCATCGCGTGCTATTTTAGCCTTTTATGCGAATCGGTATATATACACTACATCATCAACATCAGGTCACGCCTGAGCTTCAGAAGAAACTTTTACTGTCTTATGTTAGAAAAAAACCAGGACAGTTTGACACATTAACTTCTTAAAAGCGGCAGCCCGCACATTTTTCACCTGAAATGCAGCTCTGTCGTTTAGTTAAAAAGCCGCCGTGCTGGAAGTGTTTAAAGACACTCAAGTGCGAGACGAAACAGAGGGGTGAACATCGGTGTACTGCCAAGCTCAAGCCTGGTTTCTGAAGCGGGGGTACGGAGACGTGCGTCTTAGCACTAAACCTGTACCGCCTGGACGGTCCTCGGTGGGACATCTTTCTCCGCAATTAAACTTAAGCTTTATGAGCCGGTTGAAGCTGATCGTTTTCAATGAGGCAGAATGGATTACGCGTCACCAATCAGAGGAAATTAAGTGGGATTTACAGTCTCTTACTTCGTCTTTAGCAAAAAAAATAAATAAAAAAAATTAATAAATAAAAAAAATAAAAATCACATGCATGCACGTGCGGGTTGTTTATTACAAGGAATTAAGCAAATTAGAATAACGGTGCAAGCTAATTTCCAGAATTAGTGAACGTTCTGCAGGTAGTATCGACTGGTTTGGTTATAAATGTTGTAAATGTTTTTTAATTAATATCTTCCTTCAGTACAGTCATGTGTAAAAGTTACTTGAGGCTTAATTTTTGTTAAATAAATAAAAGGTTATACAATGTTCATCTCATGTTGTATTTGCTCAATACTTATAATTTTAACCAAAAACAGGACTGTGGTAGCTCGGTGGTTATCACGTTCGGAAAATCCCAGGTTCAAACACAAACAGAACCAAGTTGGGCCCCTGAGTGGCCCTTAACCCCTCAGATGTACAATAAGATAAAATGTCATGAGTCAAAAGTTGCTCTAGATAAGTGTGTCCGCCAAATACCATCAACTTATTACTAAGATCTAATGATTTTTTTTAATTTATTATTTTTTTAGAAGTACCGATAGTATTTATAGTCAGCGACCTAGTACCCCAGTGTAAGAATGTATCCAATGACGGAAACTTCAAAGCACTTTTCTAAGTCGCTCTGAATAACACCGTCTCCCAGATGCCTAAATGTCAATGTAAAAACAGGGGGCACTAACTTTTACACATGGCTGTATCTCTGTTGGCTACCTAAACCGATAAAATGTTTTATTTTTATTTGCATCATGATGTTTCCCGACAAAGAAGACGGCGTAGGAAAATTGTTCGCGTTCGACCCCGTGATGTTATCGCGAGAGCCGATCACGCGCGGTATGTAAAACGCTGGACCGCGCGAATGCTTGATCCGGGGTGTTTATTCGTTAAAGTTGCGATGCAAGGCCACTAATCTGCATGTGCATCCATTTCCTTGCTTTAGATTTCTGCATCTCTGCCTGTAGGCGGGTTTGCACCTGAAGTGGGCGTGGCTAAAATTGGAGCAAAGTCAGCGCTGTTGGAAGCGGTGTGCAAATTCTGGCTTTGACCTTTAGTGCCTTGACCTCAGCGACATCGCTCCAGGTCATAAACTAGAGAGGTAAAAAGTTTCAAAAGTTTTTAAATGAAGCTGGAACGTGTGTGAGATTTGATGAAATCATAGAATTTCAGCATGATTTCAGAGGTGATTACATAGAAAGCAGCTGCGCAGACATGCGGTCTAAAAAAAAAAAAAAAAGTGAAACTCCCAAAGTAAAAAGAGGCGACTGGCAAAGCAGAAGGGCAGCAAAGAAGGTGTGAGGTTTAGACGGCACCCGGGCTCCTTTTCGTTTATTCTCTGAATAAAGTTGCTCAGATGACTTACATGGCTGTTGAGCAGGATGCTCTTGTGAGAAGCAATCCCTTCAGACTTTTGGAGGTTTTCAATCGCCATTTCAAGCTAGACAGAGAGAGACAGAGAGAGAGAAAGGAAAAAAAAAAAACGAAGGGGCATGCAGAACCAGAAGGGAAGGGGAGAGAAACAGGGGGCGTGAGAACAGGTAAAGGGCAGAAGATAGGAAGGGAAAAGGATGCAAAAACAGAAGAGAAAAAAAGGCAATCATTCTGTTAGCTGTAGCAAGATCAGAGCAATTCCATCACAGTCAGTCAGTGTGTGCAGACAAACACGTTACAAAAACAAAAAAAAAAAAAAAACAGTGATTAAGGAGATGTGGGTTAAGCGTCAGGCTGAGATTCTCTGAGTCACACAGAATGATGCATGCAAACGCAAATGCAAAAGCCTGTGTGTGTAATTCATGCTAATAATGAGACTAATGCAAACGAGCGAGCGCCAAAGGACCGCTCTGCTTCGGAAACTTTCCATGTCGCTTATTAGGCTGCAAATCGATGAACAAACTGCCTGAACAGGATAAAACCGGATTTAAAAAAAAAAAAAAAAAAAAAAAAGAGAGAAGGAAGGAAAGAGGAAGCAGGCACCCTTTCAGGTCTCTTAAAGGCTCCCGAGGGCCGAATGGTAACGAGCCGAAGGGCTGCTTTGTGCTCGTGAGATGCGATACAACAAGGCCGATGAATTACTGAGAGGCAGAAGTGATGGCGGCAGCCGCCTCCTCTCTCTTCATCTCTCCATCTTTTTCTCTCATCAAAATCTTTTTATCTCGTTCTCTCTTCAACCCAGATGTAGTGTCTCTCTCTCACGGTCACTCTCTCTCAGTCTTCCTCTATGACTATTTGTCAATTTTTGAGGGAGTCCCTTTTTCTCTGCCACTTTCCCCCAGTCTCTTCGTCCTTTAAAATCTCTAACTTTTTTTACTGTCTCTTCAAGCCTCTTTCCACCCGTCTCCTTTTCCTTCAAGCCTCTTTCCACCCGTCTCCTTTTCCTTCAAGCCTCTTTCCACCCGTCTCCTTTTCCTTCAAGACTCTTTCCACCGTTCAGTTTTTTTCCCCATCTCTCAAACGGTCCATTTCTTTCTCTATTAATCTCTCCCTCTTCTTTTCCTCTTACTCGTCTAGTTTTTCTCCCCATTCTCTCCTCTTTCTCACCAAGATTTTCTGTTTTTTTTGTCTTTCTTGCCAGTTTCTCTCTCTCCCCCCCAGTCTTCCTCTCTAATTGTCAATTTTTGAGGGAGTTCTTTCTCACGTCTCCCTCCTTTATTATGTCTCGTAACTTTTTTACTCTGTCTGTTCTAGTCGTTTTCATGAACTTTCCACCCGTCTCTTTTTCTTGTAGTCTCCTCCAGTCTCTTACTTCCATCGTTCAACTTTCACTTAGTTTTTTTTTTCCTGTTCTTCAATCTGTCCATTACTTTTCCTATTAATCTTGCATTCTCTCTCTCACCCGTCTTGTTTTTCTCCCCCATTCTCTCTGTCTTTTGGCCTTTCTTTTCTCTGCCATCTTTTTACATACCAGTCTCACTCCTCTGGTACTTCCTCCATCTTTTACGTCTTTCACTTACTCAGCATTTCGCTTTTCCAGTTTTCTCTCTTCCTTTTACACCACACACACACATACATAGCAGCTGACAGACACACACACACACACACTCTTAACCCATGACACAGTAATGCTGTTGGATGCTGGGAGATCAGCTGCGGTTGTGTGACGAGAACCGTTTTTGAGCAGAGCGGTGGAACGTACCATCGCAGAGGAAGAGCGGGAGGACGGGGTGGCGTGGTGGCGGCCGTCCAAGCCCCCGTGGATGAGATAGGCGCCGCTGCTGGAGATCACCTGGCTACTGCCCACGTCCATGGTGATGCCCACCATGCTGTGGGAGGGCACGCTGCTGGCCGAAGAGACCACCGTGGTGACCTGCGTCGCCCCTGGCTGGGTGTCGAAGTAGGCGTTGCCGCTGGCCTGACCGTAAAGCTGGGCGTCGTGGTTGTAGGTGTACGCTGTGCGGCTAAAGAGGATAGAGAATGGGGTGTTTAAAAAGTAATGCTCGAACAAAAAATAAATAAATAAAAACGTGAAGAGGGAATAAACATAAAACACTTGGATTAATGGGGGTGCATGGGTACGAGTAGGTTCTACTTTTAAAAATAAATACAAATGCTTTCACCTGCTTTCGGTAGCTTGTTTACAAAAAAAAAACTGAATAAGCGAAGAAAATGAACGTTCCGCCTACGTCGTGTCAGTCGGTCAGGTGGAGATGGAATATTCTCGGTTTGCTTGACGGAAAAAAATAATAAATCTGTCTAGTTTTAATAAGATAAACACGTTTAATTAATGTGGGCTCTAATTAGTCTCACGTTACTCAAGGACGCTGAAAAGCCTTCAGGGTTTATAACGACGATGTTCTGAGGTTCGGCGACGCTCACGTGACTTATAAAAGGGTGCGACAGGCTGCGACGAAGATCTGACACTAAAGAGAACGTAAGGCTCTTAAAAAATGTTCCAAGACTGGAACAATCGAGTCTCTGCTTGAGCTGGATTTGCGGTTTAGGAAGTGACATGGCTGTCATCAGAGGATGCCAAAATATCAGTCGCTGCATGCTTGATATGGGGGGGAAAAAAATAAGTAATAATAATCTGGCAATAAGAACTTTGTCTTCGTGTTGTCTCGGGGAGCTTTTCCCCTCATTTCGCAAGCTCGTGAACGTTAAAGACGCTAGTCAGATTTCGACGGGAGAAAAAACAAAACAAAAAAAAAACTACCAAACAAACAAAAAAACAAACACCACAAAAACTCTGGTCATGGATGCTTCACCGAGAATTCGAGTTCTCACTTTCCCTGGTTAAACACCTCATCACTTCTGATGAACGCAAATCCTTACAGCATGTCTGTACATTTATTGTCAATTAATAGAGAGAGACGTGTTTAACATCCAGCGATTTCGCACAGTGGTTTTCGCTGTAAAAT
Source organism: Leiocassis micropogon (assembly GCA_028565275.1). Taxonomy (NCBI): domain Eukaryota; kingdom Metazoa; phylum Chordata; class Actinopteri; order Siluriformes; family Bagridae; genus Leiocassis; species Leiocassis micropogon. The sequence continues at coordinate 14,589,201 of JAOVVA010000032.1, read as the reverse complement.
AAGAAAAATAAATAACAAAAAAAAAAAAAGAAAAATCATGCCTGCACTTAGGGAGCTAAAAGAGTGGGTGTGGCTTACATGGCGCCGTTGGGGTAGACAGCCTCTCCTCCTTCGACATACTGCACCTGGGGTGGGTATACGTGCTGCACATGCTGCACCTGGCCACACACACACACACAGATTTAGTGAAGAGCAAATAATAATCCATGCTGTTTCATAAATTAGCGTAACGGTTATGGATATGAAAGGCGCGTGTCTGAAGTGAGGATGACAGGGCGAACGCGTGATCTTGACTTTACACTAACGACTGAAAAAAAAAAAAAAAAAAGCCTGCTGAGAAGCCAAAGCAAGAGTTAATTATCTGACTCATCACGGAGAGTCTCCAACCGCTATTAGCCTTAAAAAACGTGAGAGGAATTCATCACGTCGGAGTTTCACACACACACACACACACACCGGTCACTCGGATAAGAGAGGGGGGGGTGGGCGGCATTGAGAGATAAGATGTGCCAGGTGTGTAGGAGGGTTGGGCGTCTGTTTTGGGAGGCCCTGTGTGCGTGTGTGTGTACAAAGTGATTATAAATTATACACAATCTAATAATTTCCATAATTGTGTGATTAAGTAAAGCTGCTTTGTTAAAACGCTATATAAATATATTCATTTATTTTAAAAATATTTTTAAAAATTATTAAATTGAATTGAATGTCTGTGTGTGTGTGTGTGTGTGAGAGTGTGTGTGTGTGTGAGAGTGTGCGTGTGAGAGAGAGTGTGAGAGTGTGAGAGTGTGAGAGTGTGTGTGTGTGTGTGTGTGTGTGTGTGTGTGTGTACCTGCTGTGGAACCTGTTGCACTCTAGGCAGTTGTTGCACCTGTGGCTTTGGGGACGAGCCTGTGGCCTGAACTAACACCCGCTTCAGGATCAGGAACACACACACACACACACACACACACACACACACACACACACACACACACACACACAAAAAAACAGA
>JAOVVA010000032.1:14562883-14584459 GCA_028565275.1 Leiocassis micropogon | reverse complement strand
GGAGATTAATGCATTTTTTGGACGCCTTCAGCATTCCTTTACAATGTAGAAAGAAATAAAAATCAGGAACCATCATGTAGTTAGAAAGTGACCCCAAACTTATGAACGGTTGTGTATATACATATATACACGCACACATGGCATTGTGTGAGTGAGTGAGTGAGTGAGTGAGGGAGACAGACAAGAATAAGGGATCGAAGGGTGAGAGTGAGAGAGACAGATCAGTTAGCTAAAGGAAAAGAGAGGGTGAGACGAAGTGAGAGAGAATTGAGGTCTTTTCTGCACATGTAATTCAACAGTCAATAAACCTAACTAAAGAATAAATATGATCTTTCACTTTATTACTATTTTTACCTGAGGTAACACCCCCCCTCCCCCACACGCTGATTCTCAGGGTTACTTGTGTAAAGCCGTACAAGTCGGCTCGGGCCGATGAAGTGTTAGAAATGAACGACAGATGGAGGGAGAGGTCTCTCTCTGACGAGGCAAGCTCGCCTTTCGGATGAGACCGAAGCCTCTAATCTGTCGGATAGGGGTGCGGATATCCTGTTCCGCTCGCACCCGGAGCTTGGGCTCGACATCCCTCAGACCGGACACCAGGAGGAACCTGACGCCCTGTGAGGAACAGAGCTCTGAGCCAGAGAAAAGGGGGTGGAGGGTGTCTGGTTTTGATTGACAGCCTTTTTTAAGATCAGTGCTTAAGACAGGAGCACAAGGCGGGGCAGCAGGGTGAAGATTTATACTCGGGAATATTTTGCTTCTGCTAATTAGTGTCTAATATTAGAGTCTGAATGGACAAAAAGCTGCAAAGACAGAAAACAGTGTTGCCCCTGGTGATGAACAACAGTACGACCTAAACAATAAAACACTCGCTCCGGACAAAAATAAAAAACGCGAATAGATTTCACTAAATGTGTAAACACCAAACCCTTTCTGTGACTCGACCGCCCCCTTCTGTGTCCCCCGGCTCGTCCCACCCCCCAATAGCGTGACGCTTGGACAGAGACTCACAGCTCGACGGGGTTATTTTTGTCCCTGAGCCCCTCGACAACCACATGCCCTGGCGCCTGTTTGTTTGCGAGAGGGCAAAACAAACATGCAACAGGTGATGAGTTCAACTCCACACTTCTCCACATCTCCAAAATGCACAGTTAATAATAATAATAATAATAATACCTCAGATTGTGACTCCTGCTTATTTAGGACGTTACTACCAGCCTGAATGAATTCACAGACAATAAAGTTATTTGATTTCGTCTACCTCGAGGCGTTCAGTGTTTCCTGCATGGCACTGCACGGAGCGGAAACGCAGAGGAGGAGCGAGCCGAGGAAGCTTGGTGCGGCGTTTAACCTCGCTTCTGAGTCTGTAAAAGGTTACTGAGGAACGGGGGGGGAGAGGAATATAAAAAGGAGAGGTGCTTTTATATACCTGTTATAGAAAAAGGGATAGAAGAGAAGAGAGACGAGTTCTAGGAATTAGAAGAGAAGAGGAATAAAACTAATAGACTACACCTGAGAGAAAGAAGTGACGAAAAACGATGAGAAAAGGCGAGATCAAAGGTCAAAGATGATGAGACGCAAAAATAGAAGAACAGAAAAGAACAGATGAGAATTAAACAGGATGCAAGACTAGAAAAGGAGGAAAAGGCACAAAAAAAACAAGTGAGACAAAAGGAGAAGAAAAAGAGAAACAGAATAATAAACATAAGAGATGAGAAAAGAATAGAAAAGAAAAAAAGAAGAAAAAGAAAAAAGTGACAAGAAATTGTGAGAGAAAAGCATAAGAGAAAAGATGCAAAAAAGGAGGGAAAAAAACTGGACATTACACAGGGAGAGAAAAAGACAAACAATAGAATAGAATGAAATTTAATAGGAAGAAGATATGTGGACAGTCACAAGAAGAACGATGAATTGAACAGGAGAAGAGAAAACAGGAGTGAAGAGAAAAATGATGAGTAGATGAGAAAATGAGAGATGAGGATATATAAAATAAAAAATAAAAACACAAGAAAAGACCGGAAATTATTAAGAAGAAATGAAAAGAAGAAGGAAGAGGAGAACAAAAATTAGAGGAAAAGACCAGGAGTTATGAAGAGAAATGAAGGGAGGAGAAGAGAAGAAGAGAAAAGAAAAAAAGTGAAGATAAACAGAAGAACAAGAAAAAAAGAACTAAAGAGAATAGAAGAAAAGCAAAGAGGAAAAATGAACAGAACAGAAGAGAAGGGAAGAGACGAAGAAGAGAAGGTGCTACTTCTGCCCTGAAGTGCTTGAGGAACAGAGGGACTTTTTTTTACTGGCGCCCTTCAGACGGTGCTTTTGTCCTGAGGGAGCTCCCGAGCAGAACTTTAATTAAGTGTGAGCGAGCGTGTGAAGGGCGCAGGGCTGGAGGTCCGGGACGCTCGGTCTCTGTGCGGGCGTCTCGCCCAGGTTAAAAGCCACATTAAATTCCCCACCAGCTGCTCGGGACAGAACAAAAGCAGCGGGCAGCGGGAGGCCGAGCTCGTCTGGGATGCGGGACGGAAAGGGGTGCGGCGACCGCGTTCGGGCCTCGTTACAGTACACACACACACACACACACACGAGAGAGCGAGAGCGAGAGTCAACCCGATGCTGTTCCCCTCTGAACGTGAGAGGAGACAGGAAAAAAGATCCTCTTACATCATGCTCATCAGCTCCTCTGAAACGATCAGGTGTTAAAAGAGAACGATGAGGAATTAAATCTCATCATTAATATCATCATCATTATTATTATTATTTTCTTTTCTTACTCCCAGTCACATGCTTTCCTTTCTTCACTCACTCGATAGAATTCCTGCGCACTCTGTTAAAGCACTTTCCTTTTGAAACAGATCTTTAAAAAAAAAAAAAAAAAAAAAAGGTGCTACGCAAATAAAGTTGTTACTCGTAAGCTCATGGTTAAAGGGGCGTCTGTCGCTTGTTATTAAAGGGAAGCAAAGTTAAAGAGAGAAGAAAAAAAAAAAAAACACATGCAGATGTTCAATTAAGTGCAGGAGCCCACGGTCTTGGCTCTTGTTTGCGCTCCGGCCCACATTGTTTGCAGAGCAACAACCGTTGCCAGTAGCAACACAGTCCACTCCCGTTTCCAGGAGCCTGTTGCTAGGCGACCGGCAGAATACTTCCCAAACCAAACAATGCTGTCCCCAGAGCGAGCCGTCTATCTCACATTAACCAGAAACTTACAACAATAAATACGTAACCTATTCATTTCAGCCTCTCGGGCTTAAGGCGGGGGGGCGGGAGGTAATTACTCGGGTGTTATTGGGGGTGGAGAGGTTAGGTGGGGTATGGGGGATTGGTGAGCAGCACAGCTCCAATTATTATATATATATTTATTAGATCTCTCTCCCCTACTATTATTTGTAGCGTTACTTTCAGGAACTTTGAGACTCCGCAGCAAAAACTTACAACGAATAAAAGTAATCAAGGAAAAGCTGGAGAAAAGGAAAGGGTGGAAGGGAGGAGGAGGGGGGGGCGAGGGGAGAGAAGCTTGCGTTACACCTCTGTGCTCCAAAATCAACAACTCTTTGACACGATGACTTTTCCAAACCGCTGGGTGTGTGTGCTGATAATCGACTAAACACCACACGCTGATACTCAACATACACACGTTTATGGAACACACACACACACCTTAAACGGCTGTAAACGGCTGTATGAGCAGCGATACAGAATACCCGTCAGAGTCAGTAAACTCTTTGAAACATTGATTTATTTCATGAAGAGGAACGGTTGCTCCTCCCCTCCTCCTGTACTGGCCAAGCGTTCACGTTATTATTATTATTATTATTATTATTCTCCGTACTCGGGTACACGCGTTTTTCACCCTCCGATACAGCAGATGGCAATATGCGCCTGGCTTGTTTATTAAACACAAAAAAAGAGTCGAGGAAGTCAATCGGCACGCTATGCCCAATATTGCTGATATTCCAGGAAAAATTGTCAAGAGTGACGTGCTCGCATGCACTGAGATTTCAGAGGAGACCGACGTCCCTGATGACGTCACGTCCGTTTGTGTGTTCAGGTACGACTGGCTTCCATATCTGATTCGATCCATACCTTAACTCGATTCGCAGGTTCCAGATCAACCAACCACGGACTGGAGGGGGAAAAAAATAAAATAAAAAAAAATAAAAAATAAAAAAAAAAACACTCCCACAAAGTTGCATAAAAGCAAAACACGAATTTCTTAGCGTGGAAAGCTGCAAGACTTAATTGAACGCCTTTAGCTTTGATTACGGTTCACTCTGTGGTGTCCAGTTCATGTCCGAAAATGATTGCTCATGCTCCCACAATCCAAGTCCAATCCAATATTCTCTGTGCCATCAGGGAAGAAGAAAAACTCATTCAGTACATTCAGGTCGTCAGCTGACTTAATTTTATTGCTACATGACGTTGCTGAGTCTAGACCTGAGCGACTGAAGCAACTCCAGATTATAACACTGTGTACAGTGGACACCATGTGTTTTAGTAATCTCCTCGCATGATTTTTTTTATTTTTTCACTCCTCAAAAGTTGACGATTCAGCTCTATCCTTACCGGCTTTGCTAACGACTTGGAGATCGGGTAACCCAGTTACAATTCCAGTAAATTCAAATCACCTTCTTTGTTTTCAGGCCAATAAATTGACCCTTCTGATGCGGTGACTTTTTTTTGGCCGGGCAGTATAGATGAGTTATTACTTTGGGGGAAATTTTACAGTTATTACCAATTTATTTTATAACAGTTATTACAAGTTTTGTTGCGACATTACTATAAGAAATGTTGGTGCTCTGACAGCTGTTATAACAAATCTGCATATTATTTTAAACTATATTTTTAACTTAAAAAAGAAAAAAGAAAAAACTGCCAACTTGTTATTTTGCACTCGGATATTCACATCGCAACTGGTTTCTGGGTGAACGGGTTCACGTGGTAACGTGTACACGTTTGCTTAATATTTGATTAGCATTATTTATCTTGGCGATAAAAGTCCTGAGCGGTCCCTCAAAGATTAATCTTTTAGCCGGCCCTCTTTGCAAAACTTGTGGATTAGTTAATTACATATTAAATCAGGACAACATCTGTATAAAAGTAAAAACGCCTTGAAGGATGGGCGTGAAAGACAGGGACGAACGGCGCACGTGGTTGAGAGCGAACGTGTCCACGTTTCATCTTTTTCATGATTTTATCCAAACTCCTGTAATTCAATACACACTTGTGTGAAGGCACACGGCTGTACACACACACAAATGAAAGCAAATTAAGACTTGATATCTACAGCAGAGGCTGTTTGTCAGTCTGTCTCATTTATTTATGGCTAATGCAACTATATAGCGACCTGTAGACTGTGAGAAGAGGAGAAAAAAAAAGAAGGAAAAAAAAAAGAGCACAAAGAAAACAAAAAAAAAGAAACAGATGAAGAAAGAGGACGACCAGGAGATGAGAAAAGAATTTGAAATTAGAAAAGAGAAGATGAGAAGAAAGAGACCGGAACAAAATTTAAAAAAAAATAAAAAGAGAGATCAAAAAAATAAAGAGAAAAGTTGAGGGGAAAAAGGCAGCATAATGTAAAGAAAAGAGGAGAAGGAAAAAGAAGAAAATCTGCAAACTCAGGCTGATCTCTTCCTCATCCTCCCTCCTCACTCCATCCATCACTACGGCAGCCCGATGTCGCCATGGAGACCGTTTGTTCACACTTACAACTCTCTGCTTCCCTAGAGCCCCTTCCCCATCGAACACACACACACAGTAAATCTTTCCAGATTTCCACCCCCAGCCTGGCGCTGGAAAGAGAAAAGTGTTTTGCAGCACTTTGAAGCGCAGCTGTGAGGAGGAAGCCCGTGTCCTCCACATAAACTCTTTCATGTGGATGTTTCGGCGAGGACGCGCTCCTGTCCCTCTTTTCCCCCCACCCCAATTTTAGTAATGACAAAATGGGGCATCTCTGGCCCTCTGCTGTCAGAACACCTCGTTGCCTGTAGCGATGGAACAACAGAGGAGGAGGAAGAGGAAAAGGAAAGGAAAAGCATGAAGACTACTGATCAGAGGGTACCGGGTTCAAACTCCGGCACCACCAAGTTGTCACTGTAGGCTCCTAGATCAAGATGTATAGCATGATAAAAATGTAAGTTGCTCTGGATAAGGGCGCCTGCAAAAATGGCGCAAATGTAAACCGGGTGTAGCGGTTCCAGCAGGGAACCCCAAACTTCCCTTTACTCCAGCTGACCGCAGGATCCTGAGATGTTCCCAAGCCAGCGTGGAGATCTAATCTCTCGACCTGGTCTTTGGCCTGCATGTGCCTAGAACAGCTCCCTAGAGAGGCGTCCTGATGACATCCTTACTAGATGCCCGAACCAGCTTGACACCTCGGTTCTACAAGGACGACTGAGCTTCTCATCCGATCTCTAAGAGAAAAGCCAGCTACCCTTCTGAGAAGACCCATTTGTATTCGACAGGAACAAAGATTGACTGGTACATCGAGAGCTTTGACTTCTCGGCTCCAATACTTCGGCCAACCTCATTCTCCAATGTCCCATCACTCGTAAACAAGACCGCGAGATACTACTACTCCTTCGCTTGGGGTAAAGACCTTTTTTAAACATACGAGATATACTAATAGATTTCAGAAATACTGTGGAACCAACCATGGCATTGTCCAAGATGCAAAAATCTAAAATTTTCTATATTCTTTTGTGAACATGTAGAACTGTAGACCTTTTTTCATTGTGTGAGGAAACTGGAGCACCTGGAGGAAACCCACCAAGCACAGGGAGAGAACATGCAAACTCCATGCACACGGACCCCGAGGCGGGAATCGAACCCCTGACCCCGGAGATGTAAGGCCACAGTGGAACTAACAGTAGACCTTCTTTTACTATAATTTCATTGTCACAAACTTGAACCGTGCCTGCTGATTCACAAGAATAAACATGGCAACATGTTGCTAGCAACAACTTTGAAGCATTTTTTTCCCCTCCCTCCCTTTATCCCTCCCACTCTTCCTTCTTCTTAGTGTTGTATCTTCTTCAAAAATTCCAGCAGCAAAAAAGAGACACGCAGGCTGAATGACACTGAATCACGCCGACACGAGAGGAAAAACGTCTGTGAGGTGTTACCTTCGAGAAAATCTATGAACCAGTTTGAATCGATCTTTTTTCCCCCCCCCCACACTTCTCTGATGGATCGTGTTCAGCAGCTACATTCCATGTTCGGATAACCGAGTGTGCTAATGAGAGCTTTCCTATTGCGCACGCTAAGCCAAAAAAGCTTGGAGCCAGAGACATGCACGTCATCTTTCACTCGGGTTTCGCGGGCAATCCTGTGCCAGCTCGGCGTCGACGGATTTAAATCATGGCATGCAAATAAAATAACAAAAACTAAAAAATAAAAGCAGGCCTACGTCCGATCCCTGGGGAGCGCCTTGCACAACAACAGTCAGTGGAAAACCAACATACTTGACCAGTGTCTCGCCTCGTCAGACTACGAGTGTTATTTTGTTTACTCGAATACTGAACACGAATGTTGAAATGGTCCCTGTTCTTACATAACAGTAGTGACTGTTTCATTGAATGTACCTGCCTTGAACGGGTGTGGACACTGTTTTGCGAAATTCCGGGCATGTGAGTTCGGAGGTCTTAACACATGAATATCCTTGATGGTAATTATATGATTAACTTTAGAGAAAACAAACACATATATGTGCTTCTTTAGCATGGACGCAGCAGTATACAGAGTTAACTACATTGGAATTGTCCTTTTTTTTGTGGAACTGAAATGGACTGCACTGGGACCATACGCCGTATATCTTTGGACTACTGGAGGAAAATCGGAGGACCTGGAAGAAACCCACCATGCAGAAGAGAAACATGCAAGCTTCATGCACACAAACCGGAGACAAAATTCAAACCTGAAGAAAAATTGTTTTTTAGATTTTTTTTAGATATAAAAGATTTTTTATAATTATGCTATCAGAAATTTTCAACTTCTTGACTTGTCTGAATAAGCATCTTGTCCTTCATAATCCTTTAGGTTTTGTTTAGGTTCGTTCTTTAACAAACTCTTCCAGGAACAGATCCCATGTCACAATAATTACACACAACTCGACCGCATTCGACTAATTATTTGACTTCTGACTTCCGGCTATTATTCACGACAAGGGGGTGAATACTTTTCCAATCACAAATTGTTAAAAAATAATTCCATTAAATATATAGATTTTCCTCCAATTCCAATAAACAGGAGTTAGTCCCAGGTTGTAACTTTACAACATCTGGAAAAGTTTAAGGGGGGTGAATACTTACGCACGGCACAATAAGTTTGCGCCCTAGAGATTATCACCCCGTGCCAACACCACATTGTATGTTTTATTAATTCATTTTTGTTCTCCGTACTTGGTTACACTTGCGTATTTACACTCTCCGATACAGCAGGTGCCAGTATGCACTTGGATTGTGAGCCGGCAACACACACACACAAAAAAAAAAGAAGAGAACGAGGAAGTTAATTGTCACGCTATGCCTGATATGTAAAGAAAAAGAATTAAAGAATGACATTTCTCATGACTTTATACTTGGGTAGGGAGTTCAAAGAATGATATTGGCGAGTGCTGAGATTTCAAAAGGAGCCAGACAGCGCTGATAACGATCGACTTTTGTGTTCAGGTACGACTGGCTTCCATATTTGATTGGAGCGATAGTTTTCTCACTCATCAAAAGAAACCAGTAAACTTCAGAGTCAACCATTCTCGGAAAACAATCCGGATGTTGCTGATGTGAAAACGCCCTCTGAATTCCTTCTACCAATCCACGGTGATTTTTTTTTTTTGTTTGTTTTTTTTAAATGAGGGGTGAAATAAGTTACTGTAATAACGGTAAAACCGTACATGTATTGTGGACCAGCTGGAACACACTTCCAGCGCTGGAGAGACCCATAAAGTCGTAGCATGACTCGCTGTTAAAATCTTGAAAGCTGGGAATTTCTCTGGAACGCGCTGGGCAAGAAGCATGACGACATTATTTACAGCTGTTTCCATGGTGACCATGCGTGTCAACCCAGAGAGGAGAGGAGAGGAGGGGAGGGAAAAAAAAATAATTCCTACTCCTCATACATGCACACTACAAAAGCACCAGAGGTTATAAGGCTTTTAACATTTTTGATTTACGTCTATTACAGCTTACAAACATTTTTCATGTAAACCTTATACGTTATACAATTAATATATACAGGAAAACGGTAATAGCGGGAATTTTGGAACAAAACATTTCCTCTATGTTACATTTTTTTTAAACTGATATGACATGTCCCATGAGGACAGTTCATAGAAACAAAGGTGATGTACATCTGAACACGTACGTATCTGATAACTCAGCGTGTTTTTAAGATATAAGGGACATCTGCCTCTTTTTAATTGATGGGACGGATTTAAGTAACAGAGCTGATTGTTGATTATGTCTTTGATGTTCACTTTCTCACCTCTCGGATTTAATGTACTGCTCGTGTTTGTCAGATAACTACCCAGAATAACTTTTTATTATGAATTGCTTTTTTGTTTTTATGCATTAGCAATCAAAAAAATAAAATAAATAAATACACGCCACCTGTTACACAACCCCACATGTACGAGCAATCAAAGCCAAGGGATGATATCTTTATCGCGTGTGCGAAAGATACCGTAATGCTGTCTCTTATCAATACACTTATGTCGGAATGATAATGAGCACTAACGTTGTTTAGGAGATACGATTGATGATGGGTGTGGACAACTTTTTTTTTTTTTTTCAAAAGGTGGAAACCCAAACAAAATAATAATTAAAAATAAAGCTAAAGAAAGTGAAGCTCTGGAGCTAAAACCCTTTAAAGAAAATCTCTCGTCTTTACCTCGCTCTCATGCTAGACGCTTGTAAGATCGTTCTGCGATTTATATGAGAATGTTCGACAGCCTTGGAGACTTTTTGAATAAACTACAGAGAAGTCGAATCCGAACAGACAGACAGACAAATGGCGAGATACGAGTTTCTCGTATCTGCCAGCCTTGCCCTGTGTCTAAAGCCCGTTCTTCACCTACAATAGCATCATAACAATTGCTGTGGCGCGGGAGTCACTCGGGGTGCGAATCAACAAGAGGCACTTCCCTGTCTATTCAGACTCTGGATGTGGCCTGAATGGGCATTCATAGGCGAAGGAGACGAATCTGCAAACACATGGCCCTCGAGGGCTGAGGATAAATGCACAGGATGCCGGTATGGGCGGAGGAAAGCGTTCTCTCTGCATTAGTCCGGTTGCTTAATGTTGGAACTGGAAGGAGTGAACTAGTGACCTCGGGCCTACAGTGTAATGAGGTTACCGTATTCCATGCGTCGCTCGGACACGTTAACGACACTGAGGTCTTTAAAAGGGGTAGAGCGGAACACAAAAAAAATAAACGAGTGATAATTTTCCTGCGGTAACGTTTAATTTCACTCGAGAGGAACTTTAACTTGCTGAATGTGATCATCTTAAACTGAAGTGTTTATAAAAAAAAACGATTAACTGCAGTTATTTCGGAAAAAAGGAGGCACTCTGACAAGCTCTTGAACATAATTCGTTCATTTAAACGGTCAATGGAAGTAAAGTCTCACTCGACAGAATGAAAATGCCCAGAGCACACGCTCAGAGTTAAAGATCCTGCAGACTGTTAGCAGCTAATTCCCTCTTAGGTCATGTTAGTACGCCAAGTTTAACAAATATTAACTGTTTGTTTGCAAATACATGGATTGTTGCACTGAACTTTCAGCCTCCTAACAACTGCAAATCACTCCCTGCTACATCTATCTGATATCACACAAATTAGGACGGGTTTATCTGGTTTTTCCTCGGCTTGCTCATTGGGGACAAATGTAATTAATTTTTATACACATTTCCTTACACTTTTAAAACTCATTTCCATACATGTTTTATTTTTATTCTGTAAAGTTGCTTTGCGACAATAACTACTGTTAAAAGAACCATAGAAATGAAACTAAATCGAATCAAAATCTCGTTTAATTCATAAATTTTTATGGTTTTGTGCCAACTATGTGGCACTTTACCCCTCAGTGTTATAGTAGTTTTCACATTGGCGTATTGTTTACACAAGATATAAAACACTTGGGCATGCTGCTTCAGAAAATAACATGGTGTAACTTATGCCAACCCGTATTTACCTAGAATAACATGTTCTATTATACTGATCCTGTTACACAGCTTATTATAAAAGAAGACACACTTTCAGTCCATCTATACATCCTATGTACATAACCAAAATTCTTGCTTTTGTTCTAGCACCTATAAACATCATTCCCTCATTTACTGTCTTTTTTTACCCTTGAATTACACTGCAGGTTTTGAGGCTGTTCTAACATCCACACGGAAGACTCAAAGACATTCAAAAATATTACAGATAAAAAAAATTCAAAAAACTCCCTCCAGAAAACCTTCCACCATATCAATAAATAAACAGTTTCTCTTTTTACTGTTAAATATTATGAAACAAAGTTATACCTGTGAATTGTCAGAGCTGCTGTTAGAGGGAAAAAAAAAGAAAAAAAGTACTTAACCAACTAAAATAAAAAAATTAAAACAGTGCGAATACAAATCTGGAGAATAATTCAACAATTAAAGAAATTAATAAATAAAATCCTGCAGAATTCTCTCATAGAACGGAGACAAAATTGGGATTAACTTATAGTCCAGACAATAGGTTAGATATTGCCAAAGCATTTATTTAATTAATTAAATACAGGTAGTCCCCGACTTACGAACATTCAAGTTACGAATTTCCGCAGATACAAACGGACCACGGTTCTACTTCTGATTCACTCTCACATGTATCATACAAAAAAGATAAATACTGCAGTGCACCAGATACCAATATTTAAGCTAATGTATAAAATGTCTAAAGTTCAGTAAATTGTGCGTGTGAGGGTGTGGGAGAAATGAGTCGGCTTCACAGGTTTCAATAAATCAGATGATAGAAAATGTCTGTCCTGATGGTGAATAATCCTCATTTCGGAAAATCCTCAACAAAACAGTTCACAGTCCAATACAGTGGAAAACAGCTCTGAGAGAAAATAGTGTACGGGATTTCCCCTCACGATTTAAAGGCGCAGAGACTTGTCTTGTCATTTCCTTAGGCATGGTTACGTTTTATGGACACATGATGGCAGAGTGGGGAAGGGGGACAGATTTAGTCAAGTGGATCAGTATGCTTTACATCGTATATTCATGTCTAAGGCAGAATAAAACTCACTTTGTCGGACTTGAGAACAAATTGGACTTGTGCTCCCGGAACAGAACTCGTTCGTAAATCGGGGATGACCTGTAAAGCAGTGGTGGCTCAATTGGTTAAGGTTTTGGGATACTGATTCGCGGGTCGGGAGTTCGAGCCCCAGCACCACCAAGCTGCCACTCCAGAGGACGATGTATTTTGGCCAACACTGCACTCTGACTGCAGCTTCCTGACTGGGATATGCGGGTGAAGAATTAAAAAATTTTAAATAAAAAAAAGAAATAAAATAAAAAACTGCTGTGCGGTACATGTGACTAATAATTTTATGTTAAATGTTTTTTTTTTGCATTTGTGTAAAGGAGGTGTCTATACAGTCAAAACACTGAAATGAGAGAGAGAGAGAGAGAGAGAGAGAGAATGAGAGAGAGAGACTATTGTCATGCAAATCTAATCTAAGGCCCTTGGTGTGCTGGTAGTGGCAGGAAATTTAATTAGCTGTTGTGTAGCTATGATACAAACAAGGTGGAATGTAAAGAACGCGCTGATGAGGGAAGGTTGCAGTCAGGGTGAGTCTGTACGGGAAAAACATTTTCCTTCCCTGGCATGTTTTTACCTGTTGCTTAAGCATGTTTAAAGCTCGTCTTGAGAGAGAGAGAGAGAGAGAGAGAGAGAGATATGAATCACGGCTGGATCCCACTCACAAGGCCACAAGCGAGGATTGATTCATATCAGCCCACAAAGCTACAGGTGTTTAATGTATTATGGGCGACTGAAACTATAAATCAGCACCTCGCCTCGTCCTCTCCCCGTCCTCTCCCTCCGTCTCGGTGTCTGAGCTGAGAGCAGTCGTTTCCACAGTCTCACCCCAAACAAACACCTCGCGCTCCTGATAACACACACACGCTTTGAAACGCCAGTTTTGTTTTCACACTCATATCCAGGGACATCCTAATAGTGCAGCTAGCCATGTGACGCAAATGCGTTCTACGATATACCGTATAAATCCTTTTACATTTATGGCGTTCGATCAGAGACGCTGGATTCTGATTGGTCAGAAAGTGTTGACATACGCACACCTTTTTTTGATCATCAGCTCAGAAGGTAAACATTATCCATGTAAACAGTTGATCTGATCGTTTCTCTCTCTCCCTCTCTCTTTTTGAAATACACATTCTTCCTGCACGTTTTTGCCCCACGTGGGGGTAACATTACACGATATGATGAGTTTCTAGGAAGGAATTCTGCTTCTTCTGTGAGAACAAACAGCTCTCTCAATCCCGTCTTCACTTCAGACTTGACTTTGGCTGAGGAAGGAGCACCGATTGGCTCGTCGTTTCACACGTAGTAAAGCACTGAACCGATTGTAGATGAGACTGAACTCTTGTAACACAGAAGGAATTTTCTCCTATTTAGTTTTACATTGAGCAGAACCACTACGTGCATAAAAATAAATAATTAAATATATATCCCAGGGGGGCAATTTAAGACAGGCTGAGTAAACATCTGTACAAAATGTGTGTAAATAAATGTAAACTGTAAATTTGCTGCCTAATTGCCGAAACAAAAGAAGAAGAAGAAAGTAGAAAAAAGGTTAAATAAATAGATGCATGTATTAATAAATTAAACGGAAAGTGAGAATATTGTTGCGCAGTATGTAGCAGCAACATTTCTTTTCACAGATTTTACATGATATTGTTTATGTAAACATTCAGTAGATATTGAGCAAAGGTGCCAAGAAAAATCAGACAGAGCTTTAATGTCCCAAAATGAGTAGAGAGTCGATTTGACTCAACAAGAAAATACTTCGGCAGACAACGGTAAGCCAGCTAAGGACGAGTGGTGTTACAGACTGGGCTAAATACAGCCATAGTGCACACGCATACATGTCATCAAGAGCCATATCAGGCGTTCCCAATGCTCACACTCGCACACACATATGTACACCTTGGGAACTCGGTGCAGCTGTCAGTCTGAGATCTGAGCGCTGTTCAAAACTCGCCGCCGTGTAGGGTTACAGTCGACCCCGATGACGACGCCACAATCACAGAGCTGTGGTCAAATACAGCTGAACCCTGCACCTGTAGATAGTGACGCCTCGGACGGTTGAGCAGATTTAATCAGTTTGTTAAGTATCTGCCTACTTCTACTTCCTGTCAGATTTTACTGATGCTGGCTCAGAAAATCAGATATACAACCTTCAAACACATCAGACTTAAAAAACAAACAAACAATAAGGAGCCAGAACAAACCGATTATGCATACATTTTGTGCTCAATAAAGTCTTCCTACACTCAAGGTCGTGTGCTCGAACCCATGCACTGCCAGACTTTCAGACCCATTGTATCCTACTTCGCCTTATCGAGCCAATTTACTTATTTATTATTTACTATTTATTTATTATTTATTATTTACTTTAGTTATTTTATACCATGCAAGATATTACATACTGGGATACAACAAACACCTACACTATACATGTCATGCCACATGTTTTACAGTTGTATGATATCACTGTACATGTCGTCTAATACTTTTTTTTTTTGACATCACTCATATTGCTGAGCAAAGCAAACCACAAGACCGGACCTAAACAAGCCGAGGCTTCCAGTAAATAAATGTACAAATTGAGAGAGCACGACTGCTAATGATTTCGCGAGCAGGTGAGAGGGTGAGACTGAAAGTTCGAGGTTACACCCTCGTTATTTCGATGTTATCGTTCCGTGTACCGCGCGCTGACTCGAAATTCTTCGGCAGGGAGTTTTTATGTCGGCGAGCAGCGATAAGAAACTCCACGATGCTGAACGACGTATCGAAGGCTTTTGATTCAGGGTGGATTAAAGGAGACGAAAGTGCTCAGCCTTGGGATTACGGGAATAACAGATGGATCCGGCTTCTGCACGACAGATTCACCCTCTCCGCCGTCTCACCACACACACCTTTGCCCTCTGACCTGCCTGTGCATGCCACGGCTCCACGCGCCTGGCAGAAGGAAAAAGGATAACTGCTTTTAAAAATAAAAAGGGGGGAAAAAAACTGTTCTAAAATCTGGAGGCCAAAGGCCTGAGGGCAGCCCCGGTCTTTCCGTTACTCAGCCTGTATTTGTGTATCAAGTTGCCATGTAAACACGGCAGCTGTTCTGCTTCGGCTGGCGTGCACTTTCGTTCCCGTTCCTTTCTTTTCTTTCGCGCTGGGCGTGTGGGACGGAATTAACAAGGCTGATTCAGACTTCACAGCCTGATTCAGAAACTTTGTGAGCAAATGATTCTGAGCTCGCCCGAGGCTTTGACTCTAATCTCTTCTTTAAATACACGAATAATTAGTGACCTAAAATTATCCGCATGCCGCTGTGGCATCTGATTTATTTTCTTAGTGATTTTTTAAAAAATTACTCTATTTGAATGATGGTACAATCAACAAGTGGGAATGAATTACAAATTGAGTATTACGGACTGAAGACAGTCTAAAAACAAAAACCAACAAGGGCCTGAACTTCATCAGATGTCATCACATGTCACTGCTTGTTTTCCCAGCACCTCCTTTTCTAACTGGAAAATTATGGAGTAACTGGAAAACCTTCTCTTCCAAATGGGACAAGGGTACAAACAAATGATCAGAGTAGTCAATTAAAATTAATTACCAAATTAGTTGCCGATTAGTTGCTCTAACTTGTAGGCATTACCGCCTACGGAGTAAAGTGAAAAACGGTGTGATGGCAAAACTTTCACATCACAAAACATCCTAAACACGTGGGAGGGGTATCGCTTTTCACCCAGAAAAATGGTGTGACCTGCAACATTCACAAGGATGACTGTGTCTGGCGGGGGGGGGGTGTTTGCGGTCAGTAAGCGCTCTGGATGATGGCTTCTCGTCTCGGTGAGTTAGCTCTCTAGCCTTTTGAAATATCTCAGTTGTTTCATCATGCAGGTTAAAAAAGCAAAAAGAAAAAGCATTCATGACTCGTCGACCAATCAGAGCGTACACTCCTACTCGACTCGCTGACCAATCAGAGTTAGAGTTCCTATCTGACTCATCAACCAATCAGGGCATGTGTTCATATCTGACTCGTCGACCAATCGGACCGTGCGCTCCTATCCGACTTGTCCACCAATAAGTAGCTGCGATTTTGAGTGAGCAGCAGTGCTGATCTCAAAACGTTTATACGCCTCACAGACAGCCATCTTTAAATAACTGTTACATGTTATTACTACTACTTTAGTACTTTTTAACTATGGACGCAAGATTCTGACAAAAAAAAATTTTAATAAATAAAAAGACACTGAAATTTTTTTAGCAATGAAATTCATTAAAAACTTTTTTTAAAGTATTGATTTTTTTTGTCATTTTTAGCCAAATCTTAATCAAATTTTAATCTAGCTACATAAGAACCAATTAGTTATTACATGATTTATAACCAAATAGTAGATCATTAGTTTTAATAATAATAGAGATTATTAGGACAATCATTAGCTGCAGCTATAAACAGGACAAAGTTTTTCTGACTCAACAGCTGCTATGACGAAACATTTGTACCGTCTCAGTGGGTGGAGTCTCGTTTAGGATGACCCCGCTACATCCAAAAGATGATTTTTTTTTTCCATTTAAAAAAAAAAGAAGAAAAAAAAAAGAGGGGGAATCTTCAGGCTGAACGTGATGTGAAAAATCTGAAGGAGACAAACTGAACCGGAGGGCTCATAGTGGCCAGAAACAAACGTCAATTACACAGTTTGTTTGTCCTTCATTTAAAGTTTTTCTTATCTGGATGGATGGATAGACGTACTTTCTATAATAAAAAAACCTCACACGTACTTTCATGCCAGATATAAAGCGGTATTATCTTTCCAATCACTGAAAACACTTTGAGATGCTTTTCTAGGAAAATATTCAACTTCAGCGCTGTACCCTGGTGACCCCACTTCGTCACACTACTCCATCACTGATTATTCTCCTCTAGGAGTCGTGTTTAATCCCTTACATGATCGATAACTGATTAACTCTGTTCAGACTCCAGGAACCCTCAGATCGGGACACGGATTTAAAAAATGATGTAATGTCCGAAGCAGAGTCTCGTTCCACCCTTTAACTGGACGCGAGTTTGGCGAGGACGAGAGTGTCTGACCCCATCAATAATTAACTCTGACTCCATGAATCATTCAGTCCTCAACGGGGACGGGGGGAGGGACGAGACGGCCGATCCTGCCTGGAAGTAGACTTGTGACAACATTAGCCGGGCTCCGTGTCAAACGTCAGGGGAGATTCGTTTAGAGTCGGGAGTAAGTTTTCTGCTCCAGCGATCCAGAAATCACCGACGCACCTGACACACACACGAAGAAACTTGTCCTCAGTCAGCTCCCTTGGCCCTGGAGAGTGATCGCTCTGACAGCCGGAGCCTCTCGTTAACGAGTGGATCAGAGCTGTCCTAACGTGATTAGCGGCCCAGAGGAGAGAGCCGGGCCGAGAGAAAGAGAGAGAGAGGACCACAGCGTCTCATTAGCCTGACTCCCTCTCTCTCTCTCTTTCCCTCTCAGCACGGCAATTACCCTCATTATCGGTGCGGCTTTCAGAGGCACGGCTGCTCGCTGATAAAGAGGGATCAATAGCGAGGCAGAGGCGACATCTGGCCCGTGAGCCATTGTCACAAGCAGCGCTCATTAAGGCGCTTTCCGCCGCTCAGGTGTAACATGAGCAGCAAAAAAAAAAAAAAAAAAAAAAAAAAAAAAACAGGGCTCAGATGAGCGGGCTCAAACCGCTGTCACGGATGTGGACGCCCAACAGGTTTCCCCGCGAGCCTGTCAGATCTGCGCGCGAAGCATAATGGGTAATTTAATCTGCGCTGGCATCGCTGCTTGGAGTCAAAGATGATTATCTCAGGAGAAAACGTCACCGGCGGTGCAATAATGGTGGTTCTTATAATAAACTCACGCGTCCTTTACATACAAGTGGGTCGACGTTAAAGTTTTGTAGCGTGTTAACTCCACGGCTCTTAATCTTGATCACGTTCTCAGAGCGGACTGAAATTTGGCAGTCCCCTCACCCCCAGATTTTTTTTTTTTTTTTTACTCGTCAAGGGAGCAGAATTATGTAACCTCGTCTGGATGTCCAGAATAAGGACACACTTGTCTTAAAGCAGCCCTCGCAAGGGAGTTGAGTTAATCATTAGAGAAAAGCAAAGTGCTGTCTAAAAAGGGAACAAAAAAAAAAAAAAATACTTGCCGAGCTAAGCAATTTTGTTTTGCAGGGAATGTCAAGAAAGAAAGTGGAAGTATTCTGAGCTGCTGATATCCTGTTCATTTACTCATTTAAAAAAATATATATAATAAAGAGTAAATCCCTGACTTACGAACATTCGAGTTACGAATTTTTAAACAAACTGCTGTCCAGACGGTGAACAATCATAATTTTAGAAAATCTTACGGTCTGAAACAGCTCCGGGAATAAATGGTGTCCGTTCAATCGCACAGTAAACAACATGTACGTTATCTGTGAGAAAGAAAAAAAGAAGAAAAAAAAGTCGCCAACGACACAAAACGACAACTTTTTCTTCATTTTGTTGTTCCGTACAAACACATGTGGGTTTAACGTCCACTATTTAAACTGCAGCAACATAAACGACACTCTTTCATAACCCTGATTGATTACCAAGTACTCGAATCACAGAGAACCGACACACGTGTCCCCGTTCTCACGCTCACTCTTGCAAACAGATATTGAGCAAACGCCCAGATAAAACTAAAATAATATAATGGAAAAGAAAATCATTGCTGTCCCTGATTCATGCAGGCTCTCGTATAACGGTGATGCATGAAGAATTTTAATACACTGCGTGTCATATTTTCTTGTATTAAGGAAAGACGAAGAATGATTAGAGGTACAGGCAATATTATATTAAACTGTGTTTACTGTTCGTTATGGGAAAATGATTTCAATCGGTGAGCCGTGAAAAAGGTAAATCAAGGAGGCTGGTGCACAAACTGTGCTTAAAAAAATAAAATAAATTCCTCTAATTTTTACGAAGGAAAAAAAAAACCTGGGTTTAGTAACTTAAGACAACCTTGATACTGATGGCAAGTACTGGTTCCGTACTCCCCTGGAGGAAGATGTACCTCAGGCGGCACAATGTCCAAAATGGTCTGGTTTTTAATAGGAGGTGCTTAAAACGATTTGATTCTCAGAAATCGAGCCAAAATCTGGCATCGGGAAACGTATCAAACGGTGATGTGTTGATTTTTAACATATATACTGTACATGCATCCACGATTAGAATATTGCACATTTATCATTATAATATATTGTATTTAAGGATTATCCTCTTTCTCGTTCACACACACGGGACAGGAAGAAACAAACAGTATGAGTAAAAAAAACAGTCAGTGTTATATGAAGCATATCTTTTACCGAAATAAGATCGATCTCGATACTCAGAATCGGATCAGTACACCTCTGGATCAGGGCATACATACAGTCCTCTGAGATCAAACATGAAGTGTTGATTTGGGTTAACACACTACAGTAACTCACTGTCAGATTTTCACATTATGGCTGTCGGTCCACGCTTTAAAACCGATCTGATTAAAACAAAACAGCAAATCGAACCCGAAGCAAAAGACCAGCAGGAAAAGGTTTGAGCTTGAAAGCCACCAAAAAAAAAAAAAAAACCCAGTCCAGTCCTTTTTTACAGATCACTCTGGCTTTAAGACAACCTGTTGCTTCTGGGAAACACTTCAGTTTTCTTTTCTTTCCTCCTTCTGTCTTCAGCTTTACTGCGAAGTCGATCTGGAACCCTGACCATATTTAACCGTGACAGGGTTTTAACATACGTTTATGCATGTATTGTTACAAATATAGATAGATCGATAGATGGATGGAGACAGATAAAATCGAGCACTGGAACAGAAAATAGCCGTTCGTTTTAACAGAACAAACATACAACCTAAGCAGATTGTGTTACTGCATCACACAATCTTGAAGTTAAGCACTTTATCTAATCTTTCAACCGCATCTCGATGCAAATATAAACCTCAGGATGATCAGAGTGACATTTAGAAACATTCCCTCTCAGTCATCTTGTGCTTAAAAACCCCACAAAATGATCAGAAAGCTGAAACCTGCCTCCTCTTCTTCTCCTTCATATCAGTCTCGGCTTTAAAACAACCTGTTGCGCCGGGAAAAACTTCAGCGTGTCTGTTTTCTCCCCTGCACATTTACTACCGTTGAAAATCATCATATTAATCCAGGAAGTGTAAAAGACGTTCAGAAAGCAGGTCTTACATCGGGGTTTATGTTAAGGAGTCATTATATCAAAAAAAGAAAAGAAAAAAAAAAGAAAACACCTTAATGCAAACATTAAAAGTGCACCAATGCACCGATTAAAAGAGACAGGACATGATTGATCATATATTCTAGTGATATGATCGTGTCCTGGCTTTGGTTGGGATTCAGGCTTAGTTTAATGCTAGTTTAAACTAGCTGCTCGGCTAACGAGAGGAGCCACCGCCGGCTAGCACGGAACCTGCTAGCTTAGACAAGTTAAAACAAGGACCAACAACAACACAACAATTTTGGAAAAAATATTAAATATATACTTATATACATACACACACACACACACTGCGAGAAAGCAAGGAGATAAATAAGGGGAAACCGTATTCGACTCGGACACAGAGCGCTCGAGTTAAGTTAGTGAAAACAAGCTAACTTGGCTAACTAGCTAAGTAGTTCAGATTTCGACAAGAACCAAGATTCACCTCGTGTGTTTCGCAGCTTTCCTGACGTTTTCTTGTTTCTTTTTCTTCTCCCTTACTCACATACACACACTCTCTCTCTCTCACACACACACTTTCGAGCTCCGATTCCAGTTTCCGCTGCTGCTGCTGTTGCTCTCCGCCGCTGTTGGTAAGAAACGGTCTCCACGACTACAGTCGCTATGGTGCGCGAGCGCGGGGGGTCTCGAGGCAACTGTTGCTAGCCTGTCTCGCGCGCCCTTACGTCAGGGAGCTTTTAGTACTAGGGAAAGAGGAGAGGGGGCGTGGTTCAAACACACCGCTAGACCACGCCCCTTCTCTCTCACTTCACTGTAACGCCCGATTGATCATGGTTTCCCGCTACGGCGCGCGCTCGAAGCCTCGCGCCGCCATTATTAACCATTTTGGCGCGCACGAATTTTTCTGTTTTAATGACGTAGTTTTCATGACATTCAGGACAAGTATATGGCTGTATATATATATATATATATATATATATAGCTGTGTGTGTGCATGCGTGTGTTAGAGGCAATAAAAATCCTTGAACTGTAAAGATATTTAGAGATTTACATAAATTTGCCCATGAGGACGTTT
>JAOVVA010000032.1:14542958-14554084 GCA_028565275.1 Leiocassis micropogon | reverse complement strand
AAATCTCACTGAGCTGAATAACTTTTACTATGCATGTCATTGGCTCTAGTCAACAGGTCGTCGGTTATTTTGGGTTGCACCCAATGTAATTTGATATACTCCTCCTAGGGGATTTATACGATCGCCACCAATCTGGGTCAGTATGATCTTAAGACATGGAGGATGCAAAATTGCAAAGGGATTTTTGATATCTCAAACGGTTCAGCTGTGGTGAGGCCTTAAACTTTATGACGAAAAGTGGCTCATAATTTCCGTAGTTATATAAAAACTGGTGACGACGAGCTACCGTTAAAGTCGTTAGTAACGCCTGTGATACGCTCACGGTATGAGCTACTGTTAACGTCCAATTATGACACATTATGACACATTTCCCCTTTAAATGTGAGTGCCCGCTGTCTTTCTGGTGCGTCGGGGTGGCGATTGCACAGGTGTTTGGGCCCAATCATCGTTATTATTGTTTGTATTTTGACTCTAAGATGAAGCGCATGACGTTGAAGAGTTTTGTCCTGCTCTGTTTTAGGAACGGCGTGATGACCCACAGGCCGCTGAACTATCGCCTGGCGAAGCGTTTAGTGTTCAGGAAAGTCAGGAAGGCGCTGGGGTTGGACCGCTGTACGCTCTGCTTCACGGGAGCCGCGCCCATCACCAAGGACACGCTGGAGTTCTTCTTCAGCCTGGACATCCCACTGTATGAGCTGTACGGCATGAGCGAGAGCACCGGACCACACAGCATGTCCAAGGCCGAGGCCCTCAGACTCACCAGGTACACACACACACACACACACACACACACACACACACACACACACACACACACACACACGCACAATCCATTGTTCATCTTAAGCACATTATCCAGGTCCCGTTACAAGTTGCCAAACATTATTATTATTATTACTATTTAAAAATAATTTTAATAATGAATAATTTTAATAATTTTAATTAATAATTTCTAAATATCAGGTCATTCTTTCCTCTCTTTCTTTATAGCTATGTGCAAACAAACTCATTTCCACTTGTATTACAGCAATTTCAAACTGTGTCCCCCTGTGTCTTTATTTAACTGCTCTTGAGCTGAAACTGGAGACTCCTTCCATCAATATTAAATACAGACTAAAAAAAAAAAAGCAAAGTGGAATGAGCTGTTACTATAAAAACGATAACGTATCAATACACACTTGTAATTTACCACTGCTTGCTAATCCGGACCTCGCTTTTTCCCGCCAGCTGTGGTAAAGTGATCGCGGGTTGCCAGACGAAGATCTTCAACCCCGACTCGGAAGAAAACGGCGAGATCTGCTTCTGGGGCCGCCACGTCTTCATGGGCTACCTGAACATGCCGGACAAGACAGAGGAGGCGCTGGACGCAGACGGCTGGCTGCACTCGGGAGACCTGGGCAAACACGACAAGGACAACTTTCTCTACGTTACAGGGCGCATCAAAGGTAGCCTGCACACACACCAGTCCTCTATTTACAGATGTATGTTTACAATGTGAACCATGTTAGTAATGTGTTTGTGTGTGTGTGTGCGTGTGTATGTAAAACAGAGCTGATTATCACTGCTGGAGGAGAGAACATCCCGCCTGTGCCCATCGAGGACGCCGTGAAGGAGGCCGTGCCCATCATCAGCAATGCCATGCTGATCGGAGACAAGCGCAAGTTCCTGTCCATGCTTCTCACCATCAAGGTACACACACACACACACACACACACACACTGCTCAGGGTCAGGCTGTTACTATTACTAAGACACGAGTTAGTTCCTGTTTCTCGCAATAAACAATGATAAACCTTTAATAAAACTAAAGCGTGAAGTGTTCCATGCTGAAGACTTAAGTGACTAAAAAAGGAGTGTGCGGTCAACTCGCTGCCGCTCCTCAGGCTGCTCCGATGTTTCGCCTTATATACATACAGTGTGTGTGTATATACAGTAAGTATACAGTAAATATACATGTTGGTCGTCATGGTAACGGAGCATTTTGGCAGCACTATGAGGGGAATGAACGAAACAGGAAACAGAGGTTGAGAGAAGTTTACTTAACTGTCGGTAGTGCGACTAGCTGGACGCTAACCGTCGTAGAAACAAGAAGACGTAAAGTCGGCTGTAAAGGACGGGGAAGTTGAAGGAGCGCGAGATCTAAAACCTACAGGATTCCAACCAAAGCGAGAAGACGAGTGTGTGTGTGGACGTGCCCGATAAAAGCAGACGGAGGGTTCGAGAACAAAACCAGACAAGATCAGGAAAGGAAGCATTTAACATTTTTTAAGGAAGGCTAGACAAAGTAATCGTCTTTAAGAGACAGGGAAGACCTAGAGTTGATGGGACTTTCAGTCGGTGGGAATCCAACCTGCCGCTTTCAGCCTCTTTTGAGCAATGATGAAGAACTTCAACTTCAAAATGATTCATCTAGCACAAAAAAAAACAACAACCGTCAGTTTGAGCCAAGTGCTTCACAATGTAACAAAAAAACATAAATACAAACATTAAACATTAACATTCAAAAGAAATTATTGCACATATTAAGAAGAGCAGAAGAAAAACAGTGAATCCAGTGAACGCCTGGAGTACTCCGTGTTAACAGCCAGGGAGAAAAGAGGAGTCTTCAATTTAATTTTAAAAGTGGAAAGATCCGTAACAGACCGGAGCTGATTCGGCAGAATATTCCACAGTTTTAGGGCCCGATTCCCCCTCCAGCGTTGGCGTTTTGACTGGAACAGCTCCAGCATCAACTGGTCCCACAACCTGAGTGGGCGACTGTGGCTGCGGACACAAACCAGTTGAGTTACATATGCTGGAGCGAAGCCATTGAAAAACAAATAATAAAACCTATAATTTTACTCTAAAACTCCCTGAAAGCCAATGACGAGCTTATGAAGGACAGGAGTAACGTGAGCGTTTTGGGGTATTTGTTAAAAATCGAGCAACAGCGTTTTCTACAAGTTGAATGCGACGGCAACCGCCGTAATACAAGAAGAACAGCGAACGAATGACGTCTGTTTGTGCGACGTTTCCGTTCTACACCATGGCGCCATCTGGTCACGGTTCTGAATGCGAATGTGTTTCATAAAAAGGAAGTTGATTCATTTTCATTCATTTCCTCGCACATCCTTTCAGTGTGTGTGTGTCTGATCTGAAAGTGTTGGGGTAAGTCGTCCCTGCTCTGGATGTCCTCGCTCGAACTCCTGATACGGCAAAAAAAAATCTATTTTCCCCTAAGCTTTATGGTGCTCCAATAAACCTAATGAGAACTGTAATACTGTGCACTTATCTCATCTTTATGGACGGTCATTACAGCCATTAGGGCGGCCATTAAATTCCCTGCAGTCGATATGAGAGAAGCTGCTGTTAAGATGAACTTTACAGCGTCTGTGATTTCTGTCTCCACCTGCTGGTGGATTTTAGCAACTGCACTTGCATTTTTTTTTAAAGACTGAGAATGCCGTCATTTCCTCATCTCAGCTCATTTCATATGATTTATTAAATGAGATTTTTGTATTGGAGATGAAAATGTGTCCTGCAGAGTGATTTATTAAACCGAAAAGTATATTTAAAAAAATAATAATAAATTACGCTGTAAAGCCTAAATTCTACACAGTGTCTGTGATGTGTCTCCACCTGCTGGTGGATTTTAGGAACTGCATTTTTTCTCATAAAGAATTCCTTCACTTCCTCATCTCAGTTTACTTAAGATAATTTATTATCTTAGATTATTTATTATTAGACATTTGTCTTTGTCCTAAGACTTATTAAACCTAATAGTGTGTTGAATTTAGAAAAAAAATTATACCTTTTAATTTTTTAAAAATATAACACTTCTTTGTGTTTAGGTAATCCTGTAGAGTTTGCAGTTTAAAAGTTTTTCGACTACATAAACACACGCGCACTACATTACAGGGAGACTGAAAGTTTTGACGCCCTAAAACAGATGTATAAAATACTAATATTAATCTGTTGTAAGGTTTGTAGGTTTGTCATTAAAGCGATCATGTCTAACATTTCTGTCTGTCTGTCTGTCTCTTTTTTTTTTTTTTTTTTTCCTCGTGTCCCTGTCTTTCTTTCTCTCTCTTTCTCAGAGCCAAGTAAACGCTGAAACAGGCACCCCGGAGGACGAACTCACCCCCGAGGCTGTGGAGTGGTGCAGGAAGTTGGGCAGCTCGTCCACGCGTGTGTCGGAGATCTGCGGGGGACGCGACCGTCTCGTCCACTCCGCCATCCAGGACGGGATTAACAGAGTGAACGAGAGGGCGACGTCTAACGCCCAGCGCATCCAGAAGTTCACCGTGCTCGAGAAAGACTTCTCCATCTCCGGAGGAGAGCTCGGTCAGTGTCTCTGTGTGTGTGTGTGTGTGTGTGTGGGTGTGTGAGAGAACACTAGTCCCTTTCCTATTCAAGCTGCTACTCTTGCCACTCTACCCTCAGTGATGTTGTTCTACTTTCCTTCCCCATGCTTTTAAAAAATGAAGCATTGTATAAAAATGTAAATAAACTCATACATGACCAGTTGAAGTGATCCAGTGAGACGGTTCCTGTACTCGATATGTTATTGCATTATAACATATGACATATAACACATACCTTGAGTAATCAATCCAGGTACAGGCATGTTTAGGAGAGGTGGGAAGAAACTAAATTAACAGCACGGACAGTAATCTGACCTTTGAACCAGATTTACCTTATTATTATTATTATCATTTATGTTTTTAGCTCTGTAATTTATGGGAATTCATTTAATAGAATTTTTCATTCTTTGCACTTCCTTTGCAGTACACCAGGTGGCAGCATTTCACCACTGAAAACATAGAAGTTATTTCTTTTTAGTGAATGTTGCAGAAGAATAAATATGAATCATGGGCTAATTAAGAATTTCTTCTCTCTTTCTGTCTCACTCTCTGGCTGTCTCACTCTCAGGTCCCACAATGAAGCTGAAGAGGCCGGTGGTGATGAAGATGTACAAAGAGCAAATCGAGAACTTCTACAAAGATGCCGTGACCCCGAGTAACCCTGAGAACCCGCTACCTCCTAAATAAGATCCATACCAAGGGGCAAAGACACACACACACACACACACCTTTTATCTGTATCTGTCACTTGTCATGTAAACGACTGTGTGTGTGTGTGTGTGTGTGTGTGTGTGTGTGTGTGTGTGCGCAATGGGGGGTGGGCGGGTGTTGTGGGATGGATAGACTTTCACCACGTGATGTTTTTTCCAGCTAATTCTCTCCTCTGTTTGTAATTTTGTTTACTTTTTCCATTGTGCTTTTTGCTATTGTTTACATTTTCAAGCTCAGTGATGAAGAAAAATCTGAGTGACTTTTGCGACAAACAGCTTCATGAAGTTCTGCTCGAGCGTAGTGTCGGTTCTTTATTTATTTCCGACTTGTGAAGAAGTTTGGTAGGAACGCCGTAGTCTTAGTGCCGATACATCAGGAACGTTCAGGAATAAGAGCTGCTCGTGTTTACCAGATGGATCTATTTATAAATTGCTTATTTATGTTTTCTGTGTTCGTGCCAAAGCGTGAGAATTGAAGCGGAGGAGAAAAAAAAAGAGTTTGTAAAAGTTTGTAGCTGGAGTGTTTTTCAGTCTCCGCGTGCTCTCGTTGACCCGGAGTATGGAATAATTCAACGTTCTAGATTTAAAGAAAACCAGACCTGAGATGCTGAGGTTCTCGAAGACATTCCCATCTTTGATCTAGCACCCTAAAAGGGTTTATCAGTTTGCACTTCTTGGAGAACCCAGGACATTTCTATGAATGCTTTCACCAATGTACCTCCAAAAGGTTCCAAAGACTCATTTGGGAAGATAAAAACTGTGACAAATCCAAATAACCCCTGAGGAAACTTTGGTTAAGGGTTCTGTAGATGATGTATGGACTTTCAGAAAAGTTCCAAGATGAGCCCCACACTACAAAACCGGAACCTTTTGTGTTGTATATTAAGAAACTTTACCAAAAAGGGTGGAAAAAAGCACTCGGTGTAGGGTTCTATAGAATTGCTTTGGGTTAAACTTTGGATAATACTTTTTTGGGGGAAGCTAGAACCGTGACCAATCCTAAGAACCCTTTGAGGAACCCTTGAGTGTAGGCTTCAACTCTGACAATTTTTGAAAGGGAAAACTGTTGGAATCTCCAAAAGTACTCTCTCCAAGTGGAACGCTAGAACCATTACAAAGAAACCTCGAAGAAGCTTTCTGAAATGAAGGCGTTAGTTTGGATGGGTTCTAGCCAGAACCTTTGAGAAAGCTGGAACCACAGACCTTCAGTATAAAAAATAAATAAAAAAGTTGTGTAGTGTTGTACAGAAATTGGATGGGTTCTGCGCGGGACGAGTTTTAGAAATGTTTCAAGTAGAACCGAATTCAGACCATATTTTCAGAAAGGAGAAAAAAACCTTTGGAAACTTTGGAAAAAAAGGTTCCAGGTAGGAACCAGTTAGAAAGCTGAAATCATTAGCGATCCAAAGAACCTTGCATGAACCGTTGAGGGAGGGAACAGTTTTAGTGTAGGATTAGGGTTCTGCAGGGTTGTACGGGTTCTCTTTAGAAACGTTCTGAATTAGTTGAATTTCTGTAAGTGTTCCTTGTAGAAGAAGAAAAAAAAAAGGAAGCAGGAACGAACCAAAGAACCCACGAGGAACTTGCCGTCCTCCTCCTTAAAGCTCGTCGTGACGAGTAAATCAAAATAGGACGTTTTTAACACAGAGAACCCAAACCATCGTTACTTTAATCCTAATGATTTGTCGTTCTGCTTCCTCCCTGTTTGAAGACGGTGACGAGGTTCTAGTGAGCGTGAAGGCATTGAGAGCCGCGTAGAGAACGAAAAGCATTCTGGTTCTCCGAGTTCATGCCAGTGAAACCAGCAGCAGGGATTTTCAGGTCATCTGATGCTTTATGTTTTATTTTTTTGCACTATTTGTCGCCTCTCTCATGCGCTGGTCTGGTTTCGTTGATTGTTTTTTCTTTTTCCAGCTGCAAATGTAAAGGCAGGAAGTTACACGGTTAAGCCATGAATGTTTTTTTCTTTTCATTTCAGCCATATTCATTGTTGAAATGTTAAATTGTTCATATGCAGGTCTGATTTGTGTTAATATTATTGTTATATTATAATAATATAATATCTAACAGATTGCTGTGAATTTGTTACATATTGTAAATACTTCTCGCTTGATTTGTCGTGTGGTTTTTTTTTTTTCCTCTTTGTCATGTGAGCAAATTAAACAGCTGCTCTCGTGACGTTTAATTATCGGCTTCAAGAAATCAAACTCGTAAATGATTCTGATTTTGATAATTCGGCATGTGGTCTTCAGCAGTGTGAAATAAAATAATGAAATAAGTGTGTACAGTACGAAGAAATAAACATTTTGCATATTGAAGCTTTTTTGATGTTTTTGTCTTGTCGTTCGTGTAGAAAGTGAGTTTAACCGAACTCGTGAGCAGTCGTGAATACTGTCTCATAGAGAATTATGATTTATTGATAGATTATGTTAGTATTTATGATGTGAACCAACACAAACACACATTGCACTTGAACAAAGATTTCATATTTGTGTTGGCATGTACCACAAAAAGATGACGCAAAACATGTTTGCACACATCATTGCATAAGAGGACAATTTCTTTTGTTCTTGTATCCAGATGTGCACCCAGAACATTTTTTTTTTTTTTTTTTTGAGTAGCAGTTCCTCTACTTCCTTACTAGGAATTTTGGATTTTGATTAACTAAAGCACCCTTAGATCGAAATGCCATACTCGGGAACATCCTTGTATTTTAGCAAGTGACATCAATCCAACATGGCGTTTGAAAGTAATAACAGGAAACATTAAAAATGCACAACTTCACCCTTTTAACTTTAGACTTTTAACTTAAACCTTACCTTGAAAACAGAGTGTGTGTGTGTGTGTATATGTACTGTTAGTATACAGAGTAAAGTTAAATTAAACAAAAGGAAAAAGAAAAGAATCCAGGTCTGGTCAAAGAATGAAAAAAATAAAATAATAATAATCACACCTTTTAGCCCCTTGTGTCCAAACTTGTATGGTACTGTATTTCAAAATTGGTTAAATGATAACATGAGAGGTTCAGCTGTTACTAAAAGGCCACATGTTTTCATTCAGAGATTTTAAACATCATAAAACATCTGCATGCATGGTATAAATCGAGTGGAGGAAGCACATCGGGCGCTCATTAGGGAACCCACACCTGATCAGAAGGTCAGATTTGACGTTTGTAAGACAGAGAACAACACCGGTGAACTGGGCGCTCACATGATGCTCGTTCATCCGCAGTAAAGGCAATTTTAAAAGAAAAAAAAAAAATCATACATGAAGTCAAATATACTTCTAGTTTATTTTATTAAAACTAGCCATCCTAAGTACAGTAATTTATAAATAATTAGGGTTTGAAACGTGCACGACAGAACATATTTCAATTAGGAAAGATTTTTTTAAGCATGGAAAAAAAAAAAGAAACCCTTTTTGCATTCTGAGAAATGGCTCCAAAAACAGTAGCACGACAGTTGCTTTGGTTTTCCTGTTTAGAGGTTTTGTCAGATCCCACTGTGCTCAGTGTACAGCACTAGATAGATCAGTACAGACTCTGTTCAGATCAGTTTAATGTCTAGAGCTTTGTTAAACATGATACATAATGCCTGGATAATATTTTGTTTGATCGCCTTTATATTTGATCATGGCGTATATTTACTGTGTATTGTTCCTATAATCTTATAAAAAGTGACTACCAGCCAGAGGTGCATTAATTTTCATCCAACAGTTTCCATAGATATGATAACTGGGTCATTCAGTACATCAGCTGACTTCATTTTATTGCCACATAACGTTGCTGAGTCTAGGCCTGAGCAACTGAAGCAACGCCAGATCATAACACTGTCTCCAGAGGCTCGTACAGTGGACACTATGCATGATGGGAGCATCGCTTCATCCCTGGACTCTTCAGATGAGTCACATGACCTTTGCCCATCGCTCCAACGTGCAATCTTTATGCTCCCTAGCAAACCACTTTTCCCACCAACAGATGGTTTTCTCACTTTTCAGACCGGGATGTTGCTGGAAAGTGTGCTTTTACATTTTAGTAAATTTGGTGCAATTATTTTAGTAATGATAAGCATAATTTTATTTGAAATTACTGAGAGAATCAAATCAATGCTACACACCCGCAGCCAAAGGCTTGGACACACCTTCAAACTTCATGGTCTTTCCTCAATCAGGCAGGTGAAAATTTCCACAGTGCAAATACTGAGAGAGATTTGACTATCAGGGGTTTGTCTCTGCTTCAGAGGACAGGCCACGCCTCCTATCTGGGTCTAATGCAAGATTTAGTTTTCTACTGAAATGGAGAATGGTGTGTCTAATGCGATTTAAAACAGGGCTCAGTGCTATGATGAAAATATATCACGCAAGTGTCCGTGCAGGATATGCATCTTAATAAATAATTTAGATAACAAGATAAACAAAGACTCTATTGAAACTGCAAAAATTAAGC
Organism: Leiocassis micropogon; assembly: GCA_028565275.1. Taxonomy (NCBI): domain Eukaryota; kingdom Metazoa; phylum Chordata; class Actinopteri; order Siluriformes; family Bagridae; genus Leiocassis; species Leiocassis micropogon. The sequence continues at coordinate 14,544,588 of JAOVVA010000032.1, read as the reverse complement.
ACTGATGAGTTAAGGATACTGAAAAAAATAATAAAAATAAATAAGAACAGATTTGTAAAGTCACTGTTTTTATATATATTTTTAATATATCTTATCAGTTGTTTCCATTCAGCCATTTCATTTACTGTTTTAATGTTAAAAAAAGAAAAGAAATAAAATCCCCACACTAACAATGTTTTAGATAAGTTTGTCATGGCATAATTTACTATCAGAGGTGAAAGGGAACCGAGTTTTACTTCTTTCCATATTTTATTTATTTGTATTTTACTTGAGTAGATTTATTAAAAGATACTATGATTTTATTCCACTACATTCTCCAAAAACGTTTACTGTGAAAAACCCTACTGTGAGCTAATGTCAGTATTTAAAACACAGTGCATAAGCATATTTGAAGGTGTCTACTTTTTTTTTTTTTTTTTTAAATGGAGACTTTTACGTTCACCTGAGTAATATTTGCCCTAGAGAATCTCTACATTTACTCAAGTGCAGGATTTGTGTACTTTTCTCACCTCTGTTTACGATGATGCAACACCAACACTAATCTAATTGGCTTGTGAGTAACATTTAAAGCTCAAAAAAAAAAAAAGGGAAAAAAAATTCTACCAAAAACTCGGGAAAAAATTATTTATTGTACCTTTAAATCCACCACGTAAACGAGGGAGTGTGTGAACAGGACGAGCGGAAACACTGAACGAGTGTACGACTCCATGAGTTTATTCATATGACTTTTTTTTTTTAATGCGATAAAAACATTACAAAGGTAACATCGTTCATCCTAGCGTGTCCCGCTTGCATTAAATGACCACATGGTGGCACTGAAATTCCCCCACAAAGCTTCGACTTTGTTCCATGCGGCCGTTTTATTTTTATTAAAAAATAAAATAAAATAAAATTAAATCGTCCAAATGTGTTTAATCCTTAAACACAAAAACATACAAGCACTGACTGGCACGAGAGGAAAAAAAAAAAAAAAAAAAAAACTCTCTCTCAGTCTCTGCTATCCCATAATGCACCGAGAGCGTTCGGAGAGGAAGGAGCAACCGTTATGATTATTGATTGGTGAGTAGAATAAGGATGTCCTGGATGTTAACTGTATATACAGTACATGTAGATGGGAACGTGAAGCGGAGTGACATCAGAAGGTCGCGAGTTCAGATCCCACGATGCGAATCCTTAAGGAGAGTCAAGTCCGGGTGAATGTGGAAAAAAAAAAAAGGATTAGTGTTTAATGCTCCTTTAGCATCCTTCACACGTGTAGGTACGGATGAGTGGTGCACAGTGCGGCGGCGTTACGCTCCGTCACTCGAGGAAACGTTTTGCTCTTCGAGGCTCGTAGTGGATTCTGAGGCGCCGCAGGAAGAATTCCAACATAAAAACCAAATAAAATAAAATAAAATAACAGTCTCAGGGCCTAACCCGCAGTCACGTACATGCCGAGGTGAAATAATAGTGAGGAAAAAAAAACAGAACAAAAAAATTAAAAAGCATATTGCATGTAAATATCGTATAAATTTTCTTTAAAAATACAGTTCAGATAATTAAGTACTCGAGTCACCACAGCCAAAAAAGTGCAGAGGTATACAAATAAAAAAAAATAAAAAAAGAGAACCTAATATTTAACATGACATAA
>JAOVVA010000032.1:14499559-14511060 GCA_028565275.1 Leiocassis micropogon | reverse complement strand
CTGAGATGGCAATAGGAAGAAACCTTGAGAGGAACCAGACTCAACAGGGAACCCATCCTCATCTGGGTGATAACAATGACTCTGGTCACTCTTCAATAATAGAAACAGCTGTAACACGTTTACTACTTTCCTATAACAACATGCTCCCTATAACAAAGTGCTTTATTCGATGGCACTGTATACTGTTATTTCTTTGAAATGTAATGACTGACTTCCTCACATATCAGATAATGCAAATAAACAAACATGTTGCATTGAGGAATCGAATCTAATCTTAAACTCTAAGCGCTACTCTTGTGACAGAGCTGCGTGTTGTAACCGATACGCCATGGAAAGTGTGCAGTTTGCTTTTTTTTTTTTTCCTTCTGATTATCTTCTTTAACGCAGGTGTGTGACAACAGATTAACCCGCGACACACCGCAAGCTGATGAGACGAACGCCGAACACGTGGGTTGTTTTTTTTTTCTCCCCCAAACATCAAAGCATGTTGAGTTTTCTCAGAAGTTCCTTCTTAAAAATATGCGATTCAACCCTCTCTGTCTTCGTCTCATCTTCTCTACAATCGAGGAGATCTGAAGAAGGCAGCTTTCGCAACCTCGGAGACTTTCCTCGAAAACGTGGCTGGTGGGGGGGAATAAACTAGAGCGTTTCTGATCGCATCAAAAAACAAACAAGACAAAAAAAAATAGATTAAAAAAATCACAGGCTATCATTTTTTCATCTTCCAACATTTTTGGACACGTACTGTTCTTTCTTCACAGGAGCGAAATAATAATATATTTTTTAGAATATTAATTTGAGATCACCCGATACAATATCACGATACCTAGGTGCCGACTATGGTTCAAAAACGCTTCAGTCCTGCGTTTTATTACTGGGAAACCTGAAAGTGAGTCTAAATATGGCAAACTAGCATGATATAGTAACTTTTGTGTGGAAATGCATGCATCTCTACAGTGACTTAAAAATTGATTATTTCCTAATTTATTTATTTTCGCATTTGTGGTGGTAAAATGTTGCAGTTCCTCTAGAAACCTAGAGGTGGTGCACTCTAAACTATTCACAAGTTGGCAGGAAGCACTGCGTTTAACTTGGTAGGAGTGAATGATTTTTGCAAACTTAAACGAAATAAATCGGAGGAATTTTTATATTAATACCAAAATCGTGATAGATTCGACCCCAGAAGTTTGCGGGGATCACGTTCCTAGAGCACCCGTAAACAAATTTTGGATGTGGTCAAAAAAAAAAAGAAAAGGTTATAAATGCCTGTTTTAATAGTTTAAACCCTAAATATTCTCCCAAAACACTTTAAATTCATTTCAAACTCCGCTGAATACATTACCCTTAAAGACAGAATGTAAAGATAAACTCGTGTACTGTACTGTACTGTAGTGTCTCCCGCAGTGCTAGAATGTAAAATACAGATGTTACCCCTCTATATATACACTGTAATTCATGCAAGCACGTTTAGTAATTATTAGTAAAGTTCTAAAAAATAAAAAAATAAATGTAAAAAAATTCACAAATGACTGAGGCCACGAACTCTGAACCGCGACTTTGTGGGGTCGACTGTATTTTCAAAAGCGCAATACTGATCGAATCAGCACCTGAATATGGGGATATCATATTGGGTGATCTCTAATTACTATTCTTAAAAATATATATAATAATAATAATAATAATAATAATAATAATTAGGTAGCACAGTATATTTTCTTTCTTGATAATTTTGTTGAGCTGTGGGGTTCTGTTCAAAACATGGCTTTAGCATCATTTTTTCAATTTGTTAAAGGTGTGAGAGGACAAATCTTTTTTTTTTTTATGTTTGTTTGTTTGCTTCCACCTATGCTATTAGTGTGCTAGGAACTCATGTAGAGTTTGTCTATCATTTAAGCATTTATATTACTTTTTAAATACTTTAGATTTGATGAAACAAATATTGGCAAACATCCTCTTACTGGGAATCATTTGTCCATTTAATTAGTGTTAGCCTCGATAAATACAAAATAGCAAATCTAATACTTATCTATCGCAGTTTAAATCGCAATCGTAATGTTTGTCAAAATAATCACAATGTGATTTTTTTTCTCAGATTGTGCGGCGAGATATGCTGTGATGCACTGCGAGGAAGAAGGTTGCGTCGATATTTATGTGGTGAAAGTTCGACGTGTTCAGAATCGTCTTACGCACAGGCTGAAGTCAATCGTCTGTTCTGATGATTTAAATTGTCTTATTATTAAGTCTTTGATGAGATGGTGTTCTGTCCTCACATCGCATTTACAAGATATTGGTATCTGTTGATGTTCCCACATACGTACCTGTCTGTCCCTGATGTCATCATGTCATCTCCTCCTAATTAAAACCTGTCGTGTAAGATCAGCCATGTGTTCAGTGAAGCAGGTGGCGAGACCTAATAGGCGAATAGTTACGGCGTATTAAGCATGTCGCGCTTAAACATGCACACTATATTTATAGCGGGTTAGTCCAATTAACACAAAGATGACTTTATATTTTCATATATTTATATTTTTCATTTTGTTTGTATTTAAAAATTTTAAAGCACATTACACATAGTATGTAATATAGCAACCCTTTCCCATTGGCTACCTGAATGTTCATAATAAACATTATGGAAAAAAATAATAAAAAGTTTTTTTTTTTTTTTTAATGAATAAGTAACAAATTTTTTTTTATAAAAATTGTTGAGCTCCCGTGTTTTACTTTTCGTCATTTAACGAAAATGTGACGTAAATCAAAACATTTGACTCAACCTTCTTTGACTCAATGTTCTTACTCAACCCAGGAATCGTGCTCTGAATAAAACCCTGAGCTAAACAACAGCAACCTTTGCTACTTTATTCTGTGGTAAAATATTCAACATCTGTGGGTTTGAATCCGAGAAAGTGTTTAATCCAGAGTGGTGGGTGGGTGGAGTTTTCAAAGTATGATCATTCAATCTAAAAGCATCACGAAAGTCCAAAGAAAAAGTCCAGGGTGAAAATATAAAGAAATAATTATATATACATTTTTTAAAATCCTAAATGTATGGATTATTTACAAATTATTAATATTTAAAGTCACATTTCACCGTCTTGTAGGGTTGCACGATTTGATCATACACATGACACTGTGATAATTCTGACACACATTGCGACTGAAATTTAAAAATGGACCATTTTGTATTCAAACGTATATATCAAGGCGAACACCAAATAATGGTACAAATGATCTTATTAAGAGGATATTTGCCAATATTCATTTAATGACCTGGAAAGTATTTTTTAAAAATTACAATTCCATATCGCAATTAAACATTTTACGTGATTAACTGTACAGCACAATTGTCTTAAATCGTATGTTTGAAATAAAGAAAGAAAGAAAGAATTAAGCCCATTAATTGATCATAAATTAACATAAAAAGCTCACCACCAGTATACATCACATTATCATCATCAACTGAAAAAAGAATCGCGTAAAAGTATGAAATGTTGATTAGACACTCACCAGAGATCACTCTAGATCTATATTATCACAAAGCCCACGTGTCGATTCCATTTGTATTGCGATTGTGTAAACATCACGATTTTATAAATATCCTGTTACGACAGTAAATTTTCCCCCAGATTTTGTTACGATCCTTAAAACATTTTTGTTTAGCGATCCGAACCAGTTTGATTTAGCGATGCTGTGAGTGAAAGCAGATGAAACTTGTTTTTAACGATAATGCCGAAAGGTGTTTCCAACCACGCCGAGAAACGAAGCTTTTTTCTGAGCGGTTTGCAAAGTTTTCAGGAGTTAAAGTCAAACCGAACAAGTACCACAAGAGAAAGGATGTTCTGTAATCATCTGATGGTACACTGTAACGTCCCGTGAAACCATATCGTTTTTTTTGTTGCTGTTGTTTTTTTTTAACCCCAAATCCTGACAACTGTTTTATACCTGACAAAAATTTCCGATCAATGTTTAAAGTGTGAATTAAGTAAAATGGTTGGCAAAGACTACAGAGGACTCAAGACACAGGACGCTTTGACGCCAAATGATATCAATGAAAGTGTAAGGCTTATAAGGGACCCATGCGCTTTGACATAGTGTGTTTTTGGAGGTCTTAAAAAAGTCTCACCCTGGCTGAATCAACAGTTTGGAATCTGCTGCCAGTATGACACCTGAGCGTTCACACAGGAAGTTTTGCTGTATAGCTCATACACACTTGAATGTATACATGTAATACCTGGTACACATTTAGATCTAGTTGATCTGAACAACTTTCGCTATGCATGTCATTGGCTCTACTCAACAGGAAGTCAGTTATTTTGGGTTGTTTGCAAAAAGCACACAATGGAATTTGATATACTCCTCCTAGGGGATTTATACGATCGCCACTAAACTGATTCCAACATGATCTCAAGACATTCAGGGTGCAAATTAGTGATGGGATTTTTGATCTCTCAAACGATTCAGCCAGGGTGAGGCTTTAAACCTATGGCGGAAAGTAGCTAATAACTTACTTAGTTATATATAATTATAGAGTTATACATTATGTCATAGTGGTATTGGTATTTCCCCTTTAAATGCATGTGGCCACTGTCTTTTTGGTGCGCCCGGGTGGCAATAGCGCTGGTGCTTGGGCCCGATCAGTGTTGGTTTTTTCTAAGATGCAAAATGTACTCATCCATCCATTTAGGCCTCCATTCTGTAGGCCAACTAGGGACCGTGGAGTCCAGTGGTGATTACCATTGTATTTATTCCCATTTTTACGACTGTGGCGGGACCTCCAGTCAACATTCACATGCGCATTCACACACCACGGGGGCAATCTGGGAACGCCAATTAGCCTAATCTGCAAGTCTTTGGACTGTGGGAGGAAAACCGGATTACCCAGAGGAAACCCACCAAGCAAGGGGAGAACATGCAAACTCCATGCACCGAATCGAACCCTCGACCCTGGACGCGCAAGGCGACAGTGCTAACCACTACGCCACCGTGCTGCCAAAATGTACTAATCGCCTAAAATTATCAAGAAGGGAAAATTTAGTAAAGGAAGTAAAAGAAGAAGAAAAAAAAAACAAGGTGTGAACAAATACAAATCTCCTGTTAACGAGGGTGCTCAACGCTATAGTGTGCAGTCGGATTGGGACGCACCCCGGGAGAACCCGGCGAGGGAAAAACGCAGCAGGCAATGGGGCGCGTTCCAATCCGCGTCAACGGCGCACGAGGATGCGCACTGCATCGCGCGCGGGATAATGACGTAAGCGCACTGAGTAGTGCACTACACATCGGATAACGAGGCGTTTGGCACTCAGCACGTCGGATAGAACCGAATTATTATTACTATTATTATGTATTTAAGTATTATTTATGTACAAAATAAAAGTCTTTGCAACCCTACGCATACCTCTCCCTGTTTTACACACACACATACTCACACACACTTCAACACATTCATGTGTCGGGTTTTAGAGGCCAGGCCAAAAAAACAACATGCACGTCTGTGTTTACATCAGGGTGTACGAAATGCAGCTAGTTGTGATATTGTGCGCGAGCGAGTGTTAATGCTGAATAGACAAGGTTGCCTGCAGGGTGTGTGTGTGAGAGAGAGAGAGAGAGAGAGAGAGAGAGAGAAAGAGTGTAGGAGAGAGAGAGACTCGTTTTCACCCATTACATTACACCCAGCCCCGACTGTAGACTCCCAAACAAACCTTTTGTAAAAGTGGAGAAAACGCAAACCCCCGCTAGTCATTACCTGATCCTCCATGTTCCCCGGCTCGCCCCTGATCCCTGTGTTTATCTACAGAAGCCGTGTGTTTTCTCAGGCCGTTGTTCCTCCCGACTCATTGTGTGTCAGTTTCAGCCCCCCGAAAAAAAAAGAAAAGAAAGAAAAACCGGAAGCCAGACACGGCCATTTTTCTCCCCTCCCCCCTTTTCACCCACTTTCCTTCACTCCTGACTCGCACGCGACTAAGCGACAGCGCGTCAAACCAATCAGAACGAGGCATCTTTGAACTTGAGCCAATCAAAAAATTTAGGAGGCGGTACTTCCCTACCCAGTAACCGGTATTTAGCAAGGGTTTGCCCGGATTCTTGGTTAGGGCTCGATCTCAAATAGATTCACATTCCCTACCTCTGTACCCTTAATTATACTGAAAATGATATTCTGTGCTCCGTATTTAGTGCCATAACTAATTAACAAGGAGGTATTTGTGATGTAACCTTTGCTTCTACAGTCTGTGGTGTATAGAGTAGTCTTAACATGATTGTAATACAACAGTAATATACATACATAAATGAAAGGTGATTAAATATAACTTTTTAAAAATATTATATTATATTATATCTTATGTTAATATGCACAACAATGGTCAGTTTTATTTATTCATGAGTTATAGTCTCTCTCTCTCTCTCTTTCTCTCTCTAACTCTTTTATTAACTTGTGAAACACTTGTTTCAAAATTATTAGCACCCCCACAATTTCCAGTGTCATTTATTTAGAAGATGACTTAATAAATGAATTAATGAATGAATTAAGGGTGGAAATAATTTCCCATACCTGCTTTGTTTTTAAATGTCTATATTATTTGAATAAGACATGCATTTCTATTTATATATTTCGTTTATACAAGTGGACCCATTTCTCTTGAAACTTGCAAATGTTTTGTAGATAACATTAAATGTACAATTTTGTCCCTGATAGTGTAAAAAAGCTTGCAGTGATGCTCAAGTTCAAGTCTTTCATATTCCTGTTGTATATCCTTTACTCAAAGCGTCTACCTTTAACATAGGAAACAAAAAATGTAAACTCTAAAGTCTCTATCTTTCAGCAGAATTTTGTAGTCTCAAATCTTGACAATGTTTTATAGCTCTGTTATTGTTCTTGCACTGTCTCTTAGTGGACGAATGACCACTGAGCGAAGCCGGAGAGCCTTCAGCAGATGGGATGTGAACTCAGACCTGGAGCTCTGGCACTGGAATCAAAGCTACGAATTCACACAATGCAGAAAGACTCAGAGAAATCTGCTTAGGCCAGCAGCCCGCTCCACACACTCCTGCGCCGGCAGGCTGTTATGACTAAAGCAGCAGGAGTGAGAGGGTTTATGTCACTGCTGGAGTCCCTCTGGATGAACCGTGTCTGTGTGTGTGTGAGAGAGAAAAAGTGAGAGAGCGAGAGAGAGAGAGAGAGAAAGGGAGTCTTTGGCTCTGCTTCTCTGTCCTTGTCTCCATCACGTTGCTTTAATCCCCCACTGGGGCTCCCGTATTTAATAACTCTTTTATTCCCAGCAGGACGTCAGGCTTCTGACATGCTGCTCACTTTTCTTTTCTTCTCTTGCACTATAAATTAGGCACATTTGCATATACTGAAAGCACAAAAAAGCTTCAATATTAGTGAATTAATATTAGATTGGGTTTTAAGAGTATTTGAGTTTATACTTCATTAATTTTTAACTCATGATCCTTCAGTATACTGGCGATAGATAGATAGATAGATAGATAGATAGATAGATAGATAGATAGATAGGAATTTCTAACAATAAAAAATGTTAAATTTGAATCCAACCCTTTTCCTAGTTACAATATATATCCATAAGCATTAAATTATTATTAAAATATTAATACTACGTTTTTCTTTTCCTGAAGTAGATATACATACGTACACACAAACACACATACAGAGTCTGTCAAAGAATATACACACACTTCAGGAAAAGAAAAATAGTATATTTTGTATATGTATATGTATATTATATTAATATAATAATTATATATACACAGTATATTATAATAAAATAATAATAATTATTAAAATAATAAACTTATTCATAATAAACCCTGCACAATAAATAATCTAAGTGTTAATTAATAATTCAGGCAATAAAGTGAAAATAAAGCACGGATCCTGAGATCTGAGAATAATACCAATACTTTTATTGAAAATCAACATATTACACTTTTCATCCATTTATAGCTACATGTAATGTTAAGGAACGTGCACAAAACATGTTCCAGTGCCCTCTTTTGCACTGGAGCAGCTACAGTATGTAATGAGGTCAGCTGATCACTTCCTTCAGCAGGGAACATCACATTAATGACAGCTCTGTTAGAAATGAAGAAGTGACACTTTACACTTTATAATCCCTGATTAAATCACTATCATGCTTTAAGCATGTAATAACTGTAAAGCTTGACAGGTTTTAACCCTCCTACAGCTCCAGTGACATCACAAGAGATGAAGGATTTCTTTCCAAAAATACTTTTCCTTTCCTTCCTTAAACTGATTTAGGGTGAAACTTTTATTTTCCACATATAAACATATTTAAACATGTATAGTACTGTATAGTGTAGGTTCCTGAGTAAATGTAAGGCATCACAGTCAAAAGTTAAGTACAAGGGGCGTTCAAGTCAAACCGGGACTTGTGAGTGAAGGTGTAAGAGCGATTGACGTTCACAGACGACTTCAAGCAGCGTGGTACAGTCAGTGTAAAAGTCACGGTAAAACATTTGAATGGTGCAAACGTTTGTTTGCCGAAGTGCATACATCGGGGAATGACCAGGAGTTCCTGGGAGACCGTTGTTTCAGACGGATTATATAGAGGAATAAGGGAGTTTTTACTCTCAGTACTGTGTTCTGTTATTCAGCACTGTCCCACTTTGACTCGAACACCTCTTGTATATATGTGTACACAGTATATTAGTGAATTTAAGCATTGTCTTTAAACCAGACATTAAAGCACCTTACGTACTGGATATCACCAGCGTAAAATTAATACAAATATTAAATCCGGACAAGCCCTTGGTGGGAGTCAGACGGAAACTCTGGCTGCGTTTAAGTAAACTTCATCTCATCTTCTCGAAGAAGACGCTTCAGAATAACATGTATTAACATACACAGCGTATTGTAATCACACACACACACACACAGAAACGAACGTACAAACACACCTTGACTATTGTGATACATAGAGAATATCATGATCATGATCAAGTCGTTCAGGATTTACAGTGTTTCAGCGAGGCAGCAACACAACCTCCTTCATTCCCACGTACACCATGTCCTTTCCTCCATATTCTTCTCTCTCAGCTAGCATCCTTTCTGCATTTTAGGTGAGGCCTTAAGGGCGATATAGGGCAGCCCGAGAGCCCAGTTATCCCGAGGCCAGTACTTCAGGTTGGGGAGTGAGTACGGGATCTCCCGGCTGGCGTCCAGGTAGGCGATCAGTGTGCTCCCGTACGCCGTAGCGACCACGATCAGGATGTGCCTTCAGTCGGCAAAACACAAAACAGGCACAGGACGTTAGGTGTTAGTCACTACACCAACAAATCAAAGGCATCATCGTTGATATTTTTCTTAAGCAGATGTAACATTTACTGTATGTAAGGAAGTCTCCAGTATCAAAGGTACAGCTCCACCTTCAGGACAACAGTGTTTTTTCACTTTGTGTTCTCTCGATATTATGACAAGCATCGAAAAATATAAAATATATAAAGATATAAGAAGAAACTTCATTCTTTAGTAAATTAAAATAGAAAAAAACGTTAGTGAATCTCTATGCTTCTCTAAGAGAAATAAAACACTTCTTTTACTTCTGTTAGAGGAAACCAGTCACCATCATTACTGATTATTCTTAAATTTATAATATTTATAATATAATATTTAAAATGATTTATACATTTATAGCCGCATGCCCCTCACAGAGTACTCTTTAAACTGGAATGTTACTCACTCATTCACTCACTCATACCGCTATACCGCTTTATCCTGTATTCAGGGTCGCAGGGACCTGGAGTCTATCCCAAGAGGCTTAGGGCACGAGGCAGGGTACACTACGAGAAATTTGGGAACACCAATCGACCTAACCTACATGTCTTTGGACTGTGGGAGGAATCGGAGTACCCGGAGGAAACCCACCAAGCACGGGGAGATCATGCAAACTCCATGCACACAGAGACGGGAATCGAGTCTGGCCGGGAATCGAACCCGGACCCTGGAGGTGCAAGGCGACAGTGCTACTTGAATGTTAATTTGGTTTATTATAAAGTACATTATAATCTGCTAGTCTGGTGTTTCTGAGCCATTTTTGTACGATTTTTCTTGTTTAGCAAAATAAATAATGAAATAAATGAAATAAACCAAAAAAAAATATTACTTTGATGAATTGTATTGAATGGTTTGTTTTCCAAACAGGTGTAAAGTGTGCATTGGTGCATTTGCTCCCCCTACTGTTTACACTAAACATTACACTTTACATTCTTTTCACATCAATCACTTTTTGAAATAATGAAAAAATATACAGAATAAATAAGCATGCATATTTTTCTATTTCTCAAATTTCCCATAAGGTTTCATTTCAAGTCACAGCTATCACAATGCTTCTTATAAAAATATTTGAGTAATTTTATTTCATTTTAATTGCTTGGTGTATTTATCAGCTTATGTTTTTCTGACCCACGCACACACTACGGGCAATTTGGAAATGTTGAATAGCTTATTCTGCACGTCTTTGGACTGTGGGAGGAAACCGGAGCACCTGGAGGAAACCCACCAAGCACGGGGAGAACATGCAAACTCCATGCACACAGAGAGATGGGATTCGAACCCTAGATCCAAGAGGTTATCTCCAATGCGCTGTACCAGCTCTTCATTTTAAAACATGTTGAATTTAGAAATTTCTGAATGAATGCGTTCATATAATGAGCTTCACTCAACTTATCAAAGCATTAAAGAGCCAAGTAAGGTTAACGTTGCATGCACGATTTTTATAATCAGATCTCTTTAGGATAGAAAGTTTTTTTTCGTTTAGGACTTCAGTACAGCAGTTGAGAGTGAAATGTAAATCTGCATGGCGCTAGCAGCTCGTACCAGATGCCGTGCATGTAGCAGAAGTTGAGTTTTTGCCAAAAGGTGCAGCCGAAGCGGTCGCTGATCCAGCAGGAGATGGCGAGCACCCACAGGCCGATGGAGGCGCGCGCCAAACGCAGCACTCGCTGGTCTGTACAGCTGGAGAAAAAGTAACGGTATGACAAAAGACAAAAAAATTATTCATGTGTGTCCTGATACCTGATTTGTACATCATGTCCAACATTTGTGTCACTGGATACGATATCATGTATCTTATCAAACTGACCTCTGCTTCTTCAGACTAGGAATTTTAAATTTTCTCTTCTAACATCTAACTATACCTCATGAAAAATATTACTATACTGTATATGTAATGTATTTTATGCTGTCCTTAGTGCTACTGTATATCATCATCTATTTATTTTGCGAAAAAAAGTCAATTCTGTCAGAACTTTTTTTTAAAGTCAAAGTTTAAAGTCTGTATTCTGAGAAAAAATTTAATTCTGAAAAAAAGGTAAAAATTTTAAAAAGAGTCAGAATTCTAAAAAAAATTCAGAACTCATATTTTTTCTATTATTTTCTTCCTTAGCCGTGTCACCTTTATATAATGTATATCGTTTTATAGACAAGGAATAAACCATTTTGTGGTGTGCAGTTATTGGTTTTTATATAT
>JAOVVA010000032.1:14450069-14469776 GCA_028565275.1 Leiocassis micropogon | reverse complement strand
TATATACTGTATATATGCGCCAGCTGTATATCCTGTGGGCTTACCAGTTTATTTTCAATAAGATCACACACTATTTTGTTGTTAAAATAATCAATAGGACTCCACTTGATCCCCTCCTGGACATATTCTTCCTGTTAGGGGAAAAAAAAAAAAAGTCAGAATATAAAGTAACAGATATAAAATGATGTGTAAAGCGAGAGGTCATCGTGCACACAGTACCTGCTCCGCCTTTAGAGTCAGCTCGATAAAGATTTGCTGAAGTTTCTCATTCACAAAGTTTATACAGAACTGCTCGAACCCATTCCTCTGCGGAAGCAGTCAGTTCAGTTAGTTTGGAATCCGGCACTGTAGTTTCAGTATAGAGACTTAAATAAAAATCGGTTCACCTGAAAGATCTCGAATCCGTAAATATCCAGAACTCCCACGCTAAACTCTTCGATGGGCTTCTGCATGGCTTTGTTTATGGCCTGTACATTAGGGTAGAGAACACATTCAGTCATTTTATATTTCAAACCCTATGAGCAACAAAATGAGGCGTATTCAAGTCAAACCGGGACTTTTGATTATGCAGAATAACAGAACACAGTTCTCCCTTTATTTACAACTCCCTATATGTCTCTATATAATCTCCTGCTACACTGATGCACCTATCCCGGCGTTTCACTAGCGCTTGGACACCATCAAGGTAGAAAGTTTTCTCGGTATGATGAAACTGCTGGCCTCCCAGGAACTCCAATAACAGCCCTGACTTGTGGTGAGGTCAGGACTTGTATACGGGATGTGGCAATAACTTCCAGAGTGCCTGTAATGTACAAGTGGTGTAGGTAAATGACTGTGTGTACAGTTCCCGTCGATATTCAAGTTATCCATCGATATCCATGGATGAGGCGTTCCACTCGCTGAATGTTCACGGGAACGACTGCAGTGGGGTCTGAGCCACCGCTGCCGGCCGAGATCGTCATTCACAGAGGTTCGGCCTTCTTTAAAATTCATATGCTTTATTGCAGCTAAGAGTCTCATCACAGAACTGTGCTTGAAGTCTTCTGTAAATGTCAATTAATATAACACCTTCCTTTATCAGAAATATCATTACAAGTCCCTGTTCGACTATGAACACCCCTCATAGATTTTGCCACAATGAGCACATGAATGTGTTTGTTACAGCTCATAACCTTTTACATACAGTATACTGATTCAGACATGTGTAATTGCCTACACAGTGAAGTTTTCCAGAAGCAGATGTCTGTATAGCATTTATGCAAGGAGTGTCAGCATGTTATAACAGTCCTAGATAATGTTTTTGACATGTGAGAAGTCTTTGTGACAAAGAAGCTTACATTTTCATGGGGACCTATCAAAAAAAATGACTGTGCATGTGTTTGTGTGTCTGTGTACAAACAAATACAAATGAGAAAAATCATTATCTGCCTTTTGTCATTTTTTTTCTATAATGTATTTTTGCTCTGGCTGGAGTTTTAACAAGGCCAATTAGATTTTCAGTCTAATGCGATGATATAATCCTGAGATAAAAAGAGCTCGTCCAGGCTTGTTCCAGAGTTCTACTGTTCTCAGGAGGGGTGTGTCTCAGTAGTAGCTCATTTACATAGACACTGAAACGGCGTGTTTGGAAAAGGAGTGAAACAGATTTTTTTTTTAAATGTTAATCTGAGGGGTATTTCAGCTGGAGCATTAGCACACTTGAATTGGTGAAGAAATAATGAAATATAAGACCTTTGATGTTTCTTGGTAACATGACTTTGATCATAGCTGTGATGTAGGATGGAGGAAATGGAGGAAATACAGCACTGCGGAATGTGATGTTAAACTCTGTGAAAGTGTTTTATGTCACACAGTACATTTGTCCGAGTTGTTTTGGAAAAGCTGTAACTCTACTCGTGAGTGTACATGCATAGAGTGTGTAGGAAACCCTGACCTCCACCAGGTAGTCGAAAAGGCGAGCGAACAGGGCCTTGGCGAGAGCGTCACGTGTGAAGCACGCCTGCTCCTGATTCAGGGTCACGTCGATGGATTCGGATTTGCCGCCCCACTTGGAATCCATCTTCCTGCTGGTGAGTTTCTCCTGCAGCCGGTTCTGATCGATGCCCAGCAGGTAGGCGGGAAAGGCCAGCACTGGGCAACACAGAGGGCGTTCAACAGCACTGATAAAACAACTGCTACAATCAAAACCTTATTCAGGCTGGATGTTAGAGGAAATAAAAACCCCTAACATGATGTCAGAACATAGAAACGTGAGCATGCTTACAGTCTGTGCTCTCCACCTGCCCGTAGTTCCCCACCTCGATGAAGCTGATGTTGCCCAGGTGTAAGATTCCAGCTACAATATTCAGGACCTGCATCTGGTTTTCTCCGGGGATCCCGATCACCTGCATGGCTTCCTGCAAAATATATACACACATTCTTCATATCGTCAATCAAGGATACACATACAATAAAATATTGTTGAACACATGGTAATTTCTATAGTAGCGTTAATCGATTTGCATAACAAACATAAATCATAATAAAAACTAATAAACTTTTTAAAAAAGTTATTTAGCAAATATAAAATGCCCTAAAATGGTTCAATCTTCTGAAAGAAAATGTTAAATTAGCCTTCATGGAAGGATTCTCCAATGTCAGAGTCTTTCATAATCGTACGAGATGAACGACGCACCATCGTCTCCTGGAAATCCTTGCTGTCGTTGGTGCCGTCCACTTTGTAGGTTCCTGACTGGTTTAAGTAGGTGTAATAGTCAGGAGTCATGATCCCTAAAGCTTCCTTTTGCTGTGCTGAAGAGCCTTCGATCAACTGGAACCAAAACAAACAGGTGTGACAGTCACAACCATAGGACAAAATGACTTACAAATCTAATTTACTGTATATAAACATGATATGTTCATGTGTTTGGTTTCTCAGATGTCGCTTCATTAGTATGATGAACCACTGATCATCTTCTGCCCATTTTTTTGTCCTTATGTGTCTGTTATAACTTTTAAAACTGATATACAGTTTGATGTACAGTATATCACTCAGTGCTTTTTAAAATTAGATCCGAAAAACAGATTTACTGAAATTTAACGACGTTTGTGCAACAAATCAACAAATCACTTGAAAAAAAAAAAATGCAAGATCCATGCAAAAAAATTTTTTTTATACAAAACTGGCTCATCAGGCCATGAGCACAAAATGTAAATTAAAAAAAAGGGAAAAAATGAAAATGAGTGCGGAACAGACGAGAGGGGAAATGAGGTTGCTGCTGAGGTTGTTACATAAACAAAGGATTTTTTAATTATATCTTTAGGCACTTTTACTGTGACAGTAAAACATTTGTTCCGAATTCTTTATTTAAATCAACATCATTTAGTCACTCACTCAATCATTCTCTATACTGCTGATCCTCTACAGGGTTACAGGAAGCCTGGCGTCTATCCCAGGGCTCTAGGCGGGTTACACCCTGCACAGGGTGGCGGTTCATCACAGGGCACACAAGAACACACACTCATACACCTACAGAGGAACCCCAACTGAATTGAATTGAATTTAATTTAATGTGATAAAATCGGGAGTGGCGATATAACCTACTGTACATATCAAGACATTTGCACCTGACTGTACATTCAAAAATGTGTTGCACTGAAATGGCAAATGTTTTAAAAATCTCTGGATATATTTTTTAACTTCAATAACTATTATAAATATAAATATAAATACTAAATATAAAGTATATATTTTTTAAATGTCAATGTTTCTTTGATTCATTTAAAAACAATGGGAGATGGCAAACGTTTTGAATTGTGCTAATAAATAATAAATAATAAGAAATTAAGAAATTTACATATAACAGGAATAAGCTTAATATTAATATGTAGCATTAAAGCAAATAATAATAATAATAATAATTAAAAAAACTTAGTAGACTTTAAGCACCATATGCCACAATGGCAATAAAAATGTTCACACTGGCTATAATTCGTTATCATATGCGGTAAAAATGCTATACAATCAATATTTATTCTGCAAAACCTGCGAGATCCGGCTGAGCGCAGCGTCAAAAAGACCTCAAAATAATTAGTGACATCAACTGTTTTGTACACCACTGTGTATTTATAACTTTGAATGTGTATGATGTCCACCCTTTACAGGCCAAGATTTGATTATGAAGGCCTTTTTCATTTTACCTCTGCAAATTAATTAGAAAAAGAAAAACCATTAAAGAATAATCTATTGATAGATCTGTGGGGTAAAACGAGTTCATTTCTTGTATGATGTGAGACTTTCTCTTTCAGTTATGTTCTTTCTCACACACTCTGTTTCTCTGTTTCTTTCTCGTCTCTGTCTAGACTTGTGTGGAAATGTGTTTTGCAGCACGACAAAACAACTGCTTTATTTTTTCCCCCTTCTGTTTCTTCATCTGCATTCTCTCTCTCTTTCACACACACATTCTGACCTGGTAGAAAATATGGAAGTTCCTTTCGTTCTCGTTCTGGCTCACGACTCGGGATTTCTCCAGCAGGAAGTTGGAGATTTTGCCTCCGTCTGGTTCTCCTCCTCGGCTGAACTGGATCTCGAAGTATTTCCCCTGTCAGTCAAGACAAGACTGATGCAGCTCACCACAGAAACACACAGTAATTTATGCTTGAAGAGATACGTTATGAAACTCACAAAGCGGCTGGAGTTGTTGTTTCGGACCGTTTTAGCGTTCCCGAAGGCCTCGAGAAGAGGGTTGGACTGTAGGATAATGTCTTTTACATGCTGAGGAAGAAAGAGATACACAAGCATCTCAACAAGGGATCAGTAATTCTTTTAAAATTCATCATACAAATGTGATCTGTGTCTGTAAGGTATAAAACACTTCTGGGTTGAACCGTTATAGGAAAACAATTAATAACAGATCAGTATGATGAAGCGGTGCAGCCACTATTCTGTTAAGTTAACAAGACAAAAAAATGTCATGTTACTGTACAAACCTCCTGCAAGCTTAACCCTGCCCGTTATAAAGCACTAACACTGGAGACTCCTTCCATAAATATTACAATAAATACAATAAATTAACATTAGAAGTACAAGTCTCTGTGAACAAGCACCAACCATAAACTTCTCCCAACCATCCAAGAACAGTTTGGTGATGAACAATGCCGTTTACAGCATTAAGGATCTACGCGCCATATGGCAAAAGTGATAACTACTGTAAGTGGCTCGGGGAATCAAACGTTGAAATTTTGGGTGCATGGCCAGGAAACTTCCCAGACCTTAATCCCATCGAGAACTTGTGGTCAATCCTCAAGAGGCGGGTGGACAAACAAAAACTCCAAAAACTCCAAGCATCGATTATTCAAGAATGGGCTCCGCCATCAGTCGGGATGTGGCGAATTGAAGAGGTCTTGAAAAAGAAGGGTCAACGCTGACAATATTGACTCTTGGCATAAACTTAATGTACAGTAATTGTCAATAAAAGCCCTTGACACATATGAAATGCTTGCAATTATACTTCAACATACCATAGTGACATCTGACAAAAAGATCTAAAAACACTGAAGCAGCAGACTTTTGGCCATTGGTGTTCTCTTGGAGCTGCTGTTAGGGTTTTCCTGACACTTTTTCTGGACTGTGAAATTTCCCAGGCTTTTCTCGCTATGAGCCCCTGGCTTCCCCTTTCTTCCTCCTTATTCCTTACATCGCTGTACCTCCTATGGCTTACTCTTGGTTGTCTGTAAAATCTTCCCCTTCACTTTCCCTCTTTTGATGTGATAACACATGGACATGACACTTATTGCACCCACTTTGCATTCACTCAGGCAATGGTCTAAGAGTTAAAAAACCTCATCCAGAGAGACAGACACACACTGCCATTATCCATGCTGCTGTATGTATCTATGTATGTATGTGTGTGATTGTGTGTTTGTCTCTCTTTCCCGGTCGTCAAGCAAGCTCTAGCGAGGTGCGGCGGGGCAGACACTTCAAACAACTCTTACATCAATTACAACTTTCAAAATGAATCAACACCTCCTAGACAATCAGAATCTTGAACTCAACAGCACTGTGGGCTAAGAGTAAAGAGCTTAACAACATCTGAAAATCTTCCAGAATTTCGAGTACCTGAACTTTAGCTCCACCACCGGACACTTTGGAGATGTAGCCCATGATGTACTTAGCAGCCACTGTTTTTCCTGCGCCACTCTCTCCACTACACACACACACACACACACATACATACATACACACAGATACACACATGTAGATATTAATTAAATCATTCATGGGCATATGTGTGTGATACAAGGATAATAATTATTGTTTCTCTTTTAAATAACTGTACATATTCAATGCATTGTTATATCTGTCTGTTATCTTCCTCAACATCATACATTATTATTGTACCTGTTTTGCTTTTATTAATGAATTACTTTTTAAATTATAAAATACATTTCTTAAAGCATTTCTCTATAAAATATAGAAACAACAACAACAACAACAACAACAACAAAAGTTTGTCACATCACGGTACAAAGTTTTGCACTTAGCTGTAATTTCTCATCTATTTAATTTGCATATGCTTTTAACCTATAGGTTTTAAGATATAGGTAGTCCACGATACGAACGGACCGCAGATCTACGGACACACACACATAATATATAACACCAATATAAAGTATATAGAAAGGAAAGTTGGATTCCAGTGACTTTGTGAATCTCAAGTTCACTTTATTGATACTGAGTACAGTTTGAAGATGCACCCGATATAGGCTTTGTGACAGAGGCCTACAATTGATCAAAAGCCTTCAAATACAGGATGAAAATCTTTTTATATAAAAATCTAATTACACTGTAGTTATGTATTTGTTATGCAAAACCACAGCAGATCTTATCATGCTCTTGCACACACCTTTAACACATTATCTTTTTGATTTTCTCCGTCTCATACCCACAAACACCCACCCACACACACAGACACACACACTCACACACACACACACGCAGCACATAGTTATCACTGTATTTAAAAGTCACATGTTGTCATGTTAGATGTGTATAAAAAAGTGTAATTTACTGAAAAGGGCATCCTCAGATTCTGATGTAAAAATGAGCTCAGCATAGTGAAGGCTGAGACTTGAGATGAGCAGGTTAGCATCGAGTGAGCACTTCTTCTAATCAGGGAGGAAATGATGCTCAGTGTTAGTTCCTCACCATTTCTGAGAAAAACCCAGTAATGTGGACAGGCTGCTCAGAGGATGTGTTAGAAACCAAGAAGCGCTCAGGACATTCGTACTGTAATACTGAAAGTTCATTTATAAACCTGACTCAATTACAGCTTGAGTTAAATCCTTGGCTAAAATAATTCAGGATTGGAACAACTTCCAACATTGTGTAGTTGTGTAGCTAGGAGGGGTAATGTTTCTAATTTGTAACTGAAGTCCGTTTTATCCGTCTCCCCAAGTCTGGTTTTCTGTAACATTACCCAGTGGCCATCTTGAAAGCTCCTGATTGGCCCGATGCACTTATTTGGTGTCATTAGGCCCCGCCCAACAATTTTTAAATTTGTAGTTCAACTTTGTTTCCCCTCTATTTACAGATTAAGTTAATATTTCAAACCTATTGACACTACTTGAAGCAAGTATAAAATATTTTCGGTGACAGCCTTCTATGATTTTCTTAGCTATGTACCCTCTAGCACAATCTAAACAAATAAACTTTAGACCTCAAACTTGTCCTTACTAGGGATGCTACTGATCGCTGAATCGCTGAATAATTAATTGCTCTTAAAAATGTAACCGATTATTAATTAAGTGATAATAATTGCAATCATTTTGCATAATGTTTCTCCAGAGCTCAGGTAGATATTAACATGTACCTCACAAGAGGCAGCTTTATTTTTATTTACATTTAAATGATTCAGGTGTTATCGATTTGTAACACATAATGAATTTGTTGGGCTTGTGCTGCTAGAACCGATTAAAGGAAATTTAAATTACGAAAGAAATGTGCATCCTGTTAGCATTAATTAATAATGATCAACGTGGTCATCTATCTACTTCATGTGGAGTAAAGGAGAAATTTCCATCTGGCACAGTTTTTAGTTTAAATAGCTCCGTGTTAAATCAACAAAGTCTTTGGCCATCCAAATGAAACAATCAACCGGCACACAATATTCAAAACACTTTGTCTCTAAGGTGTTGCGAAATGATGTGATTAGGTGTGCAGCTTCATTTTCGTCACCTGATGATCACACACTGATTCTCACTGTCGATCATCATGTTCCTGTACATGTTGTCTGTTAATGCGTAGATGTGAGGTGGGTTTTCATACTGGGCCTGATGAGAGAGAGAGAGAGAGAGAGAAGGGTGGTTAGAATGAAAGAGCAAGGAGAGGTGTGAAAGAGACAATTGACAGAGAGACAAAGCACAACAGGAAGAGAGAGAGAGAGAGAGAGATACAAAGAGATTGACAGAGAAAGGTTTCAAGGTTTTTTTTATTTGTCGATGCCACCCTATGTGCAGAAATATAGAGGAATCAAAATATTCTTTCTCTTCTCTTCTCTCAAATTCATGTTTACATTGTCAATGCAATATGGAAAGTGCTAAAGAAAAATATCAGCAGTCAGTGCAATATAGAAAAAAAATTTGTATGAAGGTAACAGCAAAGTACTTTAAGAAATACTGTAGCTCGTAAATATCGGAATTAATATACATCTGAGCAAATGTAAAAAAGTAAATCCTGTTAATATACAATTATGTATCCAAATGTTCATTATTTGTAGGATACAAATATACATTCTAATGTATGTCAACATTCAGTAGTTGAGTATGCAGGCATTTGTAAGGTGCAAGACAGATAGCAGCAGTATGGCAGAAGTGCAAAAAAGTGTAAAAGTGCAAACAGTGCCAGATATAACGTTAGCTGTACATGCAACGTTTTGAGTAGGTGTTTGTAAAGAGAGAGAAATTCAGGAAGAGACAGGGAAAAAGAGAGAGAGAGGAAAGGAGGGGACAAATAAGAGAAAAACAGAGTAAAAGTGACTGAATTGAAAAGGGGGTTTGCAGGTAGGAAAAATGGACGACTGAGCGAAAAGAAAATTCAAAAACTGAAAGAGAAATAGAAAGAGAGTGAAAGAGAAAGTAAAAGAGAGAGAGAAACGAAAAGAGAGAGAAATAAGTTAGGAAAGAATGGAAGAGAGAGAGAGCAATAGACAGAACGAGAGACAAAAAAAGAGATGGGGAGAAAGACAGAGAAAGGAAAGAGAGAGACACCAAGGGAGAGAGAAAAGGTGAGAGAAAGATAGAGCAGGAGAGAGAGAGAGAGAGAGGGAGGAAAAAACAGACAGAATATGAAACCAGAGAAACAGCAAAGAAGGGAGGGACAGGAAGATAGAGAGATAGAGACAGGAAGAAATTAAAAAGAACAGAGAGAGAGAGAGAGAGAGAGAGAGAGATAGAAAGAGATGGTTAGAAAGTAAATAACAGTAAGCGAGAGAGAAACTACAGTATGGAGGATCATAAAGATGAGGTAAAAATCAGATCATTTGGCTGATGGTCAGAAGCTACGAAGCAAGCATAGCCACTAGTTTAGCAAATGAAATCATGCTCAAGATCTTCACACTGTTACGTAGTTCCAGATACACCTCTGAGAGAGCTCGGCCAATCAGCTCTCTCTAGACCTCCGCCTGCGAGAGGTTACAGCATCACCCGGGAATTGAACTTGCGTTCTCCGGATGATAGGGCGAGCACTTTACCACTGCGCCACTCGGAGGTAGTCAAGCCGCTTTTAAAATCATAATCAAAATGAGTAATTTAACCACCATTCAGTTTTCCAGTTATAAAAATGCAGTACATCATGCAAGTCAATCAAGGCAAGGATTACATGCATTAGCCTTATTGCCATTCCCAAGCCCGATTGCATCAGAAAGGGCATTCGGCGCAAAACCTATGCCAAGTTGCCCCGCAACACACCAACAACAACAACAACTTAGAAGCACAAAACAAACTTCTTTTTTTGTTCACAGGATTTTCACAAATACCAAAAATCTTGTACCACCCTTATAAATTATTTTAATTGGTAAAAATGGGTTTAAATCCAGATTAACAAACGATAAGAATTTTTTTTACACGTGGTGTGAAAAGTTAGCACAACCGCTAACAACTTACTAATAACATCAGTAGCTAGCTTGCTAGCTAACTAACTAGCCATACTATATTAAATTACATTAGCTACCATATTTAGGCTAATCAGATATCAGCTAAATGAACATTTGACTGGGCAATACAACAAGGATTCCCTTCTGCAGTGGGCTAAGAAATGTAGCATTTTTCCACCAATCTGTGTGACAAAAACAGATACACATATAAAGGAGTCACATGATCATTGCGATCGACTTACAGCTCCTTGGTAAAGCTCAATCTCTCGATCCGTGAAATACGGCATCTGTTTAAAAGGATTCACTGAAATCAAGACAGATCCGATGTAGGTCTAGGGGTTAGAGTTAAGGACATTATCCATTTGATTTTAAAGGTACAGTATTATACTATTTGTTTGCCTAAGACTTAGAAGTCTGTAAAATATGTCTGTTAATTTTCACAGATCAACACAGATCCAGCATTCTGGCTGCTTGATATTCTTTCTGTTTCTCTCCTTTTCCAAACATGTAGTTTCAGTATCTGTGAATTTCTCGGGGAAAAATAAAAAAATGTAAAAAAAAAAAATCGAAAAAGTGAATTTTGCATAATATGTTCCTTTTAATGTACTCAAGTCAGTAATAAATATTTTGAATATATATATTCAATATATATATATTGAATATATATATTCAAAATATTGACTGAGTTGAGTCTATATATATATATATATATATATATATAATTTTTTTTTAATTAAGTAAATTAGATAATTTATTAAGTCATTATTTAATCAATAAACCCAATAATGTGTGTGTGTGTGTGTGTGTGTGTGTGTGTGTGTGTCTGTTTGTGTGTGTGTGAAAAAAACAAAGAAGTTGCCATGTGAAAAGAGGAACGGCTCGGTACTGCTGATCCACATGCTGTGTGTTATGTAAGGTGTGAGTTACACACTTTAACCCAAAGCAAAAGCCTCTGCAATTTCATAATCAGCCATTCATCAGTTAGAACCTGTTAATATGAACAATCATATAAAGTCATGAGATAAGTTGTAACAATGTTTAAATTTTATATTTACATGTGTGTGGGTGTCACTATAACTGAATGTATTAGTATGAAGATTAAAAGTCTCTTCTTCTGATATGATTGATGCACTTTGATCACTTCCTCTAGTTAATGTTCAGCTCCTATTAGAGGAAGTGAAAACTTGAGCCGGAGGGTTAGTTTTTTTAGACATGTTAAGAGGACGAAGAAGAACTAGCAACCACTGATTAGCATTCTTTCAATGTTTAGCAAGTGCGTTTTTTTTTTTCTCCTTACCACAGCGCTGTTACAGTCTGGATTCTGATTGGTCAAAGGGTGGTGATTATCTTTAGAGTTTTCAGCTCTATGAGTTATGCAGCTGCAAATCATACGCTTATATAATCTCGATCATTCTAATCAGCTATAATAACCTGATATTTACATTTTCGACACTCTTATCCAGAGCGACTTACAAAAATGCTTTGAAGTTTCCATTATTGGATAGATCCTTACACAGGGTTACTACTGTTGAGAAGGTTTTTTTCTTTTGTTGTTGTTAAGTAACCCAAATATTGAATAAACAATATACACCTGTATATATTCCTGCTTATATCCCTTTATATCCCCATTTTTTTAAATTCATTGCAATATCTATTATTTAATTACTGCACAGTACAGTACTATGATAAAGTTGTACCAACCCACCTACCTACCAACGGTTTCCATAGTAGGAACTTACACAGGGATTTGTGTATGGTGAATTGTTCACATAATTTAATGGTAATAATAAATGGATTATAAAACACAATGGTGGCACGGTGGCTTAGTGGTTTAGCACTGTTGCCTTGCACCTCCAGGTTCCGGGTTTGATTTCCACCTCGAGTCTGTGTGCATGGAGTTTGCATGTTCTCCCTGTGCTTGGTGGGCTTCCTATGGGTACACCAGTTTTCTCCCACAGTCCAAAGACATGCAGACATGCGTTCCTAAATTGCCCATAGTGTGTGAATGAGTGTGTGTATGTGTGTGCCCAGAGATTGACTGGCACCCTGACTAGGGTGTACCCTGCCTTGTGCTTTAAGTCTCCTGGGATAGGCTCCAGGCCCCCCACGACCCTGTACACAGGATAAAGCAGAATAGACGATGAGTGACTGAGTGAGGCGACATTTATGTAACAGCACTTTGAAACAGTTAATAAGTTTTCCACCATGTTCAAGTCTTCAGGACAGAAATTGCTATCTATCTATCCATCCATCCATCCATCTTTATTCAGACCCCCTGTAGTATCTATTTGTAACCTTCTGGCTAAATTTTTAAACAGCTGTTGCTAATTGCATTTCTAAACACAAGATTTAAATAAGTTTTCTATGGTTCATGCCTGACATCTATTTCAATCGCTTCCCCCAGTCATCTTTGTAGAGGAACTGAAAATTTGCATGGTGAAATTAGTAAGAAATGATAGCTTGATTAAAAAGTAATACCAGTCAGTTAATCAGTAAAGTGAGTGCAAACTGTGAGTATAAAGCCACTACAGATGGGCTCCAAGTGAAAGGATACAAAGATGTAGTCGTCCAAGTATCTCTTCTTCAGGTTCTCCACAATGGCATCCTCAGTGATCTTGGAGAGGAGCACCATGTCGTCCACACCGCTCTGTTTGACATTCTGACTCTGCCAGTGATATTTGCTGGCCTGAAGGAGAAAATCACAATGACACTGATGTCTAAGCTGTATACTTAATGACAAAGTTTACTTGCAGAGAGGAGGTACAGCGCTTTGCATAACTATTCACCCCATTTGATTCGTTATATATGTAGGGCAAAAGCATTGAGACAAAAGTGAAATTCAATGTTTTAGTGACATTCTTAAATTTCTTAAAAAATGGCAACCAAGATAGTAAAAATAATTTGTTATTTTATATGCAATTAGATTGCTATAAAATGATCATTATTTAGTGTGAAGTCCTTTATTCTATGAAATTTTCTGGATCCGGCTGAGTATAGAGTTAAACAGACATCTGCAGTCCATTGTCCAACATTTTGCAATTGGGTTTAGGTCTGAGGATCAGCCAGGCCATGGCTCCAGAACCTGAATATATACGTATGTTGTATATATACACAGGCATATATATATTTCTAAGAAACATAAAAATGATGGATACAAAAAGCATGCTCCCTTTCCTGTAAAACCCTAAATTAGTTCAGGTGTGTCATCGTAAAATCACATAATTTGTCATTGTAAATCACATAATTTATTGAATAGAGTCAAGCTGTTAGCAATGAAAGTGTCATGTGACCTCAATATAATTTTTTTTGTTTTTGAGGTTTTAGAACAAACAGGGTCATGAAGACCCAAGAAGCTGGACTGAACAAACTGGAAAAAGTTTTTTTTTTTTTTAAATCCCACTTGTTTGACAGAACTAATTCCATTGCCTCCACTGACCCAAGTTGTCCTGGGTGGACATTTATCTGTTTTAAATGCACCACATCTTTTTTAATCAAAAGAAAAGTTATTAAGGAAATACTGTTTCATATAATGTGACCTTCACTGCAAAAAGTGATATCTTAATGAGTGACACTATCTCGAATCTAATCAAGTTTATCGAAAAATAAACTTTAAACTTAAACTAAAAAGAACAGAAGATTATTAACCCTATTTCTAGGTAAGTTTTACTATTTTTTTAACCTATCTTTCTTGTTCTAATGGCAGATAATCTTGTTGTTTTTAAGCATTTATTCCTTCAAAGAAGTAAAATTATTTGCCAATAGAACAAGAAATTCACGTTGCTGCAGTCATGTTGTTGATCAAGATATTGCAAAATCAATGAATACATCTACTCAGATCCTATGATAATTCCATATGTAAATCCACCTGTTTGGGGCAATTCCAAAACCTTAATTTCATCTCCTGTTATGTTGATAATTTCAAACACATCCTGTAAACATTCCACTATTTGTTCTGCTAATAATAATCTTAGAGGCATGCATGAAAGGATGACCAGAAACAAAAAGAAAAACACCTTCTCCAGCTGATTTTACAAACTACATTAAGTGACCCCCTGCATTTGATAAATGATTTTCAATCGTTCTTAGAAAAATACTGTTCTGCTAACATAAAACTGATATAAAGCCTGAATACAAGCTCTTACAATGCAATTCCATTAACATTAAAGGTCCCATTTTTTTTTAATCACCTTAACACAGCTCTCGGATCTCCCTCAAAATGTGTGTTAATGCTTCAGCTGAAATATCCTTTAGATAATCCTGATCTTTTTCATACCTTAAACTCCCTTTATTTCACGTTTCTTCCAAACACTCAGTGTCACTGTCTATGAAAATGAGCTACTGCTGAGCCACGACCATCCAGAAAACAGGAGAGCTGAGCGGCAAGGTCAGGGAGGGTATCTTCTTATATGAGGTCACATTAGGGGGGAAATCTAACTGCAAAAAGAGCTGAGACCCTAGCTAACACAAAAATGTAAAAAGAATTAAATGTAGGGGGGAAAAAATGCCTTTTTTTGTGTGTACAGGTACACTGGAGACCCATCTGAATGTCTAAACATGTCAAAAAAAGAGAATTTTGCATTATAGGCCATCTTTAAATAATTGTAGTAAAAATGAAAAACCTTAACAAAAGAAAAACAAAATAACTAGCCAAGCTGTATTTGGTAAAGGGTACAAATAGATATTACAGATGATGCTTTTACTACGTATTAACACAAAGCCAGTTGGTCCAGTTGATATAAAGAAAGAAAAGGAGCTCCTGTGTTGCTTAAGTGGAGGAGGACGTTACAAAACCCTTTGTGATTGAGAACCCTGAGACAGGCGTCTGAAGAAACGTGTAATATGAACTAAGAGCTTTTGTTTCTGATTCCTCTTTTTAGAAGCCGCTGGACTTCCAACCACATGTTGGACAAAATACTGAACTGAGACGACATTATGCCTCCAAGTGTCACGGAAACAAAATGGTTGAGGGAGAAAGCACTTCAATAGCGTTTTATACGATCCACACAATACCTGAGTATAATCAAAAATTAACTACACTTTTATGAAACAAATGTTCATCTGCCAATCACATTTATATTTCAAAAATTTCATGCCCCTAAACGTAACTTTACAAATTTTGATGAAAAATGATGACCCTGATGAAAAAAATTCCTTTTTTTCTTATTTCATCTTTCACAGCTATTACTTAAACCCAACACCCAAATATCACACCATGAACCATTTTTATGGTCAAAGCCAGGATTCAAGGCACTAACATGCATCCTTGGTGATCGCATCTGAGACCTGAGACCTTTGGACCTCATGTTATGAACCCGTCTCCAGTGACAACTTGTGATTTGATGTCATGCACTGTTTCCGCTGGAGAAGGTCTGTCACACACACCACCTCTGTCTCCGCTGCAGTTATTTCAGGTGGAAATGTCCTGCAAATACTATCTCATGAACCTGTATGAACCTGTAGACATTGTAATTTTGTGGTCTGAGAAAAAACAAAAAAACACTGAAACTAAATTAGCTATCAGGTAACATAGCAGCTGCCCTGCTTCTGTTTTATCTTAGTCTTTATTGCTTTGCCTAGCAGCAGAGAAGTTCAGCAAGATTTCATTAAAGATCTTACATTAAAGAACATATGCAATATGACCTCTGAATGTGGTTTAAATGATCAGAACACAGTGTACTTTGACTGGCAGCACAGAGAGTGTAAGCCCCTCCTACTGAAAGCACACCCAGTTTTGCTCTGTTGTCTCAGTGCCATGTGTGGCTGTGGCATCATCAGAATCTAAACTCTGAAGCTTAGTGATACATCTTTTTGCACTATTTGGTCATGTATAAAATCAATTGTAATGAAATTTTTTTTTGTCTTCAACAAAACTCAACACTTTTTTCTTGGTCCAAGTTGCTGCCAGTGACAAACACAAAACACCATTAAAGCATGAGTTTGTTATATAAAATAAATTAATTAATTAAATATAAACTCAACCAACACTATTATTGGAACTAAACTGCGTATTTACATACGATTTTACTAACGTGGAGTTAGGGCGTTTTGCTAAATTATTTAAAAAAATTATACTAATAAAACAATTGTAATGAAGAATTTAAGCATTAACAGGCATCGTACGACTCAAACAAATAATGCACAAGATCTTTTCTAATACTTTTGAATACTTCTTGCTTTCAACTCTAATGTTGATAAACCCTCTAAACTAAATACTTTACATCTGGGAATCACCCTGAATACAATAATGCACAAGAATTATTATAGTGCATAGTGGCATGCATTAGTTTGAGACCTGTAATATCGACTGCAGAAATAAAACAGAAAGAAGGCATTGAGGCCTCTCTATAAATACACTTAGCTCTACTGTGGTAATGAGAACAGGAAATAGAACAGACTGTTCACAGTCTTGATACGTATAATGACATTATGTTCGTATAATGTATTATGATATATCCAACAATGGCAGAGATTTATTGTAATTATTATTAAATTGAGGGACTAATAAGCTTAAGAAAGACTAAAACAACCTAGAAAAAAATCTAACTTTGTGGTGTTTTTTTTTCTCAAAACATAGTGTTAGTTACCGTATTTCATCAACTGCCTCAAAGGAGATGTTCAAAGACGATTCGAGAGTTGGGTTTAATGATGGCAAAATGTGTGACTTTTAATGATGTCTATATTGATTAGTACCTTTGTATAGAGGAAAAGTTACTCTACCAACCTGTGCAATTTGATCAACCTATGTCAATTAATAAAACAGTTTTTCAACTGCATTGGAATCATAGCTAGAAAGAACCCATCAATATGGATCATATGAAGGCATGAGACTAAACTAGTTTGGTTTTTGATGATGTGTTTTTGATGATGCACAGTTTCAATGTGCTGTGGCTCAAACCTAATGCAGGCCATAAGTGAAAAGATGTAAAACATGTGAAACATAAGTGAAACATGGTGGTGGCAGCATCATTCTCAGGAGATTAGTTTCATCCTCAGAACCTTAGCGCGTCTTATCAAAATTGAACACAAAATGGATGGAGTAAAATACAGAAGGTAAAAGAATAAGAGGACAAGAGATAAAAGGTAGAAGTAAGGTAAAAGTAAGTTAAAAAGTAAGGTAAAAGTACAAGAGAACTTCAGTCTGTTTTTGTTAAAAGTTTCTGGTGCACACCAGATAATTACAGGGTCTAAATATAATTTTTACTCCAGATAAATCTAAAAACTTTAAAAAGATTTAAATAGTTTTTTTTCAAGGTCCAGGATATGCTTCAGACAGGAGTATGAACTAAAAAAATAAAAAATTCTTAAAGATATTATATTATATTATATTATATTATATTATATTATATTATATTATATTATATTATACAATCACATACATTAGATTATATTCATATTGCTTTATATCATTATTTAATTAGTTAAAATAGTTATTAAAAATAATATTTTTATACTCATCTGTGAATAAATATAAACAAGAAAATTTGTTTAACATATATTGCACATCAATTAAAAAATATATTAATAATATTAATAATATATGTAATCAATATATTTTTGCAGTACAATCACATTAATTTTTTAATCTTTAGCCTATATTGTTTCTTTATTTTATATTTAAAACCCATAATAAACCCATTGTTTAACAATCATCCAAGCGTGTTTAAATTCAGTGAGTAGTTCTTATAAGTCATCTCTGTACCGCAGCTTACTGAGGCAAAGCCTCAAGGCTTTTTCGTTTGGTTTCATAGCATGGAAATCTATTCTTTCTGAACCACATCAGGCTCTTTGCGGGTTATATCCCTGTAACGTGATATAACAGAGGTAAGGTGTTCCCACAACACAGCTGAAACACATCTCATTCACATACATAAGTCGAAACAGTCCATAACACTGGAACTGAACATTTGCTGATATTAAACTTACTGCATGAAGGTTAACAAAAAAAGGGTTCATCTTCTATGTATGTACATTTTGTGTGCACACAGAAAATAGCCTGTGTATGTGAGAAACTTGGTAAGAACCTATTTCGAAGACCGCATCGCCAAACTGGTGTCTAAACAGGAAGATAGAGAAAATATGACCTCATATGTGTGAACAGGGGAAATTAAAAAAACAAAAAAAAACATGCAGCATGTCAGAGTTTTAATGTACATACTTAAATGTGTTCATTTTATATTAATAAACTTGTTCTTATAGGATATTTTTTCTATGGTTATATTTTCTGATATGGTTAAGTTTTCTGTGTTCATTAAATGTAGAAGGAGTCTTCAGTGTCAGGGCTTTGGAACAGTCAGGGGTAAAGTCATAACTTGAAGTTTTCTAACAAACTCAAGGCCTTTTATTTATTACTTGGTGCACAATATGAATTTGACCTGCTTTACCATGACTTCCTTTGCCCATAATGTCACCCTAGCTGGTAGTGAAACTGTTTCATGGAACATATCTCCCATGCATATCTCGATGAACCCCTGCATCTAACACTTTAATTCAATTTAAATTAAATGACTCAAACATAACCAGCATAGAAAACCAATGAAACGTGATCAGAAAGGGTGTAATTAGGTTGGCAAATGTTCGCATCTCATCAACCCCCACTCATTCTTTTTTCACTTTAAAGTGAAGTACTTTTCAATGAAGTTCACTAGTACCATGTATATATTAATCTCACAGTCCTGCTGTCACCCAAACAGGAAGTGTATATGGTGACAACAGGACCATGGTGACAACAGGACCAGGGCAATTACTGTAGGACCGCAAAGACATGGTTAGAAATGTTTACTTCAACTTATTTTTCACTGTCTAGCCATAAAAGGTCATACACATACAATATTTTGTTGGACCACATTTAGCTTTTATTACAGTGGTGATCGATTCATGTGTGAAGATTTTTTTCATGCTCCCAAAATCACTCTTTTACTGCAGTCCTGGAATATGTGCCATGAGAGAAGAAAAACTGCAAGAATGTGATAATCTGGCCATTTGGTACATTCTGGTTATCAGCTGACTTCATTTTATTGCCACATAATATTATTGAGCCTAGACCTGAGTAACTGAAGCAACTCCAGATCATAACACTGCCTCCAGAGGCTTGTACAGTTGACACTATGCATAATGGGTGCATCGCTTTATGCGCTTCTCATCTTAACCTGACGCCCCCATTGCTCTTGAATAGGCCCAATCTGGACTCATCAGGTCAAATGACCTTTTTCCATTGCTCCAAATTCCAATCAAACTGAAGCCTTTATTTCCAGTGTTGGGTGTAACGCGTTAAAGTACTTGGATTACTTTTTTGATATAATGAGTAATCTAACGCGTTAGGTCCGCCATTTAAGTACTCAGTTATTTAGTTACTTTTTCAAAAATTTAATCCCTTATTTAGACAATTTATGTAATCCGTGAGCTACGTAGACAGCAGCGATTCCCAATCCCTTAGTGTGTGTGTGAAAGTCGTCCTACAAGCCCCGCTCCCGATAACCCACCCCCTCTCTGTTATTCCAGCTGTTATACCCCTATCTCACCTATGCGGTTTGACTATGTGAGGACAGACGCGCGGAAAGATGGAAACCTAATCACAGCG
>JAOVVA010000032.1:14433890-14446885 GCA_028565275.1 Leiocassis micropogon | reverse complement strand
GTGTCGCTCAATCGAGTGTCATTAGAGAGATTTCTTGTTTATTTTTCAGATAAAACAGTGTTTCCGTTGTGTGCGCGTGTGTGTGAAAAGAGTGTAGAGGGGCTTTACGTATTTATTTTTTTGGGGCTGTATAACGAATAATTTGAGTTTCCATTATTTATTATGGGAAAATTCAATTTGGTTTATGAGTGTTTTGATTTACGAGCCCGCTTCTGGAACGAATTATGCTCGTAATCCAGGGTTCCACTGTACTGTGATATCCCATCAGTATTTATTCGTGTTCTTGCTCAAGCTATAGTCTCTGTAAACATGGAAAGCAGTTAATAGAATATATTGATAACTTATTGATATGGTGTTCAACGAGAGAACAGGAAGATTCCTTGAACATGTTGATGGTGTTAGCTAAAAATAAACACAAAGTCAGCAGGGACAAACTTCAATTTTGTACACATAACGTAGAATATCTGGGCAGGGTTCTGGAAGGAACAGCCAGGCCCATATCCACAGAACATGTGGAAGCAATATAAAAAGTTCCCAAACCTCAAACTGTGTAAGAAATGCTGTCCTTCCTAGGAGTGGCAATATTCAGTTAAGGATGGATTTGAGACTTTGCATTGAAGACAGCAACTTTTGAGTGTTAGTCAAGACAGCTGAACAGGAGAAAAACAGTCCACTGGTTGCGTGGACACCAGAATCACTGGCTGCTTTTGAGCACTTTAAAAGAGTTCTTTGCATGGTACCAGTATTAACACAATACAACAAGCCATTCAATTTGTACCGTATGTTTCAGAATGTAACAGTTTTGCCACACAGTTACTGACTCAACAACATGGTCCCAGCAAACTACAAGTTGCCTGTTATTGTACAACACTAGATAACGAAAAATATATGTCTCCTTGCTATTGTGGGCAAACAGCTGCAGCATTCACTTATCAAAAATCCTCATCAATTACTGGGTCATCCTATCATACCAATGCGCTACATGGCACTCCCAACCAGTCCGTCATTTGTGATTATAAATGCACCAGAATCGACCATACAAAGGTATCAGACAGTCAATCCAGCAGATGAAATAGTAACTCCAATGGAGGTGGAACCCCACATAGTTTCAGCAGAACACTTAAATTTTTTTGAACACTTGTAGGTGGATCATGTTTCATACATGAGGAAGCCAATAAGGAAGGGTATGCTTTAATAACTCCAACCCCATATAAATCGTTGGTCTGCATCCATTTTGGAGAGTCCCTGAATTTATAATTTCCTGTAGAAAACAGGACAAAAAATATGTATATATCTTTTCTATTTAAAAGAGTGACAATCACAGTTTTTGTCATCTCGTCCTTAATACTTCTGTAAACCACGACTACGTCTGGCTGATGCCTAACTTGGGGTCGGAGGGAGGAACCTGTGGGCATTCATGGTGACCACCAAACAAGCTGCCAAGACATCAGTTGCTGTCCCCGCCTCCTCTCTCTCAAACTCAACTTACAGACGACCGCACTTCGGTCTAATGAGTCTAGAACAAGTCTAATGATTGCATCCTGGTGCTATTTGAGACAGATTTAGATTTTAAACTTTGCATAAAATTTTGTATGTGTGTGTAGTTAGGCTTGTGAACAAATCCACCAGTAGAAAGCAGAAAAAAGGCTGCTTCGGTGGAGCACTTCAAACTCCGCCAAGCGTTTAACACCAACACTTCCTCGTCCACCCACATGTCATTCATCAGAGCAGAACTCCTGGCTGCCTAATGAAAAAAACAACAGTGCCTGAAAACTCAAATCAATTTATGTGAATGTTTGAAACCACAGGAGTCATTCAAATTCTAATTCTAATTTAATTTGTCACATACGCAGTCATACACATTACGATATGCAGTGAAATGCTCAATTCTTCGCATATCCCAGCTTCTTGTTGGTAGGCAGGGGTCAAGGACAAACAATAGCAAAGTCCATGGGCATTTTGAAACCACCGTTACCCTTTTTCTACCAAAGTGAGCCAGTGCTAATTCATGTGTGGTGTGGTCATTTGTGGTCATAAAGGAATGGACATGGTCATCAGGAATACTCAGGTAGGCATTTAAACCATGCTCAGGTTCCAGTTTAACCATGCTCAGTTGGTTCAAAGGGGCTCAAAGTGGTCCAAGAAAATATTCCTCATACCATTACACCACCAGCAGCCTGATGGATTCATGTGTTTATGTTGACTACGCCAAATTATCTTTCTTTCCCATTCTGATGCTCGATTTGAACTTCAGAATATTGTCCTGACCATGTCTACATGCCTAAATACACTGGGTTGCTACCACGTGATTGGCTGATTAGATATTTGCGTTAACAAGCTTTTGAAAAGGTGTTTCCAATAAAGTGGACGGTGAGTCTTTACCTGACAAATAGTTTCAAAAAAGGGGTGGAGCCAGAGTTGGATGAAAAAAAAAAAGACAAGTAACAAAACTTTTTTATATTAAATAGCGTACCAAAAAGGAAACACAGGCCAAATTTACTCTGTTCACAATACACAATATTCTTTATTCATCGTATTATTTTTCATTTTAGTTGGTCTAAATAAAATTCAAAGACAAATACATATCCATCCAATGCACATTACAGTACACAAAGCTATTTCAATAGCATTTTAAACATGACACACAAACATAACATTTGTTAAATCTCACCATGTCTGACTGTGTCTACTAGTATGAGTCAAATCAACACGCTTCAAGTGTAACATGTTAAGTAGAACAAACAAACAAGAAGAAATTAAAAAAGATCACATCAGCAATAACAAAAATAACAGCCATGTGTTTCAGATCTATCGTGACTTGCTTACGTACAGTTTTTTTCACAAATAATTTGACGCTTAACATAGATTTCTGTTAAATATTTTAGCTCTTACATCAAGCTAGTTTTTAATAAACATTTTTAAAAGTACAATTCTTAAGATAGTAAAAGAAACAGCACCATTACAGAGCACCACAACAACCGACAAGTTAAATCTCACTTCATTGTTGTTAAAGCCGATGAAAAGGAAGCAGCCTGTCACAGCTCGGATCGTTTCAGATTTAAAGCACTCAGAAAAAATACATGTCGTTTATAATGCTGGGTAACAATGGGACTGTATTTTCTGGACAATATTTCTGTCCGATGTAAATGGCACATCATCTGAAATATGTCTGATTAGAAATAAGTCAACATACACTATGCCTTTTTTAAAAATAGAAACTACAGGTACAGTTGTCTTAACACACGTCAGTGCTTTAATAAAAATGACCAGCGGCTGGCATGGCAATGCTAATGCTTTTGCTGGTCCTAATGCTAATTACCTCTTCCGCAGCTTTGGGATTTTGAAAAGTGAAGATATGTGTTAATACCAAACTAACTGTACTGTAACTGTACCTTCCCATAAACATCATGTCAAACTATACTAAATAGGCTAATGCAAAAAAAAAAACAACCCTAACATATACAGTATATCTATAATACTATAAACTGAAAAATGAAAGTAATAATAACAACCTATTTCATTTATAAAGCACCTTCATAACACTCAAAGTTGCTTAGCTCTTCTAATGCTAATTTTATCTAACTCGTTCCAGTGCTTAGTGTATTAAAGCAAAACAAATGCTCTTAGTTTTCTCCTTTAACCCAAATTTAATCAATGCTAAACTGGCGGATATACGCTTCCTTTACTTGTTTGCTACAAGCTCAAGAGCAAAAGCAATGAAGCAAACTCTGGATGGGAAAATCTGTCCGGATTGATCAAGCGTCGCAGTGGCGATGAAAAAACAATGGAAATAACGTCATTTCTGGCCAGATTGTCAACTTCTGATAAACTATTTAAAGCTGAAATCTTTAAGCATCTCACATAAAATGATTTTGGAATTTTTCTTGTTTTTTTTTTTTCTGGGAACAAACAAGGCAGAATCAGATGACACATCTGCATTTGCCGCTTCGTTTTAGTCAGGTCTATCAAACGCTTCTTATAAAATTTTATTCATTATGGAGACATTTTCCACACCGAATGTGACGAGTTAATTCACTACTAATCACTTTAGTATTTTTTTGTTTTTGTTTAAGTATCCTATATATTTTTCTCTTTAAACCGACAGCTATCCTTTGTTTGCTAATATTCTAGGTAGTGTTCATAGTACTACATGACATCTGACAGGTGACAAAAACTTTTCAAATTCTGTCATCAGGTAGCATAACAACTGCATAACAAGTAAATGTTTATGTAGTTTTACGTTATAGCACCTAATGTATAAACCTACATAAACATTTATAAATGCTTCTCCAATAAGCATTATCTAACTAAATTGACTTTTTTTTTTAAACATTTTAGTATTAAGTTGACACAACAACTACATAAACTCTTTATAACTGCTTTGAGACAATGACCATTGTTAAAAGCGCTATATAAATAAAATTGAATTGAATTGAATAACACCTGACACAAACCTACAGTAATGTTTGTAAGTGCCTACTCCAATAAACATCACAAGCAAATAAGCCCTAATTTCTGTAATGTTAGCATTAATATTAAGGTGACATAACAACTACATAAACCCCTAATTATAATGGCCGTAAAACTAAATAGACATGTATAAATGGTGTTAGCTGATAAATACTACTTTATGTAATTTGTATGTAAAAGTGACAAAAAGACTACATAAACCCTTTATGACAACTAACAGAAACTTTCAGCAATGCTTACTCTGACAAACACTGGTTGCCTTAATTTCATATTAAAGTGACATAGAAACTACATAACCCATTTATGAACCTACATAAATATTTGTAAGTATTTCTTTAATAAGTGCTGGCTGACATAATGACCATTAACATAAACATTTATAAACACTTTGAAAGAATTGGCTAAATAATAATTTCTAGAGTCTTCTTCACCTGAGTCAAGTGACAAAGACGGTTGTTATGTCAACTGATTATAGCTTAGTGCACTACTAGTGTGTCAGCTATAAGAGCACATAACAGCTATAAGGTGACGCAACTGACCATGTGAGTTTGATTTAGAGTAATCAACTTTATTAAAAAAGTAATTTCGGCATTTAGAGTAAATAACCTTGGCATAGAAAGCATTACATGCTTATAAGAAAGATTGTTTTTGCTTATATGATTGTAAAGATTGTTCAAGATTATAAGAGCCCTAGGAAGTCCAATAACTATGTCACGTCACCATAATGACAGATTATGTATATAGCTAGAATGCTGTCATGGCACGCGTTCTAGCACTCAGGTTTATAGCACAGTATGTAGAGGTACATTGTGTCATAAAGGGCTTATGGAGCTCTTATGTAGCTCTATGAACACTACCTTTTATTCAAATTGTTTGATGTGTAAAAATACAGCTTCATGCCAGAGTATAAGGTAGCGATCATTCATGACCTCCTGCTATGTTGGTCTAGTGATCTGAATAGGTGTGTTGAGATCATAGTTAGATCCCATACCGAAGGGCAAGATCAGGGCAATCATAATACACTCACAGAGAGGTTATACAGTATACAGCATATATAAAGCTTATTATACTGAATGGTTGATACTAAGTGGTTGATTGTATTTCCACAATTTTTAGATAAGCTAGATTTTCTTCTGATATAAATTGACTTTTTTTTATTTTATTTTTTTCTGTCTAAAGTGAGATATAATTAATGCAACATGTGACATCCAAGTATTCCTGATTAATAGAAGGACACTAAGATTCTGAAGATTGACTTGAACAATACATCATGTTGCAGCCATGAAAATATCATCTTTTCATGCTCCTTTATCATTTCGTTATATAAATACCTGGAAATAATATTATAATCATTAACATATGTCTTTAAGCCACTTCACTCCACCCACCTTCCTCATTCCAGCACCAATGACTATACTATGAAGTCTGATTTCTATTTCTAGACTAAAAACACATTTGTGTATCTTTAATACAGAACTGAGACATTTCATTTACTTCTTAGCAACACTAGGTCTCACATCATCAGCGCAAAACAGTTAAGCAGCAACTGTCTCTTCGTTGATCGAATACATTTGAGAAAAAGGAATACTGTGCAAATACTGTATGATTATTGGATGAACTGTACATTTGCCACTTATGTGATGTCATCCTATCTCAGCACAAACACCTAAAGCTCCTAATAAAAAAAGGAAAAAAAAAAAAACACACCAAAAAGGATAAACCAAGATAATGTAAACAGTGAATAGTGTGTGGTCATTAGTGTTGTAGACTTTTTTTTTAAACAGAGCACTGCACAGTTCAGGCGTTTTCCTTACATTACAGCTTTAACACACTGATATTTCAGTCATTGCTCTATCTTATGAGAAATAGAAAAGAGGAAGTGATCAAAAAAGAAACCTGAATGTTCCATGCAGAGTCAGGGACTGAGAACTGGTTCTATGCTTGGACAAAAACCAGTCCGTTTTCAGTTCTGTGCGGATGAATAGAAACGTCAGTTTGAGGTTACTGGTTTTACCCTAGAGCATGATGGCTGTTGTATAAAAAGTGAAGAGCAGTGATTAATTACGGAGTAACATTTGTGAAAGTAGAAATTGCACTTGTGTTCCGTTGCTGTGAAATTTGATAAAGTATTCCTGTCATAATCTCTCAGATTCCTTGATTAACTCTAAGCAGGAAAAAAAGCATTCATTGAAAATGAATGGATTACATTTTTCCCTAAAGATTCTTTTGTTGAATTAAGTCAAACTTTATGTTTCAAATGTACTTCTACTACAAATATAAATTTTATGTACTTTTCCGATTTTCGGTCAATTTGATGAACAAATGTAATAAAATGAATACATTGTTACACCTGACCACTGATACGATGGCTGCCAGGATTTGCTCAATCTGAGGCTGCTTTCACACTAGGCATGATTGCTCCTCCCTCCCCTCTCCCTCGCTGGCCAGCTTTCACATTAGTAATATTTTCCTGTACCCGAGTACACTTGCACATCTCCGTTCTCCTACACAGCAGGAGGCAGTATGCACCAAGTTGGTTTGCGATCCAGAAGAAGAAGAAGAAGAGTATATAGATGTCGACCTTTTCGTTATGCCTAATATTGTTGATATTTATGAGAAAATTCCAAGAGCGACCATGTCACCTGCTTTCCTACTTTATCAACTATGACCATGATTGAGACAGATACTGTACCAGAAGAGACAGGTGGCTTTGTTGTATTCTAACCAGTGGTCCCCTGTAGGTACAACTTCCTTTTATATTTGATTTGAACCATGCCCGAGTACAACACACAGTCTTCAAAAGCAGATTTTCAAGTATATTCCAGCACCTTACACTTATCCGTACCCGGGCACAGTACAAAGTTTTTACATTACGCAAATGTACTGTACCATACTTTGGGGTCAAGAGTACTCGGATCCGTGCCTGACTCCGTAGTGTGAAAGCAACCTGAATCTGTTGCATTGAATTTTGGATTTTGTTGTTCCACCGAAACTTTGAACATGAAACAGGCTGATCTTTAATATTTCGATTTAAAACATTAACCACAACATTTCCGCAAATATTTCATGCAAATATTTTTCATGTTAATTAATTTTCTTTATGTGCTTTATCCAGGTCTATTATAATCTATGTATCAATACAGCCCTCCTGTCTCTTAAGTTAGCTTTAGCTAATTCAGGAAAACAAAGTCAAAGCCAGATGTAATTAGGTTTGGTATTTCTATACTTGGATCAATAATCCATAAATCAGAAAAGGTATGAGCCTATAAGCAGGAAAAAACTGTAATCTGTGCAGTCCTATGCTCTGTTTTAGCTGTAACTTAGTAGAACTAAAGAATCCCGTTTGAAATATGGAAGAAATAAGAACTAGCACCATGTTTAGGACAACTAATAAAAGACAAATGTCTCTCTCTCTCTGACCATCTGACATTCACAGGAACTGCACCAGAGCAGCTGGTTTGGAAGAGTGGAGGACAGCAGCACAGTCCCTCTCTTTTCTTCATTTCTTTGCTCGATCTCTTTCACTCTTTCTCACTTTAGGGTGGGATTGGGACTCCAAGCATGGAAAGAAGAGACCGAGGGAGCACAAAGAGAGAGAAAAGGAGAGAGAGAGAAAGAGAGAGAGAGAGAGAGGAGAAGAGAGGAGGTCAGTGTCCTTGGCAGGTCTTGCAGCACATCTGTCTGAAATATGGGCGGCTGCAGAACTTAAACCTGAGCACCAGGGGGCAGTATGCGACCGTGTTCACATCTTTACACTCTAAAGGGGGAAAAGAGAAGAAAAGACACATAGATTTGAAGATTTTTCATGTGTGTTTTTGTTGTTAAACCTGTCTATAAACAGGCAGACAGCCAGACAGACATATCCAGTGACAAAAAGATAAAGATGTAGGTAGACCAACAGACAGACCAATAACCTGAGCTCAGGTTACTGTCTGTCTGACGTCGTGTCCATGTGGGTCTCTTCCAGGTTTCTACGGTTTCCTCCCACTTTCCCAACACATTCCAGTAGC
Source organism: Leiocassis micropogon (assembly GCA_028565275.1). Lineage (NCBI taxonomy): Eukaryota > Metazoa > Chordata > Actinopteri > Siluriformes > Bagridae > Leiocassis > Leiocassis micropogon. The sequence continues at coordinate 14,438,405 of JAOVVA010000032.1, read as the reverse complement.
TGGACTTGATATAGGAAATTACCCCGAGTTGTGAATATGTGTGTGTGTGAATGAGTGTGTGTTAAAGATGCCATGCAGTAGACCAGGGTCCACTTTGAGCGCTCACCCTCAGGGTTGTCTGTGGGGACGCTGATGTCACACTTGCTCCTGCATTGCTGCATAAAGCCAGGTCGGTGCAGCTCCAGACACTCGTTGGACGGCAGACCAGTGTGTGACACACACTGCACGGCACGCATCTGATGCCCCACGCCACACTTAGCTGAACACTGGCAATAAAACACACACATACAGGACTAAGCATACACACTATGGATCTGTTCATAACAGCAAATTTTTTTTATTTTTATCTTCTGACCAATCAGGTGGTAAGTGTGGTAAAAATAAATAAACATGAAGCTAATTAATGACCTAAAATGCACCTAAAATACTGCGCTGCCAAAATTCCAACGTTACAAAGCTACAGTGAAGACAAACACCGAGGGTTATTTCTTCTGCATTACTGAGAATTATAATTCAAATCAAGACACCAAGCTAGGCTAATAAATGAACTGTTACTAGCTAAAACTGGCAAATGACCAAACCGTTGCTATGATTACAGCGACATTTTTAGCGCTAAAATGCCAGCAACTTTTTCTGGAAAAATCTCCCAGCTGTATGATGTGAAGTGGGATTTGTTCTTCTATGGATGTCAGTCAGACCTCGCTCCATGGACCAATGAGCCACTGAGGAGGAGGACAACGCTGCAGGTTACAGCGCATCCTGGTGGTGGGACGGCTATGTTTAGGACACTCGGACTCGTCCAGGATGTCTCCGCTCTCTCCACTCCTGCACAGAATTACCCTCTGCCTGTGACCTGGACCGCAGCTGGGAGTGCACTACACGTACAAGGAGAGAGAGCGAGAGAGAGAGCGAGAGAGAAAGAGAGAGAGATGAACTTCAGAAAGTAAGCTTACAAAAGTACCCTTACAATGTGACCCACATTTCTTTTAAAACATTTTAATATGTTTGTCATGAATTGATTCTCCTCCGCTCCTGTGACATCCTCTACTTTATCCAGACATTGGATCACTGCTGAGCGTCCTGCATTAATCAGGGCTGTGAGGTATGATGGATTTAAACACCAAGGTGTTTCCTTGGTTTAGAAAATCTATCTGGGTCTGGACATACTTCTTTCATTCTCATGTCTTCTTGTTACTGAACCACTGTCTCTACAGTGCTTATGTATAAATGCACATCCATCCATCCATCTATCCAGGAACCTCTGTAGTACAACTAGGGACCATCGGAGGCCAATGGTGACCATTGAATTTATTTCCATTTTTTACGACCGTGGTGGGACCTCCAGTTAACATTTACATGCGCATTCACACAATACGGACAACTTAGAAACTCCAATTAGCCTAATGTGCGTGTCTTTCGACTGTGGGAGGAAACCGAAGTACCCAGAGGAAACCCACCGAGCGCAGGGAGAACGCAGATCCTGAGGTGGGAATCGAACCCTGGAGGTGCAAGATGACAGGGCTAACCACTATGTACCATATCTACATCCTTTCTAAAACCATTATCCTAACTTTAAGATGAGGTTCAGTAATTATAATCATTTACATATTTAATTCAAGTTTCATGATTTAAAAATGATCAAAGTAAAGCAACCTTGCAAATTGGTTTATTATGTACTTATATTAACATATAATATATTAATAAGAAAATAATTCATTATATATTTATTTTTGTAATATGAGCGAGTGTGCCGGGAGCTGAAGGTGTACCTCGGACCAGTCAAGGGCGTGCCATTCAGGCGGACAGGTGTGATTATTGCAGGGTTCGGTGAGGGGAGGCCGCGGCTGGACGCATGCTGAATCGTCCTGAACCTTCTCTTCCGTAGAGCTGATCTTCCTCTTACACAGCACCTCTCGCGTCTGCACGCCTCCACTACAACTCCTGCTGCACTCGGACCACTCGCTCACCCACCAGCTGACAGAGTGTGTGTGAGAGAGAGAGAGATCAGATTAATGCACTTGTACGTTGCACTAATGGTGTTCGGGCCAAACCAGAACTTTTGATTGCGTCTCTATATAATCCCCTGCTAGGCTAATGCACTTTTCCCTAGTGCTTGGACACCATTAAGGTAGAACGTGAAAGCCATGATCAGACTGCCTGCTTCACCTCTGAAACACTGGCCTCCCAAGAACTCCTTTAATGGCCCAAACATGTGGAAATGGCTTAGAGTGACAATGTAACGTAAATTTTCAAACTTCAGGTGTTCCGCTCGCTGATTGTACACCCTTCTATAAAACATATTATAAACCAGAAATTTCATCACAAGTCCCGGTTTAACTTGAACATCACTCGTATTCACTAGTATTTTCCCTTTGTCTTTCTATTTTGGTTGCACGCCAATTCCTGCCCACAAGCCAGCTCTCTAGATCTATGAATCACAGGTAGACCGTTGATTCGATTTGATAAGATGAACCCATCCCCCACACTCAAAAACACAACCAAATAAGCCTGGTTTTAGGGCTAAACATGGTTCGTTTCCAACATACAACTAATTTTATATTTCTGCTCTACACACACTCACGTCGGAGGACACGGCGCTGTGTTGCATGGACGTTTCTTCTCTTTAGGCTTGCTCTTCTTGTCACAGAAGTGATTGAAAACCACTGAATAATCCGATTGCTTCTTACACACCACCTGCTGGATCTGAAACCCTGTCACACACAAATACATACGTATTTCTTTCTTAATTTTCCAGCCATTTGTAACAAATCAGACTCAAAGCGTGTTGTGCTCTCAGAGAACTATTAGAATCAGGGTCACACACTCGCATACACACTACATCTTGCACACACAGCATTGTTTTGAGCTTGGTGAGACTAGTCTGGTGCTTAAAAAAAACCTAAGCTAAAGTGTATTTTTGCCTCCTGGTTTGTTGAAGTGCGTGCAATGTGAAGACGAACCAAACAGGTCTTGATTTTTTTCCTGTTTTAGTGTATTAATTGATTGAATTTAATAAATTTAATTAAATAATGAATCGAGCTCTTAGCAAGAACCTACAATCACCATGTGTGTGTGTGTGTGTGTGTGTGTGTGTGTGTGTGTGTGTGTGTGTGAGTCCGTACCTCCAGCGCATGAGACGGAGCAGCGGCTCCAGGATGTCGAGTGCCAGGTGAAGACACTCTGGGTGTCTCTGTTTACAGGGGGGTTAAAGCGGTAATGAATACCTTGGTTCTCTTCCCTTACCAACACCTACCACACACACACACATAGAGTCAGGGATTGTCGAAATGTTGTTCAAATACTTCAAAAGTTTCCAAAGAGTAAATGGAAGTTATGCAAAAGGCTCCGAGAAACAGGTATTATATTCATCTAGCTTTTTCCACAACATCTAGATATGGTTACCATGACGACGAGAGTCATATTGGTGGGCCCTAATGCCTCGAGGGTCTCAGGCTGATCAGCAGGTCGGCTGTAGTGGAACGTCGTCCCGGCGATGTCGAACCGGCGTGGTGTGTCAATGGTCAGCTTGCCATTAATGAAGTATTGGTCACTTTTGCCTTTCAGAACTGCAGGGGGGAAGTTGTGAAGATATAAAAATTTTTTATAAATATTCTAAAAGATGCTAAATATGCCAGTACTAGAATACAGTTGTGTATTATAAGGCTAAGCTATTATTATCATACAGTCAGCAACAAGGTTTCACTCAGTGAAATTCTCGACTGATTTGTTAAGAGTTGTTGATTTCCGAGCGTCATGTGATCACAACTGAGCCAATGGTTCTTCTCTCGTGTGCGCTGTGGGAATGTGGGTAATGCGAGTGTGAGCGCGCGCGTGTCACTCGTATAGTCAACATCCATGAACGTGTGTACTGCTTACTGTAACACTGTGGGAAAAAAATTTATTTGTTTTATATATATTTATTTTTTATATATTTGTGTTAATAATTTTTATATGAATATTTTTGGGCTGTGAAACGAATCATCTGAGTTTTCATTATTTCTTATGGAGGGAATTCACTTGACATATGTGTGCTTTGATATACAAGCATGCTCCTGGAACAAATTATGCTTGCAATCCAAGGTTTAACTTGGAGTTAAGTGTAGAATCAGTGATGTTTTGAGCATGCACTGAACAGTCTTAGCGGAAGAATATATATATATATAATATATATTTATGTGTGTGTGTATGTATGGACACTTATAGACACTGGTCACCTGCACATTTACATATTTATATTTCATTTCTTGCCTCATTGCACACAAGTCACTGTAAATAAGACACTTTCATGCAGATTTGCACACCACCCAGTCTTTTTTATTTACACTAAAATGTCTTTATTTTTCTATATTGTACAGAATCTTTTGCTTTTTCATATTTGTACAGCTAAGTTTTCTTATATTTTTCTTATATTGTAAATTTGCCTTCTATAAATATATTGTTCTTATCCTAGCTAAATTTATTTTCTATTGTATTTCTTTTTTATTCATATTTATTTCCTATTAATAATCTTTTATT
>JAOVVA010000032.1:14405420-14417853 GCA_028565275.1 Leiocassis micropogon | reverse complement strand
ACTCAACAGGGAACCCATCCTCATTTGGGTGAAACAGAGAGCAGGAATTGATCTGCATTCATACTGTGTGTTAGGTGGCAGGCAGTTCAGTATAACAGATGTTAATTGATGTTAATATGGAGTCCAGGTAGTTATTGGAGGCTCAGGTAGACTCGTAGGAAATTCCAGTCCTCAGAGAAACAGCTGTCAACATCAGTCGAGGCCAGAACCATCTTCATGGTAGAGTGAAACCGTCCCCAGACGCTGGACGCATCCCCAAAAAAACATGCTAAACACCATTTTTGGACTTTCACTCCTTCCGGTAATTTTTTTCCTCTGGCACATAAGGTTGTTTATGAGCAAATTGTTACATATGATTATTTTTTTTTTATTATTATTTGGAAAATCGCAATATTGAACCACTGCATTACACAGCAAAACACAGCACATCCATGAAGAGCCAATTGCATCACTTCTCTCTGTCACATGATCAGTGATGTGAAATGAACTTAACAAGTTCAATGGGCTTTGAGAATCTTGAAGCCAAGAAAAACAATGATTCCATTCTGTTCCTGCCATTGCAGTTTCCCCAGCAGTCATGGACTTCTATGATAAGAACATTTCTGTACATTTTTTATGATTATTAAAATCATAATTTCCATATTTTATGGATTTTCTTATTTCTAGAAATAATACTAAAAACGAATAAAACGTTCTGCATTTCTCTGACATTTTTCCTCCACACTCAGTTCAGAAGGTGCCTAAAGTGGTCATAAAGCAAAATAAACATTAAGTAGTAAAAGGTTGTGACCTCTGGAGACAGGCACGCTTGGCTTTAAAAAACTCTTAGGGTGTTTACTGCTGGACCACACTATGTGTTTTACCTAAAACTCACCTCGATGTTGCAGGATTTGAACCTTTTCCTCTCGCCTAGACAGAAACGTCCTCCAATGGTTGGCCTGCTCGCAACCACACAGACACACACACACACACACACACACACACACACACATAAACTGAGATTAAAGCAACATCTGAGAGCAATTTCACATGAAGTCCTCATCACGCTGTCAACTCCACTCCATGTTATTCAAAACCAGCCATCATGTCTGCTCCTGCTCAGTTTAATTTTTATTTGTTTTTTCATCAGTGAGTTACACTGGCCTTAATAACAACACATCATATTATAAATAAAATACACTTCATTACTGAGAGTACACGATGAATTACAATCAGGACAAATCAGAATATGACAAACATAATTACTTTGATATGCTAGGAAAATCTGGCAAACCAGCAGCACGTGAGAAGAAAAACTTTCTGAGACGCTGGTTTATTAGTTATGAAGTGTACGTAAAGTGAAAAGTGTAGGTAAGTACAGTACATGTGAGTCATCAATCAACACACAAACAACCTTACAGAGAGTTACATACACAACTGTAGCAATGAATGGTGAGTTTTTTTAACTGCAAGCACACAGAGAAGCAAGAACAGGAAATATTGACCATATATAGAAATCAATTTTATACGAACAGGACAGAGTGTATAATAGGGTGTGTGTGTGTGTGTGTGTGTGTGTGTGTGTGTGTATGGAAATGGTTCTAATTCCTGAATAGTTAATACCACACTTTTGTCAAAACCCTTGAATTAAAGCTGAAAGTCTTAACTTTGCTCACATCTTGAGTCTTTCAAATGCCAAAAAACCCTTATCTTTGTTCCAAAATTTATGGACCCAGCTGTAGCTTTCTTTGTTTAATAATCGGTTTATTATTAAATATCAACGATGCATCATGTTTACCATATAAGGCCCTGTTTCTATAAAAACAATAATGTACTGTATTAGGAACTGTGTTGGGTCCAAGTTAGAGTACTTGGATTACTTTTTTGATGTAACGAGTAATCTACCGCGTTAGGTCCGCCATTTAAGTACTCAGTTCTCATCACTCACTCACTCATCGTCTATTCCGCTTAAACCTGTATTCAGGGTCGCAGGGATGTGGAGACTTAGGGCACAAGGCAGGGTACACCCTGGACAGGGTGCCAATCCATCGCAGGGCACACACACATACATACACACACTCATTCACACACTTCGGGCAATTTGGGAACGCCAATTAGCCTAATCTTCATGTTTTTGGACTGTGGGAGGAAACCGGAGTACCCGAAGGAAACCCACCAGGCATGGGCAGAACATGCAAACTCCATGCACACAGAGGCAGGAATCGAGCCTGGCCAGGAATCAAACCCGGACCCTGGAGGTGCAAAGCGACAGTGCTAATCACTACACCACCATGCCACCAAGTACTCAGTTATTTAGTTATTATATTATTCAGACAAGTTGTGTAATCCATGAGCCAGACAGCAATCATTCCGTTAGTGTGTGTGTGTGTGTGTGTGTGTGTGTGTGAAAGTCGTCCTACAAGCCCTGCCCCGATTACCCGCCCCTCCTCTACAAGCTTCCGCGAGCTTCCGCAAGTACCGACCGCGTACGTGAGATTGGGGTATTGATAGTTAACAGATTATGGGCCACACCCTCGGTGAGTTATGATGGTGGAATAATTATAAAGGTCTTGACTAAAACAACATGCATGAGAAATCACAAAGGAGTTTTCATTTTCTGCAATGAAAAAGTACTCTAACTAGTTACCTTTATCAGAACGTTACGCTGTAATGTAACTGATTACTTTTTAAAGTCAGTAATTTTGTAATGTAATTACAGTGAAACGTTGGATTGCGAGTAACGCAGTTAGCGAGTGTTCCGCAAGACGAGCAAAGATTGTTAATAAATTTTGACTTGGAAAACGAACAAGTCTTGGTTTACGAGTACTGAGTATCATGTATCATGCATGCTCTTGTTTTGACGCCGAGTGTCACGTGATCACAACTGAGCCAATTTTTTTTCTCTCTCTTGCACTGCAGAATTGTGGGTAATCACCTCCCCTGCTCGGTCTTAGTGCGCATCTCTTACTGGTATAATCAACATTTGGTTACGAGGTGTTTTGAAATACTCTTCCGGGAACTAATTATGCTCGTAATCCAAGGTTCCACTGTAGTTACTTTCAAAAGTAACGTCCCCCAACACTACTTAGGACACCTTCTGACCAATCAGAATCAAGATTTCAACTGTACTATGGTATATGTTTATATAACCGTAACGTCAATTTGTAATAAAATGTACATTATATCTGTGAAAAATGTCTCACCTGGGGCTGTCACAATGCCGTACAGAGGAAGAGACTCCGCCCCCACAGGTACGACTGCACTCCTCCCACGGAGACCACGTACCCCATTGACCGTCCACTCCCTCTGGACGAGTGCCGTACGGCACACACATCCGCTTGTAGCACCACTGTGTCGAGAAAAAAAATCCCTTAGCATCATCTTTATTCTGAAACTAAAAGTGTAGGCACCCTACTTTCAACACAGAATTCTGCTTCTGAAACTAATTAAATTATAATTTATCTGTTTTTCTTTTTAGAACATACTCACCCCTTTGTCTATAGTGCTGGTTTGGCAGATGGTGCCTTCAGCTGCGGGGATGCTGCTGGTTATACAGCGGTTACTCTTGCTCATACACCAGAGCTCACTGCACACCTCCTGCACACAAACCCACAACAACAGACCTTTTTAATATTTCATTTCGCCTTTTTTTTTAATTTCTTGAACAAATGCAATGTATCATCTTAAACTAAGTAGATTTTAAAATGACAGAACTATATGGTTACCATGTGTAATATGGAAAGCCATTGTGGCCAAAAGCTGTTGCCATGATTGCATTAGTAAAGTTATTATTTTATGTGTTTGTCAAAAGTCTTACTTAACACTTTGACACATACTAAAATACATTTTTTGTATTGTTTTCCCTCTGTCTATTTACTCTGTCCAATTTATACAGCTGCCATTTCCAGTAAACTGATGTGTGCTTCCTCCATATTAGTCTGTGACGGCAGACTACACACTCAGAGGAAAGTGCTATCCACCCTCTTCCACACACACGAGCTCACAGATGCCCATAAGCCCATTATGCTCACATGCACATAATTGGCTAGTGTTCCTGTGATTGACAAGAAACAGACGGCATAGCCCTCTTACTCCAAAAACACAGTCAATTGTTTAATTTAATTATTAATCATTCACACTAATGTTAAAAGCTAAACACATCACAAGCCACAATTCTCTCTGTATATAAAACACTTGAAGTTGTTTCATTAAAATTGTTTGTTAAAAAAGAAGGTTTAGTATCAATACTGCTGCTTGACTGGATGTAGTGGCTCAGAATTTAGCACTAGGCCACTTCAGTTTTTGCTCTCAAGCAGCTTAGAGCAGACATGAAGTTTAACTCAACAAAGCACTGGCATCTAGTCTGACATGTACCACATGCATCAGAAATACATGCTTTTAAAAAAACAGTGGTGGGTGAACTGAGTGTTAAGGTGCTATCCATGCACATTTGCATCAGTTACCTAATTCACTGCCATTTCTCAATGAGAAGGTACTTAACTGAGCTGCTTTTAAGTCCCACGTTAATGCTGTACAATTTCAAAGTGCTGGCCACCTACCCAATTACAGATGAAGCCAAATTCAAAAAATGCCAAATGATGCACTGCTCCACACTTGTTATTCAATCACTAGGAACCACTTTCAACTTAAACATCTGCAACAAACTGCGAAAATGCATTCACATAATGTTCATCAACCTGACATTAGTCCACAGCTCTAACCCCGGACACAGAACACACACACACACTGCACACCATTCCCACACGGGTTCCTAAGCTAACCCAATGCAGGATTAAAATTAGAATGCGTCTTAAATGTAATTTCCTATTCCAGATGTTCTTCTAGCAGCATGTCATAAAAACCGACTATACACATAAAGTCCTGGGTCAATAAAGACAGCTATAGATGTTTTTAAAGACTCACTGGAGCTGGACTAAAGCTCTGTGGTCTGCAACCGTCCTGCAGAAGGTACAAGAGGTCATAGTTATGGTTGGCGTAGTGAGACCGCACAAAAACGAAAGCAGCAACCTTTTTTATCACTGTTTTTTTTTTTTTTGTATAGGCAAAAGGCCAGGAATGAGCAGAGCAGACAGAGAACAGAAAGAGCTACAACAGACATCTGGGCCAGATGTGAGCGAAAGTTTGGGTAGGGAAGGATAGAGAGAAAGAAAGTAATTCACTGAGAATCGAGAAGAGGCACCTAATGAGGAACTTTTCCAGACAATTAAGTAAAACACAATTCCCCTAACCCTCTACCTGCTTAGAGTAAAAAAAAACATGTACTTCACTTTGTTGCATAAGTCAAGTTATAGCAGTTATTTTGTACCGGCTCTAAAGTGACATTCTGAATGTGTCCGCATAGTGATTTTTTTTTTTTTTTTACTTTTTGTCCTGTTAGTGTTGATGAAATGTAGGACTTTACTGTTTCCTGTAATTTAACAAAAAACATACCACAAGAAGTAGTGTTAATTAACCAGACTGGACTCCTGGAGTCGCAAACCTCCCGTAAAAACCCTAGTAAATGTGCATATAAAAATTTGTGTAATAATGATAGAGTTTAAAAGAAGTATGATAATTTTTATAAATTAATATTTATACTTTTTGCTAAGTGAGGGTCTCATGAGGCTTTTTCACGTCTGTCTTGAATCAAAATTGTGGTCCATACCGTGCTTGCAAAAGTACTCATATTTGAACTTTTCCTATTTTGTCACGTTATCACCACAAACAAAAACGTATTTCATGTGATAGACCAACACAAAGTGGCCCATAATTGTGAAGTGGAAGGAAAATGATAAACGTTTTTTTTTTTACAAACAAAAATCTGAAAGGTTTGGCATGCATTTGTATTCAGTCCCCTTTACTCTGATAGCCCTAACTAAAATCCAGTGGAACCAAGCATCATGAAACCTAAGGAACACACCAGAAGAGAAGTTTAAAGCAGAGTTAGGTTATAAAATACAAAAATGCACGCAGTTTAAATTCTCAGCTGAACTATGTAATACATTTTTGCACATAATGAGGGTCGTGGAATTTGGCCTCCATTGTTTACATTGCATTCAAATTCTGGGTGACAAACTTCACGGTCAGTGTGCAAAGCAGGAACATTAATAACAATCAAGACCTATGGTAATGTACTTACATGTATATGTAACTCAATTTCTCATCAAAACAAGGTTAAAAAAAAAAACTATCATTTTAAACAGTGTCATAAAATATGTCATCGAAAGGCAGTGATTTAACTGAAAACTGAATAAACATCTGAAAGCACTAAGCATCCGAGAGACAATTTGGTGTGTCACTTCTACAGTTAAGAATAAGCACCTGTACACATGTATTACCTTTATATAACTGGCACAGCTGTATATGTTTCAGAGGTTGCCAGGGATGGCATTATAACAAAAAAAATTTTTTTGTGTATAACAACCTGAACATGTTAAAACCATGAAACAGAGTATAGAGAAGTGAGTACCCCATATTTACACTGCCGAGATTTTATTCCGTACTGGAAGCGGCACTGCTCATCCGCGTCGTAGGCCTGACCGGGCGCCGTAGTCGGATACATAAATTCCTGCTTCGGGGGAATGTTGTTCACACACGAGCCCATTCCAGAGCTGCAGAAAGTGACCCGGACACACACAGAGTAATGTCAACTCAGAAATCATGCTCATTAAACATCTCTCCCAAACATGCTAAGATCGCTTAGTATGATTATAAATAAACCCAAGCCCAACTTGTTACACAAGTCAACTTCTTTTCTTCGCTGAAATTTATTACACATGCTTGCAAAAATACTTTTTCTTAGATAGTACATGGGCGTTGAAGTCAAACCGGGACTTGTGCTGAAATTTATGGTGAATGAATTCATAAAAGCGAAGACTTCAAGCACCGTACGATGATGAGACTCACTAGCCACAGGGAACACTCAGTGTGTGGAGCGCCTGATCCTTTAAAATGGACGGATAACTTGTCGGCAACTTATTGAAGAGACGCATCTGTCTGTGGGAACCGTACACACAATCATTCACCAACACCACTTGCATGTTACAGGAACTCAGCCACAGCAAGACATTTAAACATGTTTAAGCCATTATAGGAGTTCCTATAAGATAAGTGCCTTAGTGTAGCAGGAGATTATATACAGAAATAAAAAGAGTATTTACTCTCAGAACTGTGTTCTGTTGTATGTCAAAAGTCCCAGTTTGACTTGAACACCCCTCGTAATTAGCAACACGAAGCAGTAGGGTATAAGGATATTTCATATGATATGAACTGGAGCAAACTTTTAAATCAAAATAAAACATTTTCCAAATCTCATTCAGAGGCAAAAGTTTTCTAGTTCACACAAGATGCTATTTTAATACCCAGTGTGATCATTTAAAAGCTAATAAAAGATTAGTTTTACAGTACGCTAAATAGTTGCCAGGTAAGTTTATGCACTATGCTTTGACTCATTTCCGAAAAAGAACATAAATCTTTACTTGAGGAAGTTTGTGATGTAATCGCGGCTGCAGGCTGACCAGACAAAGGGATTCGTCTTCATGGTGATGTGTGCGGCCATGAGCTTTGCCGTCTCCTGACTGCGAGCGCCACAAGGGTTCCCTACGCCATCATGATTCATACCAAACCTAAGACAGGGACAAAGAAGGACAGAAAAAACAAGAGAAACAGACAAAGAAGGAAAGAGATGAATTGACAGAGGGATACATGGGTAGACATTTTTGTGGTTGGCAGAAATTTTTGTCTTCAACTGACGCACCTGATTAAATACAGCAACCCTATGTAATCTTATATGCATATGCCCCCTTGTCTAGACAGTCAGCAGGGCTCAGTGGCTTTAAAGCTGGCCGCTGCATAAGAAGTCATTTGCTAATGACTTTCCCACCTGTGAAAAGCTCAGGACCCAGCGAAAACCGATTACACTGCAATAACACTGCCACGGAGGAATGCAAGGCCACCAGGCAAACGCAAGAAGCTTGGATTTTTGGCTGAAGCCTGAGGAAGATCATGACTGAGTGATTGAGCAGGGAGGCAGCAACTTTTTCCAATAACAAACACTGTGTATGTTTAGAAGGAGACCGAGATACAGTATCATTGTTAACTCTCTCAGGATGGAGGATGGACAGAGCTCATTCTGCAATCCACACTCCCTTTCAGAATCATATTTTTTAACAAATTCTATACCAAACACCAGTAAACCAATGTGCACATTCTACAAGGAATAATATTCTTTTGCACAAATTGTGCATTCCCCCCAAAAAACATTCACCAACAAGCACCAACATTCACCCAAGAAACATAATATACCAAACACCAAGTTTCACCAACAATCACCCAAAAAACACCAACCATCCTCAATGAACATTGAACATCATCAATTATTCCACAATAAACATCAACATTTAATTCACTTCATCATTTACCAAACAAACTCCAAACATATTTAACAAACATCAACATCTACCAAACTCCAATATTCACCAACAAACACCAACATTCATCTACATTCATCAAAAACAATTTTCCCCAAACACTTAACACTTAAATTCAACATTTATTTAAAAACATCAACACTCACCCAGAAACACCACAATTACTCACAAACACCAACATTCATCAAAAACATTATTTACCAAACACCAACACTCCCCCACAAACACCTACACTCAACCATAAACAGCAACATTCACAAGAAACACCAACAATCAACAAAAACACCACTTACCAAACACCAACACTCCCCCAAAAACACCAACCCTCACTCACAAACACCAACCTTCATACAAAACATCATTTATCAAACACCAACACTCATCCACAAAAACCAACATTCATTAAAAACATAATTTAGGAGACACCAACACTCACTCACAAAACACCAACATTCATCCACCAACACCATATTTTACAAGCGTTAACAAATAACTAAACCTCAACATTCACCAACAGCCACTGACATTTACCAACAAACTTCAACAAATATTCTCCAACAAAAATTACCTGCAAATATGAATGTTAAATAAAAACCAACCTTCTCTGAGAAAACTGACATTTCCCCGCAAAAAAGTGCATTGTTGAGGAACAAATACCACAATTTAACAACATCTTTAAATAACCATTAAGAAAACACCATTTACAAAGAAACACCCTCATCCTCTATCAAGCATCAGGACTCCAAGAAGCATCCTCCATTAAACAACATTTAAAAAATCCAATACATTCTTTGTTTAAGTACCAACATTCTACAAGACAAACTGAAATTCGCACACAATTACCAATAATGTCACTTCCACATTCATTCAAGGCAAATCAACACTCCCCATAAAACAACATTAATAAAAAAATATGAACTTTGGTTATTATAAACCTACATTCATAATCAAACTAACATCAACTACTCAAAATTAACCAAAAAAAAAAAAACATTTAAATGGCAATGAAAAGTACTTTCAAGTATGACACAAGTAAATGAGCAATTATAATTTCAATTATGTATTCAATGATATTTATTTATTTATTTATTTATTTATTAAACTTTGTCACACTCCACCCGCCATAAATAAGAAGTTACCACTGAGGTCAAGCGGGTTCATGCTGGATAATCCACTTCCTGATACAACACTCCTTAATCTGTTTTGCAAGCGACCACACGTGTGATGAAAGTAACACTTTAAAGTCATGAGAGGAAGTTCATGAAGGTGTACTAAAAACACCTGGAGCTGAGTACTACTTATCGTCGCCGCTACAACGGGCCTGAGATTTCGCTTTGGATTCTCTTAGCATTTCAAACTGTCGGGATCGGTAAATCAGTGCACATTAGTCACGCATCTCCTCGAAACACCGGAACAAACTGTTCACTAGAGACTGAGCATGAGCAGGGACAATGATGAGGGAGAGAGAGAGATAGAGCTGGCATGAAGAAGAGCCAGAAAAATGAAGAAACAAAAATGCTGTTGCGAGATGAGACTCACGTGTGTCCAATCTCGTGAGCGATGGTGAACGCCGTGGCCAGACCAATGTCTTCATTTATACTGCAGCTTCTCTCCGGCTCACACATTCCACCAACTGGGGCCAGGCCTGACACACACACACACACACATACACACACAAACTGAGAGAGAGGCTACTGAAGGTTCTGAAGTTGTGCAGCAGTACACTCTTCCTACAGACTACAAGGTTTAAACTGTGTTAGTGTAATTACAGTATTAGACCTAATTTGGGGATTATCCATAAAATAACACAGTACTGGTCTGAGATCAATCATAAGTTCCCAAATGTAGCTGATCAGCCAAGATATGTAGAATGTTTGGCGTCTGTTTCTTTAGTTTTGATCTCTACTTATGATTTTCCACAAGACTAATGTAGCTAACTTGTAACATAAATCTGCTTCACCCGGAATGTGACTTACTGTAATCCATAACCATCTATGAACGAAACCTTAAGATGCACCTGAAAGTTACAGAGGAGGCCATTTTGGACTTTTTATTTTGAAGTCTGAACATTTTTATTAAATACCATATCCATCTCTATTGCTCACACGATCGTAAAGTTGTATCCGTTCTAGCAGGAAGTGATGCGAATCATAAAACTGTTTCACTGCATGAGCTATTTTAAATGATGCAATGTTTTTATAACCCATTGTGCTCGAATGTGTTGGGCGTCTATGGTGGATTCCAGCGTGCCCCCAAGATTTGCCGTGACCCTGACCAGGATAAATCACTTACAGCAGATGACTATATAAATAAAGAAATATTTATATTTTTCGCCTTAAGAACTGAAATTATGCAAGAATTTTGCATCGGCATATGAAGCATTTTCAGCATACGAGCGACCGAGCTGAGACGAATCGAACACCGGCTTACGTTTACGTTGTGTGCACGTTCAGAAGCTGGTCAAAACTTGTTTGCGTCAGTGGAAAGGCAAGCGAAGCAAGATACGTATGTGGGTTTTTTTTGCATTTTGCAATGAGTAGCAAGCATATTAGCGAGAAGGAAAGGGAGCCACTTTCAGTTTGGTTTTTAAAGCAGTCGGTGGCAAGAGGAATCACAAATTACACTCTAAAAATTCTGGGTTATTTCAGGTACTTTAAACACATTGTTGGGTTGCTCATGTTGGGTCAAATGAGATGTAGTGGGTCATTTATAAATGAACACCTGGTTGGGTTCTTTTGACCCAACAACTGGTTTATCCTTTATTCTCTTGTTTCACAAATGGCGGCCTGCAAAGTGTTCTAAATATTACTGTTACTGTGTCACAAAGTGTAGTTTTAAGAGTTGTTTAAGCGAGAATGTATGTGTGTACAGCTCAAAACATCCATCGGTTATTGAAGATAGCGTCTATTTAAAAAAATTGAAACCCGAGTGGTTTCGGAAATTTGAGCTCCAGGCAAATCCCCCAGGCGCTCTGTGCTTATGTAGCCAGCCAACAAAGCTTCACCTCGGAAAGAACTTCTGAAAACTACCGCTGGCTGTGATGTCTCTGCAGTGGTTAAAACAGTTAACTGTTTAATTTCTAACAGGCAATCTTTGGTATAATACGGTTATGGTATAATATATCGCGGCTGTGTGGCGTATCCTGTACGCTGCGTTCCATTTGCAATATACCCCGATGTCCTCATACCCTTGAGTGTTCTTGGAATTGAGACACGGCATGACGAACTTTCTGGATTCTTCACTTCTGAAGTGAGGTGCACGCCACTTAAAGCTGGCAGTATTTTATGGTAAGCTAATATGAATTTTTAGCTAAATTTAAAATGTTGTAGTTGTGGTAGGAGCAAGCTCATTTCCATGTTCATCCCCTTTTCCACCTTTTAAGTCGCACTTTGATGGGGTGTGGGGAGTTCATGTTTTTATATTCTGTGCCAATAGTCGACTTTACTGTATTTTATGAGAAAAGTAAATGTATTTTAGGCAAATTACTAAATAATCTTAACTAAAGTTGTGTGTGGACAGTCTGTTGCCATATTTTATAATATTTTATAGTTGTCAGAAGAAGCAATTGGGGTATGTTTTAATATGTCTTCTGTTTCTATCTGATCCAGGATCATTAAAAAAAAAAACCTCAAACACCTGGTTGTGTTATTTTGACCCAGCAGTCGGTTTATTTTTGGCAAACTTTTTGGATTCTTCACTTCTGACTGGATCATGCTCAGTAAGTTAATGTGAATTTGTACTTATTTTTTAGTAAGTTGTGGTAGGAGCAAGCATATTTTATTGTTCAAATTAAATGCTTTGACATGGGGGTGTGGGGTTAATGTTTTTTCTCATTCAGTTTTTTTATTATTCAAAAACTGAGAAAAATGTGTCATAGTTAAAAACAAGCTATTTTTGCATCCTTATGAAATATTCAATAAAAGTTGAGAATTTAAAAACGCTGTATCCTGTTCCCTTTCAAAGGCTACACTCGATGCTGCGTGAAAACGCTATGGGAACATCTTGTCATGTTGCCGGTTGTGAAG
>JAOVVA010000032.1:14394072-14405320 GCA_028565275.1 Leiocassis micropogon | reverse complement strand
ATAGCGTTTTCACGCAGCATCTCGTTCCCGCCTTTTCAGGGAACAGGGTTACAGCAAAGTAACCCGAGACGTTATCCCTCATATGTTAAATTGTGAGGTAGATTAGTTAGAAATATACACTAAATTCATGTTCACATTATGTATTTTTGTGCATTTACAAGGGAAAAGACGTTTTGCATTAAATCCATACATAGTTGTACATCTTTTACAAAAATTCTTGGCGTTATTGGTAGTTTTATTGAAACACTAATTGATGGTATGTAATCCACAGATGGGGACCAAAATGATGGGAATAATATCTGCAAATATGGAGATGACTGGAGCGCTGTCCCACGTTTTGTGCCTTGGGGATGAGACAAGGAGGACACTCCAGACCTTTCCCATTGTTGGAGGCAATGCTATTGATACAGACTCTTTGGTGGAAGTTTGTTTTAAAGGTTTTTTTTGTCTTTGATGTTAACTACACAAAGCAGTGTCTTCCCACCTGGGAGTTTCTCCAGCATACTGTATCATACTGTACATCAGATTGATGGAGATGAGTCCTCATCTGTTACATTTTTAGCCCAAATTAATCAATAATATTTGTAAAAGTTTTATTGTTATTGTTCTTAATGTCATTTTGAAGGAAATTAAATAGTAATAGTTAAATAACTATTAGTTAAAATATTAAGATGGGGATTCACAGGAGCCTCTTGGTTTTATTGCTTTATAGTGTGTTTATGTTACATTTATTTTATATTTAAAAAATTGTCACCTTGGGATTATATGGTTCTGTCTGACATTTGTGTCAAAATTGAGTTATTCGCATTTTCTTATTCTGTGGCAATCTATTTACATTATGTGAAGTTGTGTACATTTTGGGTCTTTTTTGAAAAAATAAAATAAAATAAATGGAATGTGTCAAACTAGCAAAAGTGTTAATTTTATCCACTGGTTGGGTCAAATAAAATAACCCAGAAATCTGAGTTAAATGGTTAAACCCAGCACTTAGGTCAAAACAACCCAGCGTGTGTTCTGTCCAATAGTGACCCAGCGGTTGGGTTGTTTTTTAACATTAAACCATGTAAATGAACATTAAACCATGTAAGGTTTAATATTCATTTATTTCATATTTTACTTCAATTGCATCTTTTTTCTGTTTTTATATGCAAAAAAAATATTATTTATAGTGTTGGAAATTGGTAACATTGGTAATATTTTAGGGTGGAACAGATTATCTACATTTATATTATTTCCTATGGCAAAATGCGCTTCGCAATACGAAATTTTGATATAACTTGAATGTCCCTCATATACTGCATATGGAGACCGTTTACAATATACTGTATACAGAAGTGTTCACTTAATATTTACCATAGTTTGGGGTGAGATAGAGACCGCATATTTCATTTGTGAAAAATGATGGCCTTGTTTAACTTTTACAAAATTGATATTATGTCTGTTTTACTACAATATAGTTTTAAATAAATAAATAAATAAATAAATGTAAAAATAATAAATAAGTTATTCTGTTTAACATTAAACTACAATTATTTATTATCGTTTCAGTTCATGAGTGAAAACGGTTTAATTATATTAATTTTGTTTTAAGTAAACTGCTCTTTAAATTAAATTTCACCTACAGCATTATGCAAATATATACATATTAAATGTTTAAAGTTTTAAAATGACTGTAGCGTAATTTAACAGGAGTTCATGGTCGTCTTACCGAGCGTCCCACACGGCTTGTTCTTGTAGATGCAGATGTCGTATCTAGAGCACAACACAATAAAACTTGAACACACACACACAAAATACAAATACACAAAACCTGAAACGAGCACACAGAGCAAACGGAGGGTAGAAACTGTACAATGTCCTGAAGCTCATCTACCAGACAGGACAATAACAGGAAGTGAGGAACGCTAACGGCACCCTTTCCCAGACGCATTCCCTGTTCTTTAGATAAAACACACACACAAACACACGCACATACAGTATCAAAGCAGAAGGACTGTTTTCTGTAAATTGCTTGTTGTACTAAATGACTCCATTCCTGATGCTTGAGTGTTTCCAAGCTGGAGCTCAGCCTTAGGCTCAGACTAAACGCAACAAGATTTCAGACAGCTGTACTGGTGTGTGTGTGTGTGTGTGTGTGTGTAAGCGTATATGAATGCGTACAACAATGCTGAGGGTTTTTTTTTCCTTCTTTAAATAGCTTTAAAGTTGGCATAAAGTGAGACATGTGACAGAAGGAATATTCGGTTCTGACCTCGTGATGAGGACGGCTGTGTCATGGGGTGCGATGCCGTTCTCGGGAATGGCGTTTCCATGGCCGTTGCTCTGCTGGATGGATTTCTGCCACTTACAGAAACTGTCTAAAGACTTCCCCGCGTGGTGGTTGATCTCCAGAGTCGGCTGTGAAGAAAAAGAGCAAGAAGAACATGAAGAATAGATAACATAAGAAAAATGTTATGACTGACCTGAGGACGGGTGTCATGATGTCTGTAAATCTTGAAAATACTGTTTGATGAGATGTGAGCTTTAATCATTAGGATATGTTTTTAATGACTTTCATGCACTCCATCTGCGAAATATAAGAAATGAGATAAGCATCCCAGGAAGGTCCCATGACCGCAGATAACATAATATTTTCTTAAAGTAATGAGTCAATGTTGTGTTTTTAGCTCATGGCAGTATAATGTCTAAACCACGATGCCTGGGTCATGACATTTCTATCTTTGGATTTTAAAAAAATGAACACATTTATAGCTGCAGTCACTCCCTCTCCCTCTCCTATAGTCTCCCTCTCTCTCTCTCTCTCTCTCTCTCTCTCTGTCTCTCTTCATCATTCCACCCTGGCAGTTTTACTGGTCATGGTTTGGTCACACTCATAACCTGGGAATGCACATACTGACATAACCCATAATCATCTGCCTCATACTCCCCCGATGTGTGTTCCTATGCTCTAACTCAGGCTGGAACTCAGGTGGAGTGTCATAGGGTGTGTGTGTTTGTCTGTGTCTGTGCGCGTTAGGCCTGAAATGCCCCTCCATACATGAACCATTCTGGATTCTAATTGGTCAGAAAGTTGTTGATTCATTTTCCATAACAGCAGCTCTAACAAGAGTGCACCAGTGCATCGCAGGTTTAAATGAATGCGCTCGTTCTTATAAAGCCTAACACCTCATTCATATAAACAGTGTTAATGTGAAAGTATTCTCTAAAGAAATGTTTATGTATTGAAGTCCTCATCAAAAAAATTGATGCTGGTGAAGGTATGACTGTTTTAAATGACTGTAACATAACTCCTATTTAATGTAAACAAGAACTGTCATGTGACGTCATATAAGAAGATACTCTCTCCCAGCTTGTTGCTCAGCTCCATCCAGGTCTGCATAGCTCTAGTGGTGGGGGCGGGGCTCAGCAGGAGCTCATTTGCATAGACACTAAAATGGTACATTTGGAACAGGAGTGAGACAGAGGGAGATGGAGGTAGAAAAAAGGGGGTATTTCAGCACACACACACACACACTCACACACACACTTTAGGTGGAGCTCTGAGCCCTGTTTTAACTTGTTATAGAAATATGGGACCTTTAATAAACAAAAAGAAAAAAAAAGTCTTGGCAAATTGCTGTGTTATTAGAGTGCTGTTATCTTTTATTTTTGGGGAGTGCTGTTATTTTAGAAAGTCTACTTTAGTAACAGTGACTCTATTAGTGACTTTATTACAGCACAGGGTTATTGACTGACAGATGCTGATGGGTGTTCCTGGCTCTGGATGCTCCTTTTATTGCTTTCCTGTATGTCTCTCTTTTCTAAAAGCTAATCACAGAGAGAGAGAGAGAGAGAGAGAGAGAGAGAGAAAGAGAGAGGGCAGCTTCACCACAGACCGGACCCGCCATCCTGTCGCCATACATAAATGTTTTAATGCACTTATTCATCGGTTTTCACACACATCCATCCCAATCAACAGCAACTGCATGACATGCTGCAGTCATGAGTGCACCAAATACGGCAGAACAGCAAACACACGAGACTCAACATCGACTGTCTGGATCGACTCAGAACAGGAAGGACACTAAGTCCGTAAATTAACAAACAAGAAGCTCTTTGAGTGGGAAATAAACACCGTGGAATGTATTCGTTATGCTTCTCCGAGTCTGAGGACTGAGCGGGGAGGAGTGTCTGTGTGTGTCCATCATTTATAATCTGTCATATACACACCACTTTGGTGCGTAAATGCCTTGAATAAGCATGCATAGATTGTCGGCACCTGACCATCACAACCATGTGTTCTTGTTGAACATGCCTTTCCAGATTTATTCCAGATTCATCTGCTTGCGTATAATGAGCTCCACTCCTCTGGGGAGGGTTTTCATTAGATTTTGGAGCGTGGCTCTGGGGATTTTTGTTCAGAGCCCTGGAGTGCAGTTGGTGTTCAGTGGGGTTGAGGTCAGACTGAAAGTAAACTTAAAGCAGCGTGTCCTCAGTGTTTTTTCACTTATAAACTCATTACAGTTAATGAATGAAATGTATTGTGCTTTATAAATGTCAACTTACACTTTATATACAGCATAAAGAACATTTTATCATAAACAATCTAAAATAGTACAATTTCTAAATAAGGTTAATGACAATCTTCTTCTTCTATCGGGTCGCTCCCGTTAGGGGTCGCCACAACGGACCATTTGTCTCCATATGACTCTGTCTACCACTTCTTCCTTCGTCACTCCATCCTCCTTCATGTCCTCCCTCACCATATCCATGAACCTCCTCTTGAGCCTTCCTCTTCTCCTCCTGCCTGGCAGCTCCATCTCTAACATGCTGCTCCCAATATACCCCTCATACCTCCTCTGCAAATGTCCAAACCATCTTAATCTGGCCTCTCTAACATTATCCCCAAACCGTCCTACCTGCATTGTCCCTCTAATATAGTCATTGCTAATCCTGTACATTCTTGTCGCTCCCAAAGCAAATCGCAGCATCTCCAGCTCTGCCACCTCCAGCTCTGCTTTCTGTCTTTTTGTCAGAGGCAACGTCTCCAAACCGTTCAACCTGGCTGGTCTCACTACAGTCCTGTAAACGTTCCCTTTCATTCTTACCGATACACAATATACTTCCTCATTAAAGAAAAATCTTTATACTATTTCATGAGTTTGAAAATATTATAAACCTTTTAGGAGGAGCTATTATACAGCGAACTGAATTTTGGTATATGTGTGAGTGTGTGATTTACCTGGTCCTCCATTAGTAGGATCAGTCGAGTCACCACAATGTTCACTGCGTTCCCCAGGCTAGAATCCTGGAACAGTTTGGCAACCTGACCTCCAGGGAAACAAGAAAAGACCAGTCTTTAAAAAGAGCCTTCTCTCGCTGTCTCTGTCTTTCTTGTTTTTTCTCTCTCTCCAACTGTCCCTTTATCTCTCTCTCTCTCTCTCTCTTTCTGTCTGTGTCTCTTTGTGTATGTGTGTGTCTCTCTCTCTATCTCTCGCTCTGTCTTTTCTCCTCTGTGATATGTAAAGCTCATTGACCTCGCTATAAACTCTGACACTTTACACTAGGCTCTTTACAGTCTGTTGTAAAAACTGCACCGTTATGGTATGCAATTTAGCTGATCTCAAATTTAACAAGACGTTTAGCATTATTTCTGCTCTGCTCTGCTCTGACACAGATTGAAATCTTCAGCTTATCATTGAGGCAACCATAAAATAGATTAAGGTTCATTAAAGCAGGGAAGAGCCTCAACTCTTTCTTTTTCAAGAAAGAAAAAAAGACAGCTGAAATGTACATTACAGTGGCAAGAAAAATATGTGAACCTTTTGGAATGTCATGGTTTTCTCCATTAATTTGTCATAAAATGTGATCTTATATTCATTCAAGTCAAGAGCATCAACAAATATAATGAGCCTAAATTAATAACATAAAAAAGTTCTGATCTTTCATGTCTTTATTGAGAACAACCATGAAAACCTCATGGTGCTAGTAAAAAAGTATACTTGAGTTAATGACCTCAAAATGGCTAATTGGAGTCAGGTGTTAGTATACATGGAGTCTTGTTAAGAAAATAGGTTTAGAGGAAGAAGAAGAAGTGGACTAGAAGAAGAATACGCTAATGTGAGCCATGCCTCGCCAAAAAGAGCTTTCAGAGGATCAATGATCAAGAATTGTTGATTTACATAAAGCTAGAAAGAGTTACAAAGTGATTTCAAAGACTTTAGACATTCACCAGTCTACAGTTAGTCAAATGGAGACACTTTGGGACTGTGGCTACTTTACCAAGAATTGGGCACCCAGTGAAAATGACAAGAAGAGCACAATGAAGACTCATCAATGAGGTTAGGAAACAACCCTGAGTGACAGTCGAAGATTCGAAGGCATCATTGAAACTGGCTAACATCTGTGTTTATGAGTCTACAGTACATAAATACACTCAACAAGTAGGGTGTCCATGGCAGGACACCACTAAGGAAGCAGTTGCTTACTAAAAAGAACATTGCAAGGGTGAACTATTTGGAAAAAACATGCAGCACTACATCTGACGTAAAAAGGTCACTGCATACCATCATGAAAACATCATTCCAACCATAAAGTAGCATAAAGTGGTGGAAGAAGCATCATGATTTGGGCCTGCTTTGCTGCATCAGGGGCTGACTAGCTTGCAGTCATTGAGGGGAAGATGAATTCCTAAGCGTATAAAAAATTCTTCAGGGTCATGTAAGAATGTCTGTACGTCAGCCGAAACTCTGTAGAAGTTGGGTGTTGCAAGAGGACAATGACCCAAAACACCAGAGCAAGTCCACAACAGAATGGCTTCAGAAAAACTAAATCTGCCTTTTGGAGTGGCCGAGTCAGAGCCCAGACCTCAACCCATTAGTTGATATGGATGCTATAGATGCATAGATGCTATGGAATTACTTGAAGAGAGTCATACACATGAAATGTCCAAAGAATATGACAGAACTAAAGCAGTTCTGCCAGGAGGAATGGGCTCAAATTCCTCCTGAACGATGTGCAGATCTGATCCACTGCTACAGGAAGAGCCAACGGGTGGTCAACCAGTTATTAATTCCAAGGGCTCACTTACTTTTTCCACTACCATTTCGAAAGCTGAATGAGTATGTTCAGTGAAGTTCAGAATTTTTTTGTGTTATTATTTTACGCACATTATATTTGTCAACACACTTGACTTAGATGAAGATCAGATCACATTTTATGACAAATAACTGCAGAAAACCATGAAATTGAAAAAGGTTCACATACTTTTTCTTGCCACTGTATATGCTAAGGACGAGGTGTTTGAAAAATAGTTCTCATTCTTGCATCAGTGTTTAATCTCATCTGGAAACTGGAGATTTGCAGCTACAGTAATAGCATCTCAAAACTGTCTGCTTCTCCTGAACACCCTGTAAACACACTCAGTACTGTTCCATTTTGAGTCTGGTTTCTCTCAAGGTTTCTAGACTAGACTTAAACTCTAAGTTAGACAGCTAGACTTAGACCGAATTTATTATAGATGTCAATCGTTAAAATTCGTGACATCATTGTTTTCATGAAACAAAAAGATTTTAAACTTACAATATTCATGACAGCCAAAATGTACTGCTCAATGTCACGCCTCCCGTGGTATGACACCATCATCTTATCAGCCACTACCAGGGTCTCTACGTAGCGCTCACGGCCAACCGAACGCTTGAGTGGCAGCTGACCACGGCCCATCTGGTTGGGAGGTTTAATTGTTCTCTGCCACCAATCGAAGCTTTTGCTTGGTTTCTCATCTAAAACAAAGAAACATGCTTTAACCTTTAAGGCTGATTTCTTAAACAGCATCACATCCTGATTAGGCTCAATATTCCTTGCAATCATCAGCATTTATAATATTTGTCATCTCACCAATGACGCCACAGGACTGGTCCATGTAAAGGTGTCGCAGGGACGATCTCTTATACACCACATGGGGGCGCGCTTCTTTCTCATCTGCGCTTGTCTGGTTTTCAGCAGAAACCAAAGGTTCAATGAGGTATTCCTCTCTGCCAGCTACGATCACCCCCTGCTGCAAGAGAAAATGTGACAAATATTAAACATGTAAATGAATCCCATATAAAATATACACATCTTAAAGACTGCAATAAAACAGACCTTTTTTTAGCTTATGGCATATGGTTGACATTTCGTTAGTATTAATTAAGGTTTTTATGAACCTTTAAAAAAGACTCTAGTAGTTAAAGTGCATAAACATATGTGTGTGACCCTTGATACTTAAGAAAGAAAAGTCTAATCATTTATAATTTGAAAACATAAAACAAGAATTCAGCTGTTTCTTATCAGCTTGTAACAAATTAAGCTGATAACGCTCAACACAAAAACTTCAACTCAAACCTCTGGTCAAAGTTTGTAAACAACTTTAAAAAAACTGTACAAACTAAAAACTACAACATTTGAAACAGAAATCATTAATGAGTTTGTATTTACATTTTTAAAAATAATTTTAGTAATAAAAAAAAAATCCTAATTAGTTCATTTAAAATAAACAAACCCATGATCAGTTTTTTAAAAAAATGTAAAACTGTTAAAATGTAAAAATTTCAGTGATTTAAAACATTTTAAAATAAAATTTTAACATGAACTTTCAATTATTTTGTAAAAAGATATGTAAGTGGCACAAACAAAACATCAAAACAATCAAAACAAGTGGAAAATCCACAACAGTTTGTAACTGTTGTGTTTCTGTTGTAAAAAAAAAAAAGGACATTTAAATTAAATTTTATTTATATAGCACTTTTAATAATGTCATAGCCACAAAGCAGCTTTACAGAATCGACAACAGGAAATAATAAAAATAAGTTTAAAATAAAGGAAAATCGTTAGAATGTTTGAGATTTATTACAGCGAATTTTAAATTAACTGCTTCCAGAATGTTTTAAAAAAAATAATAATAATCTTTGCATATTTAAAGCTATAAAGTGTAACAAAAACAAACCATAATTAGTTGTTAACATCAACAAAAAACTGTTTCTGATGTGTTGTGCTGTTGTGTTTGTACCTAATCAGTTTGTAAAAAGAAAATGTATATACCTGGAAAATGTTACCATTTTTACAATTTTATAGATTTATACCTCAAATTTTAAATCAAATATTTCCAATCGAGCTTTGCAGATTTAAAACTACAGTTTAAAGTGTAAAATAACAAAACCAAAATCACCTTTTCAAAAATTGTAAAACTGTTAATTGTAAACATTCATTTAAAACTGTGCAAAACAGCAACTTACAGTAAGTTTGTAAAAAAATAAGTACATTTAGGTTTGTAGAAATTTAAACGCAAAACACATCAGTTTGTAACTGTTGTATTCTGTATCTGTTCTGTTGTGTTTTTTTAAATGTGTTTAAAAATGTTTTTTTGTAACACAATCAACTGCTTCCAATCAGTTTATAACAAGCTTTTGTAAACTTTTACAAGTTAAAAACTGCAACTACGAATTACAAATGTAAACAATTTAAAATTATAATAAACAATAGTTTAGAAATGAACTAAATTTTAACATTTACTCCAGATTCATTGTAAAAATGTTAAGTATCACAAAATAGTGTTGTTTATATATAATATAAAATTATTTATATACTTCACGAAAGTGTACTGTGATGTCATCATATCAGCCAGTCCTGTAACCCCTATTCAAGCTATACCAGCAAACCCTTAAATTCCCAGGACACTGAGCCAATAGTAGCTGGTTTCTTGCCTTTAGTCCCTCATTAACCTGAGCTGAAACTGTATCTAAGTGCACATAAATAAGCAGCCATTAGTCTTGGCTCTGTTCGCTCTTGTTTACGCAGGTGCATTGCTGGCGCAGGTTGGTAATAAGCATGCCACAGCACGCTGCTCGAAACCAAATCCATCATTAGGATCCAAAACACCTGTTTGTGGAATGGAGTAATAAATCAGCTGGCACTGGGAACGAAGCCGCAGGAACAGCTGTATGTAACAGCCCCCACAAAAAGTGCTCTCTCTCTTACAAGAGAAGAAGACAGCAAGGATTGTCATATCATCCTGCAGGAGTGATGGCTTCAGACTCGAGAGTAGGAGAGTCGGTAATTTATACCACATGTTCTTAATACCAAAAAAAAAAAAACCTAGAGAAGAATAAGCGCCCTTGTGTTGTCAGGCTGGTGAAGTTGTGCTGCTGACTATTTGAACTGACACCTTAAGCAATTCCAACACGAAATGTTCTGCTTATGTCTATGAATTAGGAAAGTCTTTTAATAGGTAGAAGGAAGTCATCGGCATTGATCCATACACATGCAAACAGGTAGCCTGAATAGAATGTTATCTAGCATACTGACAAGATTTCCGGAGGATTTCTTTGTCCATCACTGCTAACAGCAGAAAGCTAGCTAACATGAGCTAACCAGAAAAAGTGTTGTTGTTTTTTTAAAAGTCAATTTTCATTACTAACTGTAGCTGGCATGCTAATTTCAGCTAAATTTTTATTCATTCATTTTAACAAATGTTTAGTCATTACTCATAATTCTAGACAGCTCTTTTAGACAGGGAGTTTTCAGTTAGTATCAAGCATATGCTAATATGCTATGCTATACAGATAGAATTTCTGAGAGATTTATTAAGCATTCACAAATGTTTGCTAACATTATACTTCTCTCTAATATGCTATATAGAATTTATGAATGCTTATTTATTATATTTACAAATGTTAACAATAGTCTCCACTAATCTGAGACAGCTAGCTAACATTAGCTATGCAAGATAAAATTTTGATGGATTCTTTTCATCATATCCACAGATGAGTCTAGTTGTGCCTGTTAATGTTAAGCTGTTAGCTTACATGAGCTAACCAAACAGAGTTTCTGAGGGACTGTTCAGTCACTTTCACAAATGCTAGCAGTTTTTTAATGGTAAAGTTATGCAGTTAGGTAACATAAAAATATACAGAGAATTTCAAAGGGAATCTTATATTTACAATATAGAGATATATTCACAATTTGTGTTCCTTACTGCTAAAGCTAGAACATCCTTCTTAAGTCCTCCTCTTAAAAAATTGTTAAGCTTTATTGGTAACTTGCCAGTTAGTTACTAGCAATATATAACAATATATAACATATTTCTGGCTGTTACCATAGAATGTTTTTGGCATATGTACAAATATTTACAATCTTCAGTCAAGTCGACACCTAGCTAACATCAATTTTACTAGCAAAATTTTGTGAGAGATTTTTCAGTATATTCAGAAATGTTAAAAAAAATTTATATATA
>JAOVVA010000032.1:14373570-14393972 GCA_028565275.1 Leiocassis micropogon | reverse complement strand
ATATATAGTAAATTAAGGCAACTAACTAACATGATATATAGATCGAATCTATGAAGGAAATTTTGTAATTATAACAAATGTTTAAAATCTTCACTAGTAATGCTAGAAAATGTAAAATTGTTTAATCATGGCTAAATTGCGAGCTAGTTAATATCAGTATGTCTGAGATATTCTTTTCAATACATTGATCGTCATGCTTATTTTAGCTAAGAAGAAATAACTAGAATTCATTGCTGCTAATTTTCAACAGCTAGCCAACATGAGATTTTTCATCAAAATCTGTAAGGAAATTTTCAGTAATATTTCACATTTTTACAATTTGTACTGATAATGCTAAACAGTTATCTAACATGACCTACATACACAACTTAATGTTAAGTTCACGCATTTTACTCTACTAATGTTACACCAAATGTTAGACAGAAAACTAACATAATCTAATCAGAATTTCTAGCATAATCTAATCAGAGTTTTAGTTCACACTTGACCATATTAAATTGTTCACAACCTGGAGAGCTGGCTAAGGTAATCATCCCTGACAGGATATTTAAGAACACTTGCGGTTCATTATCTGCAAACAAAGCCTCGATAAAACGACTGACCTGTTTTAGTGCCAGGAAAATATAAAGTTGTGAATTGCTGAGTTCCCCTGGGACCGGATTCAGGAAACACTTGTTCAACACACCTGGTTCAACACTACGTACCAATTATTAGGAACTTCGGAAGCTGTGGTTTGTTCCAGTAAATCCTGAACTGTAGTGTGCAGGGTTTGAGTCACACCAGGTGGGTAGAGGTAACAAACCCTTAGTAAGTAATCAGCTTTGTCACTGAATCTGTATACTTAACAGAAGAGATGAGGGATGTTGGAGAATTTACTATCCATCCTGCAGCATAAGGTTTAGAAATACTCGAGCTGATCTAAATTTAGGTTTCATTTGGGCTACAAGAAGACAGGCAGTTGAAATCCAGGTTTTGGATGCTTTCTATTTAAGCAGCGTAAATCACATGAAGTCAGCTAGTATGGATAATTTTGCAAGGTTTCTTTTTTTTTGCTTAAAAAACCAGACAAAACTAGCATAAACAGTGGTCTGAGTAGGGAGGAACTAATCCTGGAGCAACAAGAGATGGCCTTATTTATTCATTCCCGTTACGGTTGTGGTGTATTTGGAGGATATCCTGGAACACTGGGCACAAGGGAATTAGTGGGAACTGGCAGCTGACCAAATTGGTGAGTATATGGGAAAATGGGCTAAAAAACAAATTGAAAGGTGGACTAGTCTAGCATTATTATGTCCAATCCAAATCTTGTTTTATGATATAGACATATTCGTGATTCAGGGCATCTATGCAAGATATTACCAGGCCATTGCAGTTACTGAGGGCCACAGTGCTGGACTGGGGCTGGTGCTGCAGATGCCCCACATACTGGCAGTCGGAGAAGTATGGGTGACTCCATGCCAGTCTGCCTTTCTTCCAGTACTCGACACGAAACTTGCGGGACAGCAGGCCATTCTGCAGCGTGAGGTTCAGGAAGAGGCTGGTGCTCGGTGTGGACAGCTGGTAATAAAGCTGTGGCTCAGGAACCTCCTGTTTTGTCTCGGCGCTCCGCCGATGGCGCCTGTGCCTGTCTGAGGCCTCGCCATTGTACAGTGAATCGCCTCGAGGGCCAACACGGATCGGGACGGCGATCTCATAGTGAGCCAGAGTGGAGAGGAATGCAGCTGAAGATGAATAGAAGAAGTTAGAATATTAGTGGAATAATAACAGGGGTACAATTTAATGTATAGTAAGCATATCTCTAGATATTCACTGATAAGCTAAAATTGTGCTCAAAATTGTGATCTCATGGCGGACAATTTTGCTGCATTCTAGAAAATATTCTTTAAGTAAAAATGTTATTTAAAACAGCTTAATTTGAGTAAAGATTTAAAAATAGGATTTATGATCTTTAAGAAGCGTTTTGTCATAAATCCATAATAAAGTCAATATTGTTTAAAACTTATTTTCAGCTCAGACACTGAAGACTTCTTCCATAAATGTTAAATAAACATCTCTTTACAAACTCTTTAAACATCTCTTGAGCGTCCATAATACAGAAGTAAGATTAGAATTGGAGCATTAATATAAACCTGTCACTGCTTTTAAAGAAAATAATAAAAACTTTCTGACCAATTAGAATCGAGACACTCAGAAGGTATGACAAAATCTAAACAGAAATAAAACTTGGGAATCTGAGTGGTGTTTCTGGCATTTGGCAGTCTACTTAGCAATTACCAATACAAACTTAACCACATGCGTCAGAGTCCAAAGCTAGCGGTCCAAAGGTCTGAGAGTTAACTGTTTCCACAGAAACCCTGAAACCGTATACTTCCTGCTCTCCAAGGAGTTACACTATAAATAGCTTATGTTTAGCACCAATGGGTGAGGTCAACTCTGAAACCCCCAGCTGTCCAACTTGTTGCTTTCCTTAATGGGTTTAGATGCTAACATGCTATCCACTGGCTCTGGAGAGAAATAAAGACTTTGGCTGGTGCTCCATCATCAGAGCCAGTTTAAAATAAGCTCTGAACGGGACAAGCAGAAAATCACGCTTTTGTAAAACAGAATGCCATTGGACAAACGCAGGGCAAGCTCTCCAAGGACCTGACTTATTAAGGATTTGTAAAATCTTTTGACTTGCCGAGAAAATGAGTGTAGCGTTTGCTTTGGAGTGATCCAAGATGAAGCTAACCATGGAAAGAATGTCAAAACTTCAGAAACTCAACATAAAACCTGATTATTTTTTATGTCATGCTGTAAGTAGTGTTTCAGGCAGAGACATTTGACAAAGAACATTAGAAGTCCTTAGATGTCCAAACTTATCTACAGGAGTTAAACCTGGAATTGGAAGTGGCGAGATCTACAGATTTTATGGAAATATGATTTAATCTTTTTGATATATCTATTTCTGTCCCCAGAATTTAATTTGACTGAATCTTCTTGGTAGATCCATTTATACTATATACAGCTTAGCCTGTGTAGGGTCCTGGTGGGCCTAGGGCCTATTCCAGGAAACAAGGCAGTGTACACCCTTGATGGGGTGTCAACCCATCAGACAAAAATATACCCACACACACCATATAATACACTACTGGAAACAGTAATCAGCCAACAACCTATGTCTCTGGACTGTGGAAAGAAACTGGAGTGCCCAGAGGAAACCCACCAAGCATGGAAGAGTATACAAACTCACACAGTATGGATTCAAGATTCAAACAAGTGCAAGATGATAAATGTAAACACATAAAGCGAAAGAAAAGGGATATCAGGGATTGATTTTTGATTGACTTTAGAGGAAACATGTTAGGCCCATAAGTTGTTTCCTGTGGTACTCCGCAGTAGGAACAGGTCTTATTAGGAGCCAAGATCTGCTTGGTCCTAATCTGCTGTTAACAGGCTTTAAACTGCAAGTGTAAGATTCCTAAATGATCAAACTGAAAACACTTCTTTAAGAATCTAACCAGAACCAGCCATCCTGATCTGATTAAATCTGATTCGAGGTTTTACATGTGGTTGCATTGGGTTTTCAACACCTCTCTCAGGCAGACCAAGTGTCACTGACACTGAGCTCATATCTGATCTAATGCTCCTGTCACGTCACTAATGTCTTCGGAAAGCTCAGTTTTTTATCCAAAGCAGCATGAATTGCTATTTTAAGTACATGCTTATTCATGCTTTCTCTCTGTCATCTGTTATTAAGTGTAATAAAAGGGAATAATCCAGTTGGAGTGGTGTAGCTCTCCTGATTGTTCATTATGGTGCAATAAACACTGTTATTATACTAATTATACCAATACTTTATACCTGCACACTGTAAAGTGTAATTGATTGATGTGTTAGTACAATTCCAGAAAGTTATATTTCCAGACCTTTGTTCTGCCTAGATTGTTCTCTGATTTGGTTCTGAAAATTATTGAGCACAAACAGTCTATACGCGGGATTTTGGAAATGCATGTAATACCTAACAACTTTGTTATACAAGGGGCATTCAATTCAAACCGGGACTTGCGATTAACTTTTTCCATGAATGAAGGCGTAAAACCGATTGACATTTAAAGAAGATACGGAGGCTCGGCTGCGGTAAAACATTTGAACGATGGAATTGTTTTAAAGAAGGCTGTACATCCGAGAATGACCATCCCGGCCACATTTGAACTGTACATAAAAAGATCTATACGGGGTCTCAGGTCTGTATGTGTCCTTTTAAATACGTTTAGACACTTTTATGTGTTTACATGAAGCAATTTCCTAAAGCAAAATGAGGTCAAGGACCACCAGAGAGCAGAAACCTTCCAGTTCCACATGATCTTATTAAGCTTGTGAATTCCATCAATCAAATAAACCAGTCAAGTACATACAAAAAAAATCATAGCCATACAACTTCCCCATCATTAAAAAGACGTTAACACACACCTAGTTTCCGGACCACTATGCACCCAAACACTCTCTTAACTAAACATTGGACTACAATGAGCGGAAAGACCTCTCCCTGCACATATAAGGGCATTTATTTATTAAAGCCTTTTGATCTTTCCTCTAATCTCTGTGACGAGGCCCAGGGGAGATGCAGGATACCCCCATTATTCTCTCATAAAGTCAACAGAGAGGCCCATAAAACACTAAAAGCACTCACCTTTGATTCAAACACACTCACTATAGTTTACATTACAGAGACCGAAAGGAAAGAAGCCCTTAATTAAATGTGGAAGTGGAAAATAAAGGAAAATTTGATAAGAGGGTCTTTCTACTAAGGAAGGAGAATTAGCTGAGGATCCGGGTCCACTCTGAAGGGAACACATGGGCAATCAGATAAACTCAAACAGACTTTTTGTACTTAAGATACTTAAAAATAAATAAAGTCTTAGATTCAAATGACAAGACTGGGGGTATATCTGATTTAAAATATATTTGGACTAGTTGGTTTAGCTAGTAAAGCTCTGTGAAGGCTGAACGTGAGACTCGCATTCACTCGTCTTCACACGCTCTCACGCCACACTGCCAATTTCTCACGCTTTCATATTTCAAACAATTGTTTTGTGGAAGCAAAATCACTGGACTCCATCCTCTTTCTGACGAGTCAGCAATAAACAGCTTTTATTCTCGGCATGAGGCTCTTTATTCACTTCAAGTTAAGAGAAATAATATTCATGTAATCTGGTTGAAATTAACACACATTTACAGCTGTGCGGAGCAGAAGTCAAATGGAAAAAGAAGGGATCGTAATTGGAATAGTCGTAGCAGTGCTAAACAGATCAACAGAATAATAAAATATATCAACATTCAAATGCGCTTACAGACTGCAACAAAATTATGCATCAGCGTAAAAGAGCGAGTGAGGGCAGTGACAGTATTATTCAAAGAGGGAAATACATGTCAATATTTACAGTGACATTAAAATATTTCTATTGCGTTTTAATCTTGTAGCACTTTTTTATATTCATAAGAACACTACTTCTAATGCACTCCGGTTATATTAAAACGTCCGTTGGCCGTCTTATCAGCGTTTCCATTAAGGTATGAAGGGAACGTGTCGTAACGTGTTACATCAGTTCATTTATAACTGTAGTGCAAGCAAAAATGGGTGCGCCCCACTTGTGATTTGCACTAAAGAAGAGCAGATTCGTTTATTGGGGTCTGAGGGTGTACCTGGTGATATTGAGTATATTGAGTGTATTGAAATATTCTTGCACAGTATGGAGAAAGTTTTTTTTCGTTACATACTGTCGCACAAGCATTTGCCATGAAGAAGGAGCGGGACGCCAGTCCATGTCCACGGCTGATGACAAAAGTCCACAAATTTCTACTCACACTCTGTTGACGCTTTGCAGAAACTTTGTTTTGAGTTGTTACAGTATCCTCCCTATAGTCCTGACCTCACACCATCAGGCTTTCACCTGTTTGGTCCCCTGAACGCAGCCCTACGAGGACAAAGATTTACTTCTGATGAAGAAGTGAAGACAGCGGTGCATGCAAGGCTTGCAGCTCAGCCTTAAACATTTTTTAATGCAGGAATACGAAAGCTTGTTGGACAAAGTGTATTGAAAAGCAAGGAGATTTAGATTTATTTTCTAAAAGATAATTAAAATAAATTCTATGCAGATATTATATATATATATATAGTGTTTTTCAAGCACACTTGTCTGGAAAAAGAGAAGTTGGTCCTAAATCACTAGTATTACTCGGGAACACTTGATGAATATGACTCACTGTTCCTGGAGAATGCAAGGAAAACAGCAGCCATCTGTCTGTCTGTCTGTCTGCTTGTCTGTCTGCCTGTTTGGGTCTCTCTCGCTCTCTCTCTCTCTTTCAAGTGTCCAACAGCTGTATCCAGTCACGGCTGATCCAGGGCTCGTGGAACAGCGTATGCATATCTGTGTGTCAGGTTCAGAAAGTCCTTTTTTTTTCCTTGAATGAAGGCCACTATAACCACAGGACTCCTGTCCACAGCTCCAAACGAGCCTATTCATAACTCCGTGTGCAATCCTGTCTCTGTTTTTGTCCGTCTCGTGGGGAACCATTGCACGCTTAAGTTATAAAACCATGAAATGCCTGTCTGAGCCTTAAGATTACACACGCACTCAGTGCAGGTCTTTATTAACCGATACATGACACAATGCTGGTAGCATGATGTCTAACCTCATTAGCTATTTAAAGGACAAAGTACATGGAAGAAAAAACAGTAACCTGTGCCCTGTCAGCATATTTGTCCCATTACTTGTTAAATTAGCGCCAACCACATTTTACCTTTCCTACAATGTAGCTTAATGTGTAATTACATGTACAGTACCCAAAAGTCTGACTGCACCGCAGACAGTTTATTTCATAAAATATTATATCCTACGCAACTTCCGTTTAAACAAACAAGTCATTTTTTATGCTTTCCAGCTACTAAACTGTAAAAAAATATATATATATACTTGGACACTTCATGTTTTATTAGCAACAATCTTACCACTAGTACCAGAAGTGATCATGAATTTATGATATAATCACTTTCTTAAAAACTTTAAAGTAAATGGTACAGCTTTAACCAAATGACAGGTTTACACTGAGTAATACTAAAGTTAAAACTACTTTAAACACTTTTAAAGTAAAGACCTGATACTTTATAGATATATAGATAATTTGTCAGCCATTACCTTGACCCTCCTGCGCAGAGATGCTCACTCCCACTCCGGCGGTTACCATGGCAATGACCCCAACACAGGCCAAGCTCCTCCACACCGTTTCCATGGTTACTACAGCTAGTTTCAGTGCGGTACCCGTCCCTGCGTGCCAACATGTCTTCTGCCTGGTTCGCCCCACCGCTCACCAGAGTGACGCATTGAATTCTGGGGCCATGACAGCAACTCCGGGATTCAATATGTTGTGTTTGTGTTGAGCAAAGTTGTATGTTCAACTTCAACTTCCAGGCAGCTTAGCAAGATGTGTGACTCGTCTGTGTGTCCACTTCCCACAGCCAGGGAGAGAAATCAGTAGTGTTGAAGACGCTGAAGAAAAGACAAACAAGGCGATAATCAGCACCGAAAACACTGCACAGCGCTGCAGGAAGACATAACAGCATTAGCGTGGATAAAATGTTAAGCAGCTAAAGCTCTGGCCAATTAATCTAAAAGCAGCACCAGTTTTGGGACACTGAGCAAAGCACTTAATTCTCTCTTTAACAACGTACAGTATATAACATTTAAATTGACACACTGGTAAAAAATAATTCTTTTTGATTTGCAGTTTTTTCTTCATGATGGAAACTCCCCAGGAAGGGCTTTTTTTTCTATCGTCCCCTGCCAAAACCAAGTATTGTCCTAATCTGATGCAAATCAATCATTATTACTTCAAACATATCCAACAGGTATATGTCCAGAAATGTTAACGTGTCTAAACAGTACCTACAGTAAAGAGTATCAGTGTACTCTTACTCAACCCTGACCAGGATAATGTTGTTACAGAAGATAAGAGCTAGAGGATTACAAGCCACGACTACTCTGGTGTGTGAATAGCTAAATTCTTTATAGCTGGCCTTTCACTAGGGCCTTAAAACAAGTGTCAAAGAAAGCATTCCAGATACTTCCTAAGAATCACACCAAAGTCTAAATGCCAACTAAAGGGGCTATTAATGAAAATTGGCCAATTTGAGAAATCTTGCTACTTTTTCCCCACTCAACAGGGGCCTCACCATTCCCAAAGTCCCATCATGGAGGTAGGCTGGAGCCCCAATAACAAACCCCTGAGTTACACACAGTCTGAATGTTCTTTAGAAAACCAGATAAAGGCACCTTATGGAGGCAGACAGGGAGGAGGCCTCAGGGTGGTTACCACACATCACACAACCACCCACTTCTCCACAACTTCAGCTTATACTCTATGTTGTCTCGTCTCCTGCATTTGGACAGTTTTCTCAAGACATCTAAAATCCATTTATTATCAGCATCAGTATTCCTACTCAGGAGTCCTAAGGGCGTGTTCAGTTTTCTCAAGTGTTACAACACAAGTTTGTCTGGAGCATGAAGAAAGACCTTGTACTGTGTAAAAGTAAATGTCAAGTCAATGTACCAAAAGTGGTGATGGTAGCCCACAGGCCTTAATGACTTAAATCATGAAAGGGGCTTTCACATTAGCAATGGCTGCTTCATGCCACCCCCAAGTACAACTGCATCCCAGTCTCACTACCATGCTGGGCATATTATTTATATATTAGTAATATTGTTACTTACTCAAGTAGGCTTGTGCACCTCCACTCTCTGATTCAGCAAGTGGCGGTATGCACCTAGTTGGCTTACAAAATGCCAATTAACAACAAAGAAGAAGTGTTCAAGGAAGTCGACCAGCGCACTATTCTTAATATTATTGCTATTTTGGAGGAAATGTCTAGAGCAACCACCTCGAATGACTTCCTACTTTACCAGACACGAATTTGCAGGTCAAAAGAAGATATCGACTTGTGTCCTGTGCATACACAGGATTCCAAGTAGACAGACATAGTTGATGAAGTCGGATGCTAATCTGAGGTCCACTTGCTTGTTTAGGAACGGCTGACTTTTATTTTGATTTGAACTGTGTCTGTGTGTACCGTACCATGCTCAATCGAACTTATTCAAGCAAACTCGAGAACAATCGATGTGTCCAGGTACGTGACAGAGTGTTCACACTACATAAACGTATAAGACCTTGGACTCAAGTGTACTCGGATCCGTGCCTTATTTACTAATGTTAAAGGCATTGGAAAGGCTGGTCTTGGTCAAGCTTGTTCACACTTGTAGTTAATTAGAACCTGTGCCCCATTTAGTTGTGGATAGACCTACCTGAATATAACTAGAGGCCATGTGGGGATAATTTGTTCTCCAGTGCTTCTGACACTATGAAGTAACAACTGTTAAAAATAGGGGAAATGCAGGTGTGTGCCCTTAGGATTTCAGTGATCAAAGGCTACCTGTGTAGCCGTCTGCAATTTGTGAATTCAAAACTGTCATATAGTGATTACAGGTGCTCCCCATGTGAACACACTTTCTTCCTTCCTGTTTAGACTCCACACATCAGTTCTCAAGTACAACTTGAGTCGTGTTTCCCGCACAAGTTCTCGAGTGATGCAAAAACAAATTATAGGATTTCTAAGAGATGTGGTGGGTCAAAGTTTTAAGTTTTTGGGCTACTGAGTTTAAAGGCTGTGAGTTTAAAGCTTAGCACTGGGAAGCTACAACGGTTGCATCATTGAAGACCGTTCCATGCAAAGTGATACGACCAGGAAAACCGGTGATGAGCTTCAGAACAAGAGGACCCCTTCAAGTTTTGTCTACCTTCACGTCATTAACATACCAAACATAGTGGCTTAGCCGGTAACTCTTTGGGATGCTTATGAGATGGTTGTGAGTTGAAAACCACCGTTGTGTCCTTTAGCAAAGGCTTTAAACTTTTTAACTTTTCAGATGTCTGTCATAAACCTCTTTAGTCCAACTAGGGGCCATGGAGGCCAGTGGTGTCCATTGTATTTATTCCCATTTTTACAACCGTGACAGAACCTTAACCCACCAATTTTGACCATGATGACCATGATGGACAATGTTTTCTATACTATTATCACATCGGATAGAAGTTTAAATCTCCTCCTGTCCAACAGAGGTTCCCCGTTCCTGAATACTGAGAAGTTACACACCTCATCCTTCATGGAAAGTATATTAAGACACTGTGTTTTAATAAAACTATAGCAAGTGTAGCCTCAATCTACTCCTG
Organism: Leiocassis micropogon; assembly: GCA_028565275.1. Classification (NCBI taxonomy): domain Eukaryota; kingdom Metazoa; phylum Chordata; class Actinopteri; order Siluriformes; family Bagridae; genus Leiocassis; species Leiocassis micropogon. Next base: position 14,383,709 of record JAOVVA010000032.1, on the reverse strand, counting down.
AGTCTCAAGTGTTTAACTCGTCTCTAGTGAATCTGTACTTGGACAACTGACATAATCATACTAGAGATTTATATTGCAGTTATGAGTGCTGTAACAAAGCAATTTCCCCCAGAGGGTCAATAAAGTATCTGCTTGTCTATCTGTCTACCTTTTTTATTGGTACCTTTTCATTTGTAGCAACTGCCAAAAACCTAATTCTCCTCAATACTCATTCTCTCTCTCACTCTCTTTTCACTTTCAACTTCTCTCCCTTTTCGACATAGCCTAACCTCTACTCCATCCTTTTTTGCAAATTGAAAGAGGGGAGAATGAAAGAATGGACAGAGAGAAGGAAAAGAAAAAAATAGCGGAGAGATAAAGAAAGACAGAGAAGGAGAAGGAAAGAAAGAGAATATGGAAACCCAGATGGTTGGCAGATTACCAAGTGCAACGAAAGGTAATCAGGAGCAGATGGGAAACAATTTGGAAATGGGATTGAAGGAACAAGTCGCTTTGTCATGTGAAAAAAGTGGGGGAGAGAGAGATAGAGGGAAGCTCAAGGGGGAAGCAAAGGAGAGAAAAAGAAAGAGAAGTTATGCACTCTTTCACCCAGCTGGGATAACCATTCCTGATGAGCAACTTATAGTACAAACAATGTGATGTGTGTGTCTGTGTGTGTGTCTGTGTGTTCCCATGTATTTGCACCTCCAACCCCAGAAAAAATAAACCTATTTTCCCTCTGTGACTTGTCTCTGCTTTGGGAAAAAACATTGTTTTGGAAAGTTATTTGAAACTCCTGCATGGTGCTGTGCTCGACTGCCTCGTCGTGTTAACATGTCTCGCTTTAAAATACTGCCCTTAGTGTTCCAACTTACCCAACCTGGTGTACAAAGATCCCTTTCTCACCTCACATGAGGGAGAAATACATTTCCCTTTATCTTCAAAGCACAATATAACACTGAATGTTCAGGCTTCAGCTGAGGATGTGTGTCTGTGTGTGTATGTGTGTGTGTAGGGGCCGGTGTAGGGGGCGAGTTTGCGGTGGAAAAGAGGTGGATGCAGGTTTAAGGTTGCCCTCATTTCCTTTGAGAGCAAGTCAAATGGCCCCAGTTCAGCAGGGAGTCTTAAAACACTAAGACGTCTTTGTCCCCCCCTCCACCTCCGACGCTATACCAACTACAAATGCTGAAGGACTGCAGTGGGCCCCTCTCTTCTTCTCTCTTCTCTTTCTCCTCTTCTTTACTCTATCCAAACTCCAAGGGCTTTTCCTGAGATTTGCCACTTGGCCCAATTCCCTTTGGTTTCATTTCTTCTTGTTAGAGACTTGTTTTATTGTCTACTTGTAAGACTCGCTGTCAGACATCCAAGGGTTCTTATTAAGGCATTTATTTTCTCTTTCTGCAAACAAAGGCTCCTCTAATCAGACCCCTTTCCTAACATCTCTGTTGTTAATTTAGATTTATTGTAGGCTGTGTAAGAGTGGTTTAAACTCACTAGATTCCTCATGCATAAAAAATATATATATATTTAGTCATATAAATATATTTATATTTAGTCATATAAATCATGCTGAACTATTACAGTAACTACAGCTAGGGTCACCTGCTAAATGTAGCTAATAGTGATGTTACCTGAGAACAACAGATGTCAACTGTAGCTGGTTCACCTGAGAATTCCTGGAATTGCCCATAGGGTGTAAATGAGTGTTTGTATATGTGTGTCCTGCAATGAATTGGCACCCCATCCATGGCGTATGCCGCCTCGTGCCGATAAGTCTCCTGGGATAGACTCCAGGCCCCCCGCGACCCTGTATACAGGATAAAGTGGTGTAGATGATGAGTGAGTGAATTATTTCAGGATCAATAAAGTATCTATCTATCTGCAAAAGCTTTGAATATGGGCCTCTGGTAAACCTAGTAAATGTAAGGCTACTTAGCTCAAATAAAGCTGGCGTTTAGCGATTGATCAAAGCTAGTTAAAATTTAGCTCCCAAAGAAAGCTATTTCAATTAAGAACTGTGAATACCCAGTTGGCACTAAAATTGATCTGATAACTTTAGCTAGAGTTTAGTTAGCAACTAACAAGTGTAACTAAGAACTGCTGTTTAACGGGAACAAACTTGGTGCAATTGTTAATCTGACAATGTTAGCTAGCAACTACTTTATAGCTAATTTATAGCTACAAAATTCATACATAGTTAACAATAAATTGCTGTGTTGTTAATTTAGCCAGCAACAATTGTGTTTTTTATATTATTTCACCCTTAAAAATTATTTAAGGTGCATAACTGAACATTAAGATCTACTGACTAACATTACTGCATTAACTTTAGTACTACTCCTGCATTTCTGGTTCTTTTGTTACACATCCGTATTTTACATACAGTATGTAATGAAAAAGGAATTATATCACTGTGTGCTTTAAAGGACATCCTTGTTTTATTATGTTTTTTTTCCATTACATACTGTATATTTTACATACATATATTTTACTGTATAATTTTAGGAAGTATTGTCTGGTGATTTTCCTATTCGATTGGTCTCAAAAATAAGTTGATAAATGAATTATAAGCATACAGTGGTACCTCAGCATACAAATGCTCTGCCTTGCATATTTTCGACTTAAGAACAAAAATTTTGCAAGAAATTTTCGGCATATGAGCAATGATGCCGGTTGAACATACTTCCGTTCACGTGTACATTCAGTTGTGCGTACTTCTGGTAAGCGAGCGAGTTTACATATTTTTTGTGGGGTTTTTTTTTTTTTGCATTTTGTGTAAGATTTAGTGAAGACATAGCACCATGGGCCCCAAGAATCTTAGCAAGAAGCTGAGTTAGAAAGCAGAGCTGCTTTCAGTTTGGTTTTTAAAAAAGCCGGTGCCCAGAGTAATCATAAATTAAGGTTAGGTGAGGTTTAGTGTCTATCTATTTCATATTTTACTATATATACATGTCTTTTTTAAATGTTTTGATTGTTTTTATATGCAAAAATATGATTATAGTAGAAATTGGTAATATTAGTAATATTTTTTTGGGTGGCTAGAACGGATTATCTGCATTTACATTATTTTCTGTATACTAAAATACGAAATTTCGCCTTAAGAACTTGCCTCCGGAACGGAATTAAATTTGTATGCAGAGGTACCACTGCATTTTGTTCTGGGTAACTTTGGTTGCTTTATATCCATACCATCTATTCATCCATCTAGGAACCTCTGTAGGCCAACTAGGGACCGTGGAGGCCAGTGGTGACCATTGTATTTATTCCTATTTGTATGACCATGGTACAACCTCCGGTCAACACTCTCACATTCACACTGGCAGTTTGGAAACACCAATTAGCCTGATCTGTGGGAGGAAACCGGAGAACCCAGAGGAAACCCATCAAGCACGGGGAGAACTTCTTGCACACAGACCCCAGACGGGACTCAAACCCAGGACCTAGAGGTGCAAGGCGACCACTGAGCCACCATGCCAGACTCAGGGAAATTACCAAACAAAAGTTGTGCTGTGCAAAAAACTACATATTTTCTAGGGAAACACTGAGTTATCTTGTTTATCTTTCTGTTAGCAAAATTATGCTGAAATGAATAGAATTATATGACAAATTAAAACTTACAAAGCTGTTACAAAAACAACATCGTAAAAACTACATATATTAAGTCCAAACCAGTTTTATCAAACAGAAACAGATGCAAAGTTTACTTAAGATCTGTTTACTCAGGCAAGCTGGATGTTGCCCGAGATTCCGACCTGGAATTCCGAGCTAACTGACCGTTCTTGCACGTACACTTTTCCATGTCAGAGGTCACCGAGTTCAATGGATTGCAGCTGGACACAGTAAAGTGACAAATCATTAAGATAAAACTTTAAAAGAGTCTCCATCAGACAAAGGTTCAGTCATGTGGAAAGCACATCACATCCTCTTATATAATTTGAAGAAGGAGAAGGTCACTTGCGATTCTGACAAAAATGTCCAAGCCCAGAGGCATCACACGTTGGTGGACTTTGTTAATCAAACCCATACAATGCTGCTCAATGCACAGGAGTCTTTAAAGAATGTAAATCGCCCCCTCTGACTCTATTACTCTTCTACAAATACCATCAAGCTCTGTCTCTCCAATTTTTTCTCACAGTGCTGAAATCCTGTCTCCCACTCTTATTCTACCACAACACACTCTTAGAAGCAAAACAGATCTGGACATTTCTGTGCTTTTCCAGGAATTTCTGTCCTTCATTTCCCTATTTGGACAGCATATCATAGAGCGTCGTGCCAACAACGAGGAAAGAGGTATTAAATGGAGAACGGCCAGAGGCCACTGGCGTCCACGAACACACAATGCTTATCCGCAGACAACGTGCTCGGGTCTACAGAAACGAGGAGATCTGTGCGTGGAGCAAGCCAGAAACAGATGAGGTGATAACATTAATGCTAAGAACAAAGGCTGGGCTAAATCGACCTCGGGGTCTCTCCAGTGTCCACAAATAAACACGGCTTACGCGGCAGAACGAGGAGCGTTCATGGCCACTGATGCAAACTTGGCGAAAATGACTCAACGCAACATTTAATGAACTCAATCAACCATGGATCAGTCAACACACTCTGGCATCTGGGAACGGAGTTGGTGAACAGACGTAAGCTGGACAGAATTAGCTTGCTCTGCTTTGACATTCTAGGATTTTTTTTTAATGCAATCCAGTGAAACAGTTGAGTTTGCTTGCTCTCAGTCATCCATGTGACTACAAAAAGAGAAGGAGAGAGACAGACAGAGATAAAGGGAGAAAGAGAGGGGGGCATCATAGGATTTCTCTGCAAATCTTCTGATCGCTGAAGATTTATGCTAGTCATGGATGCCACCCCACTCATCATGCAACTTTACAGGCACAAGATTCAGAGGTTATACATGCAGCGACCCACAATTAACAGCCTCCTAAATGTCATGTGCTGCTTCGCATTAAGCTTGGTACTTGGTAATAATAACATGATAATAAAAATCGCAGGAAAGCCAGAACAGGCTTTCTTGTCGACGGCAGGTGTGATATTGCTTTTTTTTCCAGCGTATGATCTTCTAAAAAAAAAAACTTCAATCTAAAACAAACAAAAAAATCCTGAAGCCATAAACCTAATAAAACCTAAAACCCAAAGACCCTGTATCACCACCATGGCAAGAAGTTTCTGAATTTAAAAATAAAAAAAAGAAAAGAAAGCACCCTCCTATCACTGACACCAAAAAAAAATTCTGACGCAAATGTAAAGATTTGTAGTTTAATATTTATATTAAAACTGATTTGTCAAGTCTTGCTCATTCGGTTGCCAGATTGGAGCATTTTGTTTGCACAAGCCTCCAACCAGGATGTTCATAACAATGAATCTATGTTTGAAAATGTTTAACAAGCTATTTAACAGTACATGCAAAACAAGAAAAGAGAAACTACTACTACATGATGCACTAAAGTAAAAGCAGGACTTTTGATTGTGTAAAATAACGGAACACAATTAAACTCCCTTTATTTCTCTATATAATCCCCTGCTACACTGATGCAATTCTCCCTGCGTTTCACTAGTTCTTGAATTCCATCAAGGAGGAAAGTTTTCTCAATACGCCAGAGCCATGATCGGACTGCCACTTCATGTCTGACATGCCGGCCTCCCAGGAACTCCTTTAATGGCCCAAACATGTGGTAATGGCCTGGCGCGATGTCGGGACTGTGCAGGGGATGTGGCAATAACTCCCAGCAGAGTTCCAATGAAGTTGGTGAATGACTTTGTGTACAATTCCCACACAGACGTCGTTTTCAAGGATCAGTCGTTCCACTTGCTGAATGCTCACGGGAATGACTGCAGTGGGCTCCACGTCACCGCGGCCTGGATCGTCATTCATGGACCTGTGGCCTTCTTTGAAACGTCTGCACCTTTCAAACATTTTACTGCGGCTAAGAGTCTCATCACTTGAAGTCTTCTGTAAATTTCTCCTGGTTTTATGCCTTCATTCACCAGAAATTAGTAGTTAACAGTAAACTCTTTTCATTCTTTCAAACCTTTTATCTTCTACTATAGGGTAACACGTCAGCTTACCCACAACACAAAATAGTAATAGGAGCTGTGTAGTAGGGCTGGGCCGATAAACGATATCATATCGAATCGCGATTTATTTGATTTTAATAACGATGATAAGCTCTAGACATTTTTTGCTTATGGATTAATCTAAGAGCCAATCACACAGCAGAACAATACGACAACAGCCAATCACCCTGCAGCTTGCTCGTGCCGTGCACGTCAAAGTCAATTTCCTACCGCACTTTGCGAAGCCAACTTGACACCAGGAGGACAAAAAAAATGAGTGGAAGCAGCGACGAAAGTGAATTTAACCTCGAGTTATTATGCAAAGATGTTGAAATTGTCGACAAAAAAGGTAGCACGAACTCCGTTATATGAACGCATCATCCAAACGACCACACTGAAAGCATGAAAATGCGGGCCGATGCTACTCCGTCAACTAGCAGGGCTAGCAGTGGGGCTGTACCAAAGCAGATATCGATCATGTCGTCTTTCGTGGCCATTACACCTTATGAAAGGTGTTCCAAAAGGAGCAAGGATAGAACCAGGGCCGTTTCTAACTTTCTAGCGAAAGATATGATGCCCCTAAGCACACAAGGCTTAAGTTAGCTTCTTATTCGCAGCTTCCGATTCGTTTGGCTTCTTATTGCGCAGCGTCTCATTCTGCTCGCCTCGTTACTAACGGGAGTGTTCACGTTGGCGAAAGCTGCGCAGTTTTTTAATAAAACATTATTTTGGTGGCTTAAACCATTCTGGCCAGGCGAATATGAACTATACCATACCTAGCAGGTACCCAACTATATAGTAAAAGTGAAATTGTCCTGGCCCAGATTGATAGCTGCATCTAGCCATTGGTAAGTTAAGCTTCGGGAAAAAATTTTGTGGCTTCAGTCATTGTTGGGATACTCTTTTAAAGCTGGCAGCATTAACAGCTTATATCGAAATATATATCGTTACCGTTCAATATGGGGAAAAATTATCAAGATTACTTTTTTGCCATATCGCCCAGCCCTACTGTGTAGCTCCATAAACAGTTTTCTTTGGAGCATTACAGGCATTAGGCCACTAATTTATAAAGCCAATCAACTTTTGAGGGGCCAAATAGCACCATAGAATGAAACATTACTGTTTGTTTTTGGATTATTTCTAATAAGCAGATGTAAATTAGTGATAAAGCAACACCAAAAGGTTTTATTCCTGTCATCACACCATACTCATTCATTCATCTTCTATACCGCTTATCTTGTTTACATGGTCGCGGGGGCCTGGAGCCTATCACAGGAGATTTTGGGCACGAAGTGCGGTACACCCTGGATGGGGTGCCAATCTATCGCAAGGCGCACACACACACTTACACGCTCATTCACACACTATGGGCAATTTGGGAACTCCAATTAGCCTAATCTGTATGTCATTGAACTATTAGGAGGAAACCGGAGTACCTGAAGGGACCCCACCAAGCACGGGAAGAACATGCAAACTCCATGCACACACACCTGAGGCGGAAACCGAACCTGGAACCTGGCACCCACACTATACTTATTCCTATTGTTGTCTCTTTTTTTAAAGATTACTTTCAAGCAGTAGCATCAATAAGTCACATTTTCATATAGTATACAGTTTACAGTGATTTACATAACACAACAACAACAAAAATTACAAATACTTATGTACATACTAATGTCTTCATAGACACACTCTCCAACACTCTTGGAGGAAAATGGTACTAAGTGGTAGTCATGGGAATAACCAATCACAACGCAATATAATATTATCAGGATACCTATAGGTATTTGATTTGTATTGTGATTCTATAAATATCATGATTTTATAAATATCACAGTTTCATTACAATTCTAAACAAACTTCACACAAGGTCAGTGTGAATTGTTTAGAGCACACCACCTGTAGGATCATAGAGGAATTGCAACATATTACCACCTCAAATGCAAAAATTTTAAAATGTAATTTCTTTTTAAAAAATAAATGATTCTTAACTCTAACAACAAAAGAATCATAACTAAATCGTTTTCCCCTCTACTTTACCTACATAGGTGCATGTAGTGTACCTTTCCTCATAAAACTAACTAGTGGTCTTCCGGCTGCTTCTATCGAGGGGTCGACGAAGCACACAGCAGAGCATCCAATCTGTACATCTTGGCACAGGTTTTACGCCGGATGCCCTTCCTGACGCAACCCTCCCATTTTATCCGGGCTTAAGAATTGCACTGCATCCAGTGGCAGTGGTTTGGACATTGGGTGGGAACCGAACCCGCGCCTTCCGCAGGGGACAAACCTACCACTGAGCTCAGAAAACTAATTATGTACCTTTACATTATGGCATTTGGCAGACGCTCTTATCCAGGGCACCGTATATTTTATCTCATTTTATATCTGAGCAGTTGAGGGTTAAGAGATTTGCTCAAGGGCCCAACAGTGGCAACTTGGTGGTGCTTGATGGTTTGAACCTGGGACCTCCCGATCAGGAGTCCAATGTCTTAACCACTGAGCTTACCCCTGCCCCATACTGCAAATCATGTCCATGTACACCTTTCCATATTACCTGTCCACTCTTGAACACTAGACATCTTTAGAGTATCAGGGAAACTTTAGAGTATACAAAGAAACCTCAAACAACAATCAAAACCTGATTAAAATAATAATAATAATAGTGCAAAGTGACAAGTCTAACATCAAGTCCAAACTTTAAGAGAATCAGTGTGACTAAGGATGGAAGAATTTAGATAGATTCAGAATAAAACCCATGACAGGTCCAGGTCATGCTTTTCCTTGGCTTTTTCTTACTGCAGTTTTTTTTTTTTTTTTTGCTTCAAACTGAATTTCTGCAGTTTCGCTTTAATTTCTTCAGCTCACAGCCCCCACGTCATGGCTGTTTCAGATTTGTCTTCTCTCAAGAAGACTCAAAGAGCACTGATTTTCTCCTGCCTGCTTTCCTATACACATTCAAATCAACAGCAATAGCAATAACAATAACAGCAATAATATACTATAATGCACTAAAGAATATTTGACACTGTCACACTTTATTCAACTTGATTGTCATGCAATTTCTCTTTTTCAGAGCTACAGTCTCTCTCGTTCAGCTGCATGCAACTCAAAGATCATGCACAATACACATGCGTTCGGTTCCCACCTGTGAGTGCGTGTGCGCTTTGTGCAGTAAAAAGTCTCTCTTCTCTGTGCCGTGTTGTGTGTGTGTGTGTGTGTGTGTGCGTAAAGTATCTCCGCGGTCCTCCTGGCGCTTCACTGCGGCATGCTGTGGAGAGCGCACGGCGGAGCAGAGCGCACTGTTCTCCTTTTTTTCCTCCTTTTCTCTCTCTGCCCCTCACTCTCTCTCTCTCTCTCTTTCCTCGTTCCTTGCAGTAAAGAGGAGGAGAAGCAAAAACGCACACATACGCATACGCGTGCGCGCGCGCACTCGCTCGCTCAGGCACGTGCACCCGCCCTGTTTGTTGCGTGAGCGCGCGAGCCGAGCGGTGAGCAGGAAGTCGCGCGCGGGCGGCAGTAGCGCGCGCGCGCGCGCGCGCGCGCCGGGCCTTTGATGGGGCCCTGAAGAGAGGGGCAGAGTGAGAGAGAGTGAGTGTGTGTGCGCGTGAGAGTGTGTGAGTGAGGCTCCCTCACCTGCTGGAGATCAGATACACCAAACTGCCTCTCTGAGTGCAAATGAACACCACATGAGGCTTTTTTTACACTCTGATTGATGCTATACAGTATGTTACCATCACTGCTATATATAGCACACAGCCTATATATCAGGGGCGTCAAGTGGAGTATGTAAATTATGTCAAATTAAGTGTGTCGGTGGACCAGACAGAAGAAAAAAAAAGGAAGAGTTGATAAATGTAAGTCAGCAAAACTTAACACTATAGAACAAAAGTCTAGAATGTCGGGTCAGACCTAATCCAGCTCCTCATGCAGAGATGGAGGCTTTCTAACCCATAGTCCATTGAGCGGCCTCCAAGTGGCGCAGTGGTAAAGCGCTCGCCCTATCATCCGGGGATCGCAGGTTCGAACCCCGGGTGATGCTGTTTTCCTCTCACAGCCGGAGGCACAGAGAGAGCTGATTGGCCGAGCTCTCTCAG
>JAOVVA010000032.1:14326932-14349137 GCA_028565275.1 Leiocassis micropogon | reverse complement strand
ATGTCCCACAATGCCTTCTTAAAATTTTGTCAGAATTTTTAACTATTTTGTTTGTTTGTTTGTTTGTTTGTTTGTTTCTTTGTTTGTTTTGGACAGAACACGGGAGGGCTTTTACACAAAACTTTATAAAAATCATTTTACATTACAAGTCTGACTGAACGTGTTTGTACTTTTGTACTTATGAAAGTGCTAAGCCGCTTGCAAACTTTTTTAATCGTGTGCAGAAAATGAAGGGTCCCGAGGTGATCAGCTTCCTCCAGAGCGGCAACCGGATGGAGAGTCCAGCTGGCTGCCCGGAGCCCATTTACGAGCTGATGAAAGAATGCTGGACGTTGAAGTACGTGAGATTTGTTAGTTGTTAGCTAATAAATAATAACACTGTATTAACTTCGAAACCTCCCAGGAACTCCTTTAATGTCCTGAACACGTGGAAATGCTTCGGAGCGAGGTCAGGGCTGTATGAGGGCTGTGGCAGTAACTCCCAGCCGAGCTCCTGTAATGTGCAAGTGGTGCGGTGGGCCGTATGAGTTTGTGCGTTGTCCCGAAAAAACAGAACTTTGGTGATCAAAACAGGCTGTTTTTTTTTTTTTTTAATTAAAGGAGTTCCAGGGAGGAGAGCGTTTCAGTCATGAAGCAGGCAGTATGATTACCGATCTGGCATACTTAGAAAGCTTTCTATTTGTTGTGTCCAAGCACTAGTGAAATGCTGGGATAAGTGCATTAGTGTAGCAGGGGATTATATAGAGAAATAAAGGGTTCTGTTTTCTGTTATTCTGCACAATTAAAGTCCCAGTTTGACTTGAACACCTGCTCTGACAAACAAAAAAATAGACTTATAGACAGATTTATAGATTTGAATCTATTCCTCTTTTAACTTAGTAATAATGCATCTTAGGGTTTTTTATTTTCTCTTATACTTGTATCTGTGCTACTTCCTGTTTAGCATGATTTTCCAAATTGTTATAACCTGCTCATGAAACTTACCCTATTACTTGGCTTAGAGATTTCCTGATTATTAGGTGATTTCAGTCAAGAAGATGTGACTTTTAAAGCCACATTTCCTCCATCAGTGGGATAGTTCGCATTTCTGGTCATGTGACCTGTCATAGAATCGCACGCTTATGAAAATTATGTTTTAGAAGTTAGATATTCTTTATATATTAGAAATATTTATGATTTATTTTCCAGGGTTATGTATGTGATTAGAATATATACATGTTTATGAAATTATTCTTATAGTATAGAAACTATTCCTGAAATAGTCAAACAGAAAAGTTAACTATATACAGCGGTACCTCGGCATACGAATTCAATCCATTCCGGAGGCAAGCTCTTCTTAAGGTGAAATTTCGTATCGCAAAACACATTTTCCCATAGGAAACAATGTAAATGTGGATAATCCGTTTCACCCACCCAAAAATATAACCAATATTACAGATTTTAAACACTATAAACATTTTTGCATACAAAAAAAAAATAAAGGTAAATGTACAGTAAATGCAGTAAAATATAAACAAATAGGCATTAAAACTCACTTAACCTTAATTTATGATTCCTCTTGGTACCGGCTGCTTTAAAAACCAAAACTGGTTTATTTTTACCAAAGAGTATGACAATTAAAAGAATGTGAAAAAGCCTTTTTGCATTCTTTCTATTTTCCTTTGCAGGTATGAAGACAGGCCAGGCTTTGTGAAAGTGGAGGAGAAGATGAGGACCTACTATTACTCCATTTCTAAGAAGAATCCCACTGAGGCGAATGGAGAGGCAGCGAAACCGGAGGGGGATGAGATTTGAACCTTTTTTCCCAGGAATTACTAACAACCTGATGTGCTTAATCGTGTGTGTGTGTGTGTGTGTGTGTGTGTGTGTGTGGTGTGTGTATTTTACAAAATATCTGCGTAGTGATTGCATATGCTCATTACAGGACTGTGTTTCAAAGCTGGCGAAAAGCGGAAGCTCTGTCTTTATAATATACATGAAGTGTAGTTTTTAACATCCTCTATGACGTAATGATGCAAGTTAAACTGTTTGTCTTTCTAAGAATGAACGTCTTGCTCTCGTCTTTGCCACTTTGTCCTTTTTCCACGAACTTTGCAGCTATGGTATGTGGTAAAGCTGATATAAGAACAGATATGAAATTAACAGAGTCATTTAATGCTAATGTTGTTGGGCCGTAATAGAGTGTTCTTAATTCATGTAAGAAATATTGCGGAATTGAGGTCAAATTGGGTCGAATTCAAATCTCAGTCAAACTCAGTTTTCTATTAATATTTTACACTTATGTGTGAATTCTTATGTTTTTGTTTTTTTTTGTTGTCATATTAACTTTTTAATAAACTATGCAAATACTGTCTGGGTGAATTGTTTTAATGCAGATGTTGGATGTACAAGGTTTGTACCTGCTTTTTCACATTTTAACAATTTTACATCTTCTGCTATGTATTTAATTACACAGATTAACTTTCTATGATCAATTAATAAATTTCAAACCTTCCCTTTATACCCTATTGATGACTGATTCAAAGTCCATCCAAATATATGTATTTTTTCTAAGGGGAGTTCAAGTCAAACAGGGACTTGTGATGAAATTTCTGGTGAATGAAGGTGTAAAAGTGATTGACATTTACAGAAGACTTCAACCCAGTATGGTGATGAGACTCATAGCCGCAGTAAAATATTTGGAAGATGAAAAGAAGCCCATAGCAGTCGTTCCCATGAACATTCAGCAATATATATATATATATAGCATCCTTTGCTGTATCTGTACATTTTTATTGAGAACGCTTATATACAATATATTCTGTGTATATAATACGTATATTATTACTATAGATTTAAGAGAAAAAATAAGAAATTTTGTTATTGAAATTACAGGCCTCTCTCATCTTTTTAAGTGGGAGAACTTGCACAATTGGTAGCTGACTAAATACTTTTTTGCCCCACTGTATGTTAAATATGTAAAATTGACAAACATTATATCCATGACCTATTTGTACTTATATCTAATGTCTCTCTTTCTCACGCACACACACACACACACACACCTAGGCAACAATGTGGTTTGTAGGCTTTTACTGTTCCTCAGAAACTCTGTAAGGTGCCACTTAGTTTTGGCCTTATATTGCAGTATTTTATTTCACATGCTCAAAGTCAACCTGTCGAGCCAAGATGAATATATGATAATATGACAACATTTAGGATACAATGAGTTACTTTTTTTAAAGGAGTAAGTTTTAGCTATTAATCTGTTTTTCATACTTAGCTGACCTTTTTTTTAGCCACAACAACTCACCCAGGTATAGAGTGAGACGGGGGTTCCTAGCAGATCTTCAAACACCATGTCTTTTTTAAAAGGTCAAGACTGAGCAGCTGCTGATGTTTTACTATTTTTCCTTACACTGAACTATAATTCTGTTTATGAAAGATAGGGAGATTTCCAGATTAGTAGCTGTTTGTCTCTGGGACAATTCACTCTACCAACAATCTTCCTCTTTCAGAATCAGACTTTTTTTTTTTGGAGTTTTCACTTCTAGGATTAAAGATGGGTAGTAGCAGTCATGGAGCAGTGGTAGATCGGTGTTTTAAGGCGCTGAGTTACTGAACAGAAGGTAGAAGCGATTCAAGCCCCATCTCCAGCAAGGTGCCGCTGTTGGGGCCTTAACCCACACCATTAACCCTGTCTGCTCCAAGGACACTCACTAACTTTCTGTAAGCAATTTATTCAGGGTCATGGGAGGCCTGGAGCCTATGCCAGGGGACTTGGGGCACTGGTCAGGGTTCACCTTGGACGGGTTGTGAGTCCATCGCTTAGGGAAATTCAGAAACGCCAATAAGCCTACTCTGCCTACTCTATTTGAACTGTGGGAGGAAATGGGAGTACTCTGAGGAATCTCACCACGCACGACTCGGAGAACATGTAAACACTATGTACGTAGACCAGAAGGTGAGAGTCGACACCTGACCCATGGGGTGCGAGGCCACAGCGCTAGCCACTATGCCACCATGCTGCCTTTCATCATTCATTTTCTATAGGACTTTATCCTGTATACATGGCCACGAGGGGTTTGGAGCCTATCCCAGGGGACTTAGGGTGTGAGGCGGGGTACACCCTGGATGGGGTGCCAATCCATCGCAGGGCACACACACACGCACACAAACACACATACATACTACGGGCAATTTGGGAACACCAATTAACTTAATCTGCATGTCTTTGGACTGTGTGAGGCAACCCACCAAGCATGGGGAGAACATCCACATAGGCCCATATACCACCTTTGCTCATTCTTATTAAGTTTGTTGTTGCTGTTGTTAGTCTTTTGACTGCTCCGGAGAGGGGTTGCCCCTATGGGCCATCCGATTTGCACACAACTTGGTGCAGGTCTTACGCCGCATGCCCTCCCTGAAGCAATCCTCCCATTTTTTTATACGGGCCTTGCATATTATTTTGTTTCTTTTATTCTTTTATTCTTCAATTAAGTTTGTAATGTACTTAATTCAACTTAAATAGCTTAAACTTAAACTTAAAATTTTATCACTATTTAGCATTACCTGAAGTACCTGCCATTGATGGGAAAAGAGTTTGTAGAAATAGTTAAAAGGTTAAAAATTAGCTTATAAAGTTTAAGTTTTTTCTCCAGTGCATTAAAATTCACTTAAACCACTTCAACTAATTAATATCTATTGGTGCAGGTGTTTGTTTACATTAAGCAAGTAGCGCATTAGTAGCTAGTTTTCAAGTAGATTATTATATCCGTCACATAACTGTTCATAACATCGCTTTTACTCAACATTTTGATTTCACTTATGGTGCAGGTTAAACTTTAAGCAGATTTCTAAGTATTGCAAAAGTTCCAATAAACTCTGTCCAGACAGTTTTGCATTGAATCTGTCTGGACAGACTTACAGACAGAAAATTGTTTTCTGGTTATATAATTAAATAAAATATAGTTGAAACCAATGTACGGACAAAAACTTTCTTTTATTTGTATACATTCTGTATTTTTGTTCATCTTGCATATTTTGTTATTAATTAGCTTTAATGCTGTATTTTAGTGGGTTTCTGAAGATCAGGAGATTGGGGGTCAAACCCCCAGCACCACCAAGCCCTTGCGCCAGGCCCCTTAACCCTATCTGCTCCAGGGGTGCTGTATCCTTTCTGACCCCAGCTTCGTCCTTGGGATATCTGAAAATTATGATTTCTCTTTGAGATTAATAAGGTACTTATTATTTTATTATGAATTTAAATATGTTGATACTTTGCTTTTAGTTTATTAGGTCATAAAAATGTGTCTGTCTATTCATTTGTTGCATGCCTGTCTGTTGCTATGGAATTAAGCAAACCTTTCTTCTTTTTTTCTTTCCATGTTTGAGAGCCATAAAGTTAAACCTCTTTCTTTTCAGAAATTGAGTCACATCCCAATATGATTTGGCTCGATCCCAAATCAAGTGCGTCACCCTGCGCGTGTGTAAACAGTGGTATTTACACCCTACGTAGTGCACTCAGTTTACAGCACTGGGCCATTTTGGGATGGGGTGCGTACAGTAGAGCTGTGACGTTGTTCACGAGAGGAAGTGGACGTCGCTCAGTGGACTCGAGGCGCTCAGTGCTCCCTATAACACACTGTAAATATCTCCAAACGGCTCTTCATGAACAGGGACTAGCTTTAACAACACGACTCGAGGTGTCAGGGGAACAATGATGTAGGTTTAGGAGTCGGTGGACAGATTTATTAAAGCAACAGGCGGGTAAAAGTAGAGTTAATAAGCGGCCAAAACTAAGGCGGTAACATCAAAGCGGAAGTGGAGGTAAGTTTGTTTCAACTTCTCGAGACGGAAATGTTGCTGATGGATGAAACGGCGAATTAGAACGCTGTTGTTTGAACTCCGAGCTTAAGATACTATTTGTTTCATGTGTTTTGTGTCTAAAAAAGGAACCGCCTTTTTTTTTTTTTGGTGGGTTTTTTTTTTTCTTTTTTCTTTTCCACACACACGAACATACCTACATGTTGCTCACTCAGGATTAGATATGAAGTGTAAATTCACTGGATTTCAAAAGGTGTAAATTCCTCATGGTGCTTATTATTATTATTATTATTATTATTATTGTTGAGTATAATTATATGTGGAGACTCCCACAGTGTCCAACAGGTAGTTATTTCCCTCTCAAGCTCTGCACTGTAGAAACGCCCATGTAGTATCTCTGTACTGATCTCTAGTTACAAAATGTTCATGTTCTAAGATCCACAGGTTGATCTTGACTGTATTGTATGGTGCAGGATGAACTGAGGTGAAATTAAATGTCTTTTCATTGTAGCCGATACTTAATGGCTGGATGATAGTAGTAGTGGTTAGCACTCGCACCTCTAGGGTCCGGGTTCGATTCCCGCCTCGGGTCTGTTTGCATCTTCTCATTGTGGGTTTCCTCCCACAGTCCAGGTTAATTATTCATTCCCGTATTCAAGGTTATGAAAATAAAAACAATAGTACGACAATTCTGTCTTCGATCATATTTCAACAAGAAATGTTTTTTGTCTTCATCGCACGGACAGTTTATTTGCACTACCTCAACTCGGTAATAACTCAGTGTCGTATTGTGTTGTGCTGCTGCTCTTATTTGCCCGTTTGCATGTGCACTTATGTTGTCCATTGCTGTCTTTTTTGTCTTAGTTCTTAGATAGCTTTGTTAGTTTATTGAGTTAATTTGTTGTCTTCACTAGTCTTGGCCAGTTAGTTTTGTTTATTTATGGTGTTAATTGATGTTGTGTGTAGCAACTTGGTCCTGGAGGAACGTTGTTTCATTTTACTTTGTATTGAGCTGCATACGGTTGAAATGACAATAAAAGCCTGCTTGACGTGACTTGACTTGGTCTCCATTTGCCTCCACGGTCCCTCTAAACTCTAACATGATAGTGACTGACAGAAGAGAAGTGACCCCCAAAAAAATTTGAGCAAAAGAATGACCTTGGAAAATGCATTACAATTATACATAGATGTGTATTGTATTGATATTTGTATTGAGATTCTGTATCCCTAATTTTTGGACAACATTTTTCTGACATTAAATTGTAAAAATTTGAATGAGGTATGACATCACTGCCTGTGTGGTGTTGTGAAACACTACATAAAGGAATGAAGCGAATAGCAAGCAGTACAAAGCTCAGCGGCAAAGCCGAGCTGATTACAAAATTTAAGCGTAATACACTAATGGGGAAACGAGGTCATGGCCGCATCTCTGCCGACAGGTGTTTCTCAAAGTTAGTTCACTACAGAGCCAAATAGTGTGCCATGATGCAGGAACTCAACCTGCCGTTGAATATTTTGAAGCAGGTATCACAGGTGCATAAACTTTTTAATAAGTGCCTTATTAAAGGTAATTAGAGGTAATAAAGGTTTTATATCAGTAAAGCAGAATAAAGGGATGAAAACAACATGCACAGAAACAGAAAACAAGACAGGGTTTACAGTCAAAAAGCACAAAAAAACAATTATACAGAAGGCATATAAGAAGGCAAACTGTTTGCACGTCAAACACGGAACAGGTGAATACAATCAGTAACAGACCAATGACAGGACCGGGGCGGAGACCCAAACCAAAGCAAACATACACGTCAAAACGTATGTAGAAGACATGTCTTGACACCTGGGAATAAAAATGTCATTATTTGTACAGTATTGTTTATGATAGTCTGGAATATATCGATATATCACATACACTCACGCAAATTCCCCCAGCATCCCCAAGATGCTACGCGGGTTAGTTCAGTAATTTCCCAGTTGAAGTTGTTCAGGGGATTGTTTGTACCACAACATTCATCAGAAACACATGACACTCTCCTTCGCTCTGTTTGTTTAGTGGCCTGTGTCTGTTTGTTTTTCTTTCACTTGAATTTCTCTTCCTTGTTGAAATTAGACCTTTATTTTTACCCATGGGAATGGTTGTTGTCGTCTCTCCCTCTATTGTGCCTTCATCTTGCTTTTCCGCGCTTCACAGTACATCTAGTGGGAATTCATTCTTGAGAAGACAGGAAAATATCGACATTAATATCTTGTGCAATATTCAGCGTCAGGAAGATTAAGGACACTTTCAGACTAGGCTCTCGAGCGTGGATCCCGGTACGCTTGGACCCACAGTTTGTGTGATATGAACACACCGTATAGTGACTTTGGGCAAGGGTTGCTTAATGGTTAAGGTGTTGGACTACTGATTGGAAGGTTTCAGGTTCGAACTCCGGCACCACTGAGGTAAGGCCCTTAAAACTCAACTGCTTAGATGTATAATGAGATAAAAAATGTAAGTCGCTCTGGATAAAGGTGTTCAAGTCCACTTGAAAAGGCAAGGCACGGCCCGGTCGAATATGAAAGCCAGCCGTATCTGAACAATCAGCACATCCAGATCTTATCCTCATTCCTGAAGTAGGAAGGAAATTTTTTTTGATTTTTTCCAAAAAATCTGTACTGTTTCACATACCATGATGGTCAACTTCCTGATACCCTTCTTCTCATTGTGTTTATTAAAAAAACATCTAGGTGTGGACTGCCACATACTGTATCATAGAGTATAAATACACAAGTGGCACAAAACCATATTACTAATGTGAAAGCTGGCCAGCAGGCAGAGAGGAGGCGGGAGGGGGAAGCAATCTTACCCGGGCATGGAACGAATCGATTGTGCCCTGTATAACGTAAATCCTAGACATGTGATGGAAAATTGTATCATTTGATTATTAAGCGTACAATGTTGGTGTTGTTCTCTTGTGGCAGTAGAAAACATTGACTGCAACTTTGCATTTTATTCTGGGATACGTCACGGCCATCAAACCCTGGTGAACTTTTCCCCCTTTCCCCTTTAGTTTCATACTTTCCAGTTGGTTAGGAAGCTGGGCTCGCACCCCTGGAGCAGACAGGGTTAAGGGAGGGAGGTGCTGGGACGTGAACCACTGACCTTTCGATCAGTAGCCCAGAGCTTTAACTGTTGAGCCACCATTGTCTGGAAAGGTGAGACCACAATACTTAAGCAATTTTACACCCGGCTGGGCGCTTCTGAACTCTGAACCAGTTTCAGCCTGCTTCTGACTGAACTCTTGCGGTGATGAAGTGATTCAATTCTGATTCAATCCGGCTGCAGGAAGTGAATCAAACATGACGATGTCCGTAAGCTAAACCGAGCCAAAGGACTGAGCTGTAGCACTGCAGACAAGTCCTGGAGATGTGTAATGATGAACAGAAAGAGGAAATGAACACCGGATGAACGACATAAAAAAAAAAACGTAAACGAGTTATATATATAATTATCTAGTCTTTTATCGAGAACTTCTGACGAGGTAATGAAAGAGCTCAGCGAGGATGTATTTTTCAGTCTTATCCGTGCATCTGGTTTACTTGATTCACTCTGATTCAGACTCAGCAGTGAGCGTACGCTATATGGGTGTGAAAGCACTTTAAGGTCTAAACACAATAATCTCAATACTTTAGCGCTTCAGCGACACAGTAGCAGTCATGCCTGGTTTTATCACGTTCCCTGGTCTTCCCAGTTAGGAACTCCATCAAAATCACAAGTTACTCATCTCTCATACCTTTTAATGAAGCTTAATAACACTGTGTACTCTCGCTCTATAATCAGTGTGGGTTGGCACTCGCAACGTCGAACAATCCTGATTCTCGTCTGAATCGTTAAGGTAGCAAGCTGCTTTAGTGCTAAAGTCTTTTACCTTGTTTTTTAATTGATAAGTTCTGTTTTTATTCTGTTGCATCACCTGTTTTTAACTTTTTATTAGTGTGTTTTTAAAAGTTAAGGCTACTTCTGTGAAAGTGCTTTGCTTGGTTTATGTTGGTGTCACTCGGGTTTCAACACAGATTAATATACAAGCTACTCTAATTTACATCACGTTTAAAGTGTCATTCATCATCATTCTGGATAAGTTAAAATTAGGAATAGGGACGATATTTTTGTTGTAATTACAGATGAACAGGTTTGCTCTGACGTCCTTCACGTCCAACAGGTAGAAGTTTTATATAAAGCAGTTTGAAAACACCCATTTTATCCACCTAATGATTCATGGGATGTAAAATTGCTTCTTTTGTATGCAGTATGTATGAAGTATGATAATGAGAATATTAGGCCACACCCCTTCAAGAAGGTTCTCGTAATGGTCAGGTTGGTGAGTTCAGCTGATGTTAGAGGAGGTTTTGTGCACATATTTCTGCCTCTTTTTATTTATTTGTTATTTTTTGATGGATGTTTCATATGAAAATCTGTATTTGTAATGTTTTACAACAACATTTCCTTCAACTTTGTTTTTTTCTCTTCTTAATTCTTATTTGAACAACTGTCAAGTCAAAATTCCATAAAAGTGAAACATATTCTGATTATGTAACATCTCTCCCTCTCTCTCTCTTTCTCTCTCTCTCCCTCTCTCTTTCAGAATTGCAAAACAGCTGTCGGGTGACTTGAGCAACAGCCTTTCCCTTAGCGTTTGTTTTTATTCCTCCCTCATCCTCTTCCAATAATCCACACCGTCCCCTTCGCCATGTCTCTTGCCCTGAAGCAAGTCTTCAACAAGGACAGAACGTTCCGGCCCAAGCGCAAGTTTGAGCCAGGCACGCAGCGCTTCGAGCTCCACAAGAAGGCGCAGGCGTCCCTGAACGCGGGCCTGGACCTGAAGCTGGCTGTGCAGCTGCCCCACGGCGAGGACCTGAACGACTGGGTGGCCGTGCACGCGGTGGACTTCTTCAACCGGATCAACCTGATCTACGGCACCATCAGCGAGTCGTGCACCGAGCAGACCTGCCCCGTCATGTCCGGAGGGCCCAAGTACGAGTACCGCTGGCAGGACGAGCACAAGTACAAGAAGCCCACGGCGCTTTCCGCCCCGAAGTACATGAGCCTGCTGATGGATTGGATCGAGGTACAGATCAACAACGAGCAGATCTTCCCCACCAACGTCGGTAAGGAAAACTCAAACACTCTCCACAGCTCGGCCGTCTCCTCTGCTTCTCTTCAGAATTTTTTTCCCTTAACTTAGTCATGGCAAACTTCCACCAACAAGCCAGCTCTCGTCTATCACCCGACACCTGGCAACCTGGAAAAGTGAACGCTATCACATGCTTTATTTAAGACATGTGAATCAAGCCATCTGCGTCTTTTCAAACAGCTGACCGCGCAGGTCGTTGTAAGACATTACAAGGGAACGTGCTATCCATACTATTTCACATTCATATCCGCATAGACACCTGTGACTGGCTAGTGTCCGTGTGATTGACAGGGGAGACAGTGTGCAACCCCTCCCACTCAGAAAACACTTAAAGAAATGATTTTCACCTGGTCTTTCACATCGTTATCATAAGGATTGTACCTATATTTCATAATCAGCATAAAGCTTCGGCTTATCGTTACTTATTTTGTTGCTTATTTCCAAGGCTATTTCTAGGCATGAGAAAATACACCATATTGGACATCCTGATACATGCTTCACGAGATGATAACAGCATGATGAGTAAAATATAAACCTTTAATGTATACTGTATGTATACTGTACTGTATATTCCCTCATAACAGCAGACTGGATTGAGACACTGTAAGAAAAGTCGTATTTAACACGTTGTTTTCAGTGTCAAAAACGTATTTCCTGGCAACGTTATTTATATAGAAACATGCTTCTGTATTAGAAATTTGCGTCATTGTCACTCATACTGCTGTCTGACATGCGAGTGAGATTCACAAGCACGTCACACTTAGGCTTAAGTGTACACATCAGGAAATGACTGATCTTATTTTGTTTATTTCCTCGTCCAACCCATATCTCTTTGTGGTTGCACCACATACATCGGGACAACCCATAATACGGTGCTTCTGAATCGCTCTCACACGCAAATGGTCAGCACTCAGGTGTTGACTTTTAACCAGCGAGCATGAGTCAACCCAGTCGCCTTAGAAACCGGAGCGCACTTACAGGTTATAGCGTGTTTTAGATTAGAAGTTTGTGTTTAGAGGTTTATTTCATTAAAAACTAAAAAAGCAAAAACTTTGATTTTAAGGAAGTACTGTGCAGGTGAGAAAGATTTAGATTTTCAATCTTTGCTTAAAGCATCCCGTGATACCATAGCAACCTGGACCTGGGTTTGACCTCGTCGTGAACTTATTGTAAGGCTTCGCACTCAAATTAGATGCAAACTCAGAAAGCACTGTGACACTTGCCGGGCCTGACTCGACCTACAGAACAAATCGCTCATGAGTATCATTTAATTGAAACCACGCACGTTTAAGCAGACGCAAACAAAACATTTCTAGGAAAGCAGCACCATCGTTCCAAATGACTCCGGCTTTTTTTTTTTTCCCCCGTCTGTGTCTCAGTGTCACCGTAAACCTGACGCCTCGCTGGTCCTGCACTCATCCAAGCGTCACCTTTCAAATCAGGTGACGCCGTCCAGCTCAGGATATAAATACACCTTTTCAAAACTCTGCCAACGCACAGCTTAATGGCTTAATTAAATCCTGATCAGTTTGCTATTTATAAACCGCACAAAAATATCATCCTGTGATGCATGAAGATGTCTTTGTGATGCGTGACATACAGTATAAGATGATATGATATTAATGTTGTTATAGAATAATAATGCTAAATGCGCTCTGTAACAAGTATTAGCTACAAATATGCTTTTGTCAAATGTTAAATTGCAGTGGGAAAAAATAATACTCGATTATGGTATATAAAAAATATCTGTTGTTTCTCGGAATAGTGAAATGACGCATTTATATGTTATATAGTAGAATAATTCTGTAACATGACATGTCTTGGTTGATGAACTATATTTGGGTTAGAGACTAGAGATATTTGGGTTATACTAATACTATAAGTTATACTAACCCACTATGCTAATTCATTAAACAACTCTTGCTACGGTATTATAATGTGTACATGCTATAATTGCTCTTCTTGCATTAACATCAGTTTCTTTAGGCTTCAGCTGTGGGGATTTTTTGTGTGTGGTTTAAGTGCAGCGTGTGTGAGTCATGGTTTCTTTATTGTGTTTAGTATGAAAACTGAGAGGAAGTTAAATGAAGCCAGACGGAAAGTGCAACCTGGAATTGCCATTTGACATCGAGGGTTTAAATAATACAAAAACCCACCTATGTTTAGCAAAAAAAACAGCTGCTTTTGTCCCGGGTGCAAGTGAGCCAGATACGGTGTTAAAAGTGATTTTGAAAATGTGAACTAAAAGAGAGCGAGATTAGCGAAATAAATGATGGATCACTTAATTCCTGTTAAGATGTAACCAGATAAAAAAGCAGTAACCTGTAATGTTTTGCGTAATATTTCTCTGTCGCTCACATATCTGTTAGCTTGTCTACCACAAGAGGGCGAACTTCAGTTCAGGCGGTGGGTGATGTCGGATATCAGAGAGACAAAAGCAGTGTTTATTCACCCGCTGTATTCATTAAATTAATGATTAGTAATGATTAATCGATTATTGTTTGTTAAACTATTTTTTCAGCCTAAGAAAAAATGCTTTTTAGAAACTGAAGATGCGTGTACTGTGTTTTAAACTCCAAACGGCCTCACGTGTGGAATTCACTTTCTCACGTTTGAGCACTTTGAAACTGCAAAATGACATTTTCGGCTCAAATTTTCAAACAAAACTCCTGAACGCCGATGCTCAAGTAAAGATGCAGATTTCTAACGGCATGTCTATTGGCTTTACCCCACAGGTACGCCCTTCCCTAAGGGCTTCATGCAGGTGGCGAAGAAGATCCTGTCACGCCTGTTCCGCGTCTTCGTCCACGTCTACATCCACCACTTCGACCGAGTCAGTCAGATGGGGGCAGAAGCGCACGTGAACACCTGTTACAAACATTTCTACTACTTTGTTACTGAATTCAACCTCATAGACCACAAGGAGCTTGAGCCGCTGGTCAGTGTTTGTGTATATTTGTGTGTGTGTGTGTGTGTGTGTGTGTGTGTGTTTTAGTCTTTTTCCTGCTCTACCATACTCACTGAGCTGTTAATTAACGAATTAGTTGAATTGGCAGAAACTGTTCCAAAGAACAATGAGCGTTTTCAGGTGTCGACTAGCTGCCAGTATTCAGTAATGTCTAATCATATTGCCGTTAATGATTCCCGTTTGTTCGACTGCATCTACACGGATGTTGAATAAAACGCCAAATAAGACCCTGAACCTCCTCCACTGTTGCTACTCTTAGTTTACACAGGAAGTGATGTCGCTATACCACATCCTCCCGAGAACTCCTCCGACTTTCACATGTGCTGTTATGTAACAGGAAAACAGATACAAGCAGGTTATACAGTTTTGAATTCACATTAGTAAATTCATGGGTTTTTTAAGGGCCTTTCTGATTGGGAATCAATGTTTAAGAGTTCTCTGAGACGGACAACCAAAGAAGGGAAGTTCTCTAACGTGTCATACTGTTTAGTGTTGTTAGAGAGGGTGTGAGACACTCACTGAGACATAAAACAGTAGGAGTGTGTCTGGGGACTTGTTTTTATATATCTGTGGGAATCAAATGTCCCTACAAGGGAAGGACTGTTTGACTAAGGTTAAGGGTTAAGGATAGGTTTAGGTGGAGCACAGCATTAATGCACAATAAACATAAGGATACTTAGAGATAAAAGGGAGCTATTATGCAAAATTCACTTTTTGCGTGGACACACAAACAGCACGAGAATAAAACATTGCCTGATGTTTATCATTTATTTCATGTTTGTATTGTCCAGCACTTAAACAAGATTTCCCCCTATTGTGACCTCATATACCAGGACACCCTGCCCCAGCTCAACGCTCCACTTCGCCCAGCTCTGCTTTTTTTCTTGCTTGATGGAGTCGCTAACATTTACGTTTCTTGTCCCTGAATTCTGATTGGCTAGGAAAATGCACTTCCTTAAAGGCACATCCGTTCAGCGGCAGTTTGTTTAAAGCAATAGACACTGAAGCAGCGCGTTTGGAAAAGGAGTGAAAGAAATTCAAGCGAGCACAATTCAGGAAGTTGAATGTCAACCCGGATCCTGCATTCTGCAGTCACTCCATTGAGACCTATAAGAGCGTTTTCACATTAGCGCCCTGGGATCATTTCCAAGAAAACTTGGCCCCAAAGCCTGGTTCATTTTGATCAGTGAGAATACAATCGTTCTGGCCTCAGGAACTGCTCGAGTCCGCTGGAAAAGATGGTCTCAAGTACGATAGAGTGTACTCGGGCACGGATCGAATCAGATATGGATAAGCCAATCGTACGTGAAACCGGAAGTGGACGTGATGTCATCAGTGCCGTCTGTCTCCTCCGAAATCTCTCTGCACAGTCATAGCTGATAGAGTAGGAGGGCACGAGAGACGTTTTTTCCAAAATATCCATGATAGTAGGCATATTCTTCTCTTTGTGCTTAATGGCGGCTCGGAAACAACTAAGTGCATACTGCCACCTGCTGTATTGGAGGGTGAAAATACGGAGAAAAATAATAATGTGAATGCTGGTCATTGGGGGAGTGGGGGGAACAGTCTTCCCTGGGAACAGTACAAATCATGCCTAATGTGAAAACGCCTGAAGACCTCAAACTAAAAAAGGCGTATAATACGTTTCCTTTGAGTGTGTGTAAAGAAAAAGCTCTAAAGGCAGTGGAAAGTTTTAGGAGGAAAGGCTGTGTATGTAAACCCATAAATGTCATTTAGTGTGCGTGGATACATTTCCATTTAAATATGTTAAAAAAAAAGAAGGAGAGGGAGGAGAAGCAAAAGGCTAAAAGAGTGTGAGTAACAAGCCATTTTGGGCGCCTCTGGGAGTTCATAGTGCCAGCGTGATTCACTGGGTTTTCCACATCATCTCTTCCTGCCAAACGATGTGGCTGATGTAAATTAGTTTTTTCTCCTACTTGAAGCTAAGAAGTAAATGTTGAAGTCAATATATACTCATCCTTAACATCATCAAGTCTGACCGAGACACTGAACTTCTTTTTGGTTGTCAAGACACAATGGCACGCATGACAATCATAAAACACGCCCAGAACTAACCACCTGTCTGCCAGGGAACCTGCTGTTGGGACAACACATATATTACTTCGTCAAACAGTGAGTGCCATAAAATAAAAAATAAATAAATAAAAAAGTACGGTACTGTTCAGTACACAGTGAAACAAAACTGCGTTCCTTCAGGACCGAGGTGCTACATACATGTAACATAAATGAACAGAAACTAACTAGATAACTAGGACACCTAATTAGCTGACTATCTACACCATAAATTATCAAAAACTATTCTAAAGTACTATATAAAAGATAACACAAGACGACATAAAGTGCACGTGCAAATGTGCAAAACAGGAGCAGCAACACGACAACATGACACAATGCAACAACAAAAAGTGATATTCTTGTGAGTAGCAGCATAGACGAGAAATAGTAGCTGGTAATGTAAATATGTGTGCAAGTTTGGTGTTCAGGCTTCATGAAGGACATTTTTGCCTTTCATTTTTGACAAGTTTTTGCATCTCATTATATTCAGTCCAATCTCTGTACCTGAGCAGTTTCAAAGGAATGTTTTTTGTTTGTTAAGCTGCACAGTGACCTATGAATCATTTCAACATATAAAACTTCTAACTTAAGTCCTGACCCAGTGAGAAACAGGTGCAGATGGTGACAGATGTTCAGGCCGGTGATTAGTATACTGCTGATGGTGAATGCTGTGTGGTTGGAACAGACGAGAGGGGAAATGAGGTCGCTGCTGAGGCTGTCACATAAACAACCAAGTTTAAAATTGCACTTTGCAGCCTGTCGCAGTAACACATTTGCTCCCGTTTCTTTCATTTAATCTTCAAACCTAAATTAAGCTAAGAAAGTATATACCGTAAGAAAATGTTTGTTATTTTTTAAGGTTGTATTTGCAACATTTTTTGTCATTCATTTGAAGTAAAACAACTGTCATTTTATGGAATTAATTTAAACTTAAAACAGTGTTGTTACGATGTTGTGAACGATGTCACAACCTAATTACAGTTATATACTGTGACAACATCTCCAATGTTAGGGTTCCTGCTGGAGAGTGGTGGTTTAAACATGCAGTTTAACCTGGTAACCGTTAGTGATGGGGGACAACTGACAAGAAAATAGTTTTTTTTTTTTTAACATTTTTATTTATATACAGTATGTTTGCATTTAGGGTTGTAAAATTATCTACAATCCTGCAGATGGCGCTTTTCACACATCAGAAATACATTAATATGTATATTCCTAAAATCATGATATTTATAGAATTGAAACACAAATCGAATTGACACCTACAGTAGCTACTGTAATAATATCGGATCAGGTGACCCCCCCATCCCTAGCAGACGTGAGCATCTGTTTCTAGGAAGATAACTGTGAAAAACTAGTGAAAAACTAATATCATCTTAAGATAACAAACATGTTTTGGTTGATCCATTAACATTTGAGGATTGAGGATTTTTACCAAATTCATTGCTGCAATAAGAGAATGTGAAAGAAAGGCTCTTCAATTGCAAGAATCATTCATTCAGTCTAATTCTATTATTGATCTTCTTTGAAAACAGGAAGAGCCTGCACATAACAGCAACATCACATACAGTAATACTCACACAATAATGTATGCTTTTCATGAAGTTCTTGTGTGTTTTGTAACTTGTTGTGTTACACATCTACCCTTTTTTTTTCTCTCTCCTAACAGAAAGAGATGACGTCACGGATGTGTCACTGAAGCGGCGTCTCGAGGTGGTACATTCCAGCCCCATCGACCCAATCGTCCGAATCAACGATTTCAGAAAACCAACCAAAAATTTCCAAAGACTCTATTTTTATACGTATTAAAGTACTGTAATATTCTATTTAGCGGGAAATATGTTAACACCCTCCGAATTCCTCTCTTTAATGTGTAGAAATGTGTTTTTGCTAGAATTCAGTATTAGAAATCTTTTTTTTCTTTCATTTGATTCTGAATCATTTCTTTAATTGTTTGCTGAAAACCTTTCCCCTGTCAAAAGCATACAGATTATATTTGTTAATATTTATGTATGTATTTGAGACAGTAAATATATTCTGCTAAACATGTTCCCTGTTCGTTTGTCTGAACTAAGATGTTCGGTGCAGCCTAATTGTACTTTTTGTACTTTGACTGTTTCTCAGTTTACAGTTACAACAGTTTAGTGTTGCGCAAGAAGCCTACGTCTTTATTACTTACTTCAGCTGTAAATTTTGCCATAAATTTCATGGTATTCGTCTGATAAAGTATATAATACGCATTAATAGGAACATCTGTGCAAATAGTCAATCAGCCAATAACTTAGGAGCAGTGAGGTGCATAAAGGTCAAGAGCTTCAGTTCACACCAAACATCAGGATGGATATTGAGAATCAGAGGAAAAGGCCAGACTGATTCGAGCTGACTGGATGTCTATGGTAACTCCAGTAAGCTCTTTACAACCACGCTGAACAGAAAAGCATCTCAGTATATACATAAACAGAAGGGCCATTAATGAATATTTAAGCAGATACATTTTGATTCACACATTTGAATTTAATTATTTTTCCTTTTATCATCGGACTGGCACACATTTAAAAATTCTGAAACGAACATAATTAAATAATTACAAAAGCAAGAAACAAAATTAAAGAATATTTGAAATAATCATTTGCGATTATTGTTAATCAGAAATATAACCAAAATGCCAAGCATCCATGCAAATCATGGAACGCCTGATCCTTGAAAATCTACGTCACCAACTTGCGTAAGAGACGCATCTGTCTGTGTGAACTGTACACACAATCATTCACCAACACCACTTGCACATTACAGGAGCTCAGGTTAGCAGTCATTGCCACATTCCCTGTGCAGTCCTGACCTCGCTCCAAGGCATTTTCACATGTTTGGGCCATTAAAGGAGTTCCTGGGAGGCCAGGGTTTCAGACGTGAATCAAACAGTGAGAGTACTGAGAAAACTTTCTACCTTGATGGTGTCCAAGCACTAGTGAAACACTGGAATAAGTGGATTAGTGTAGCAGGGGATTATATAGAGAAATAAAAAAGAGTTTTTACTCTCATAGCTGTGTTCTGTCATTTTGCACAATCAAAAGTCCCAGATTGACTTGAACACTTAAACTTTTATATCTTTTTTTGCATAATTTATGCTGCAGTAATAAACAAACAAAAGAGAATTCATGATAAGATTTTGCTTAGGTTATAAAGTGTAAAAAAAAAAAAAAACAAAGGTGATTGTTCGATCTTTTTAGCGGACACTTATAATCACTAATAATCACTGCCAGTTATTTAGACATTTACACCAGAAAAGACAGAGTGAAATAACACAGTTTGTCCACCAGGGTGCGCAAGCAGCACTGAAAAGACACACCATTACCCCTGAGAGTGAAATGTGTTCTTTGTTTCATTCTACCAATCTAAACATGATTTCTTTTTACTCACATTTTTGTTTTTTTAAATAAACCAGCATGAGTGGCAGCTCGATTGTTGTTGCTATAAACCCTGCATGACAATCTGGGGCATTTTAATGACAAATGTGTGAAATATTCTCTTGTGTTGTTGCTTCGGGGGCAGAAAGCTTGTGGAACAAATGTCCGAATGCCAAAAGGAAAAAGAAAAACAAGCTAAATATAACCGAGGCTCATCAATTGAGGCATTTCAGATGGAAATTGCACGCAGGCTCATTTGTCAGAATTGCGTCATTCTTCAAGACGGGTTAGGTTACCGGCTTTGTCCCTCCAAACTCTAGTAGTTTCTTCAAGGCTCAGTGGATAAGGCTCTGGGGTTACTGATCAGAAGGTCAAGCAGCCACTAATGGACCCTTGAGCAAATACATTTTTCTTTAAAAAAAAAAAACAATACGTGTGTTAAAACCAATAGTTTGGATGCACCAACATCATTGCTTCCATTTCACCACTTGGCCTTGGGTTGGTTAGCAAACAAAAATAATTTTTAAATCCCTAAGGCCAGGAGTAAGAGTCATGGTTTAATAGTTTACTGGCAGAAATGTTCTTTCAAGAAAACAAAGCAAAAACTCTCAGTCCGTCCATCAAAGGAAAGCAATTCTCAGGCCTGTGTTGACACAACAGTGTTTAGAAAGTGACGCTAAAGAAAGCTAGAAAGCATTTGTAGCCTTTAACCCCGTCTGACTTTCAGTAAGCGCTTCATCCTGATCCGGGTCAGATAGAAGCCCGAGCTCAGGATCGAACCCAGGACATGTGAGGCAGTTCGGATTTACTTTATAAACATTATTTAAATGTGTTCAATAATTCATCACCACTATTGATAGTTTTTTATACCACTTATCCCGCACAGGGTTGCGGGGGGCCTGGAGTGCACGAGGCGGGGTACACCCAGAACAGGGTGCCAATCCATCACGGCACACACACACTACAAGGACTTTGGAATTGCCAATTAGCTTAGCCTGCATGTCTTTGACTAGACATTACTTATCTACCTCTTCATACTTCAACTAAGCTACTCGTTTGGCTTATGCAATAATGTCTGTCTCTTTATTTATCATTTAAATACACATGTCCAATATCTTTCTCATACCATAGTTCTAATTGCACCTTTGGAAAAGTTGCACTCCTAATTTCTTATGACAATAAAGTCTTCTTCGTCTTCTTCCCCACAGGAAACCAGAGAACCCAGAGGATAAGCAAGCTCCAAACACACACACACACACACACACACACACACACATACAAGGCAGGAATCAAACCCTCACCCCTGGAGATGCAGTGCTAACCCCTACGCCACAGCGACATATCATTTATCACCAGTAGTCCCTTTTTTTCTGGGCAGAGTTGCAGTGGATCGCATGTTAGAATACACTCTTCAATTTGATCCCCATGAACACACGCAAACACACATTCACACCGGGCGCAGCGACTTAGCATAGTCAACCAAGGACATTTCTGAGAACACGGAAGAAACTGAAGAACATTTGAAACTTTGCTCAGACGGAAACCCAAGGTCAGGATCGAACCCTCACCGCAGTGTACGATAATATTTTGTCTACTTACTGGAGCCATAGAGCTGCTCAATTCCAGCACGTTCCGCAGCGAGAATACATTAAGCCCAGGATGGTGTTATTTTTAACTTTGATAATGGTGTGTTGTGAATTCCCTCAGCTGTAACTAAATCACAGTGAAACATCACAGACCCTCTGGCAAATGCTTCACAGATCCTCCTGGGGGTCCCTGGACAGCACTGTTGGAAACTACTACCCTAGGGCAACGTTCTCAAAGTTGAGCTACTAGGATTGTGATTTTTTTTTATTATTCAAGTGGTGGAAATCAAAACCTAGTCTACCATTTTCAAAAAATCTGACCGTCACACCCGTATGTTGGTCCTCCCAAAAACTGTATAGGATTTGTTCATGAAGCTCAAGCAATATGACTCGCTTTCACAAGAATCAAGAACCTCAAACCTGTTCCAACACGGAACTGTAAAGCCAAGGTTTAATGAGGTTGTAGTGGAAGAACTTGATGACCTGCACAGAGCCCTGACCTCAACCCCCCACTGAGCACCCTTCGAAGGAGTCGGAATGCGCTATTGGAATGTTGCCCCAGGTCTTGTTGTACAGCCACAGTGCCTGACCTCTTTAATGCTCTTGTTGCTGAACGAGCACAAATCCCAACAGCCAAGTTTCAAAATCTTTGCAGAAGAGTAGAGGTTCTTCTTCTTCTTTGTTGTTGTTGTTTAACAGCATTTGGAATCCAGTAGGTTACATTCGCCCTCATCTCCCCGGCCTCTTTCCGTTACCAGTCTTCCATTAAAAGGTCTACTTAATCCTTCCCTGATTTTGTCTACATTTGTTTTGTCTTAAACACTTTGTTTGCTTTATCCGGTACTTCCACACAGTCTTTCTTCTTGACGCGTTTCCTTTTCAGAACCAGGAAATATATGCAGGAGAGGCTAGAATGGTGGCACAG
This sequence comes from Leiocassis micropogon, assembly GCA_028565275.1. NCBI lineage: Eukaryota > Metazoa > Chordata > Actinopteri > Siluriformes > Bagridae > Leiocassis > Leiocassis micropogon. The sequence continues at coordinate 14,327,205 of JAOVVA010000032.1, read as the reverse complement.
CTCCAACGACTAGGGAGAATAGAAAGCAATGTTAAGACATTTTTTTGAATCGGGATTCAGTGATCAGGGAAGAAAGCATTGAATGTTGTTTTTGAGGAAGGCTGGACTTGGCTTTAAAGGACAGGGAAGATGAGGAGAGCGAGAAGGAGAGAGAGAGAGAGATCTATAGGTGGCGTTGATGCAACTTACAGAACTTCAACTACAGTGGTGTGAAAAACTATTTGCCCCCTTCCTGATTTCTTATTCTTTTGCATGTTTGTCACACTTAAATGT
>JAOVVA010000032.1:14295600-14326832 GCA_028565275.1 Leiocassis micropogon | reverse complement strand
AAGTGAAAATATGAACTAATCCCAGTAAAAATATTCACTTTATCTTTAATAATTAATATCTATTGGTGCAGGTGTTTGTTTACATGGAGACAGTAGCGCATTAGTAGATTATTTTAAAGTAGATTATTAAATAACTGTTCATGACATGGGTTTTACTCAAACTTTTGATTTCATTTATGGTGCAGGTTAAACTTCAGGCAGATATCTAAGTACTGCAGAAGATTCATTAAATAATGTGTAAATGCTGAGACTAAATCTGGCTGGACAGACAAATTTTCTGAGCCTGGTTTCTGAACCTCCAACTTAGGACAGGTATATAAAAGGCTCTATAACAATCTTAGCATAATGTACACTTTGAAATAATGAGTCCATTGAATTAATTTAAACTTTAGAGTAGTATTTGGCTCAAAAATAATGTTTAAGAACCTCGTCACAGACTGTTTAGCTTTAGAGCTAAACTAGGAATTGTATCGCGGCCTACTACAGATTTGGAACACGACCAAAATGGCGGACAGGAGAAAAAAAACAACCCACAAGTGAATTTTCCAGAAAGTTCCATCTGTATATTTTGTTGTTTATTTATTGATTTTATTTTCCTTTGTAAGTTAGGTGTCACACGGTGTCTTTTATTCAGGTCAGTGAGACTTACAGCCTACACTTGAGACAGAAAACCAGAAAAAATACGTTATTTTATGCTGATATAAGTAACTAGCTAGCATGCTAGTCATCTTGGATTTTTCTAAATAAATGTGCACACAAGAAGTCAAGCAAGACAAAAAGCATTCATTCTTTTATATATTAAAAGGTGTATTTTTTTTTTAAAAAGTTGTTTTAATATATGTTTAAGTTAACTAAAGACATTTATTTAACAACAACGTTGGTCAGAACCATAGAGTTTGTGAGGCCTGGATTTATTACTGAGCACATAAGTAAAACAAATAATTGATGAATTAATGCTAATGAAATATATAAAAGTACTATATTAAGAGTGAACAAACAGAAGAATCAGACACAATCCTTTGATCCACAACAGCGTGCATTTCTAACAACTAAACCTGCTGCAAAATAAAATAAAATAAAACCACGCTAACCTTCGGGTTAAAGCTAGCAAAATATTAATCCTAATTAAAAATTAGCTCTTTTTCTTGCTCTTAACCTCTTGCTCGTAAAACACTGTCCAGAGCCCCCCTGGTCATGTCCGTGTGTTACGTGCGCGATGTGTTCTTTTCCCCTTTTCCTCTTGAACACGTTTGTTGCCAAATCCTCTGTTTTCCTGCAGAAATCCTTAAACAAAAAAAAATAATTGAAGTGATTAAAATAAGATTTGGCTTAACTTTGATAAGATTAACTGTACAGACATTTTATGTACATTAAAACCCATTTTCTGTGTCTAGTGTTAATATAAATCAGCTCTTTACACTTCGATCTTCACCCAGCCACATTTTTATTAGTTTCATGCTGATAAATATCTCTTAACCTCAAGTTGCCGTTCTTTCACATACACTATATGGACAAAAGTATTTGGCCAAACCGGCAATGACATTGTATCCAAATACATATACTTTGATATGTAGCCAGTCCCCCTTTTGCAGCTATAACAGATTCCGCTCTTCTTGGAAGGCTGTCCACAAGATTTTGGAGTGTTTCTGTGGGAATTCATCTCCATTCATTCTGTAGAGCATTTATGGGGTCAGGCACTGATGTTGGACGAGAAGGCCTGGCTCGCAATCTCCGTTCCAGGTCATTCCAAAGCTGCTCGATGGGGTTGAGCTCAGGGCTTACTGTTTGGGCCGGTCGAGTTCTTCCACACCGAACTCATCAAACCATGTCTTTGTAGTCCTTGCTTTATGCACAGGGGCACAGTCGTGTTGGAATTGAAAAAGACCTTGTACAAACTCTTGCCATGAATTTGCATAGAAGCATAGCATTGTCTTGATATGATGTCTTGATATGTTGATGCATTAAGATTGCCCTTCACTCGGGATAAGGGGCCTGATTGAAACACCTAAATTCAACAATTAACAGGTTTGGCCAAATACTTTTGTCCATATAGTGTAGCTTGTACATATTGGATAACCGACACACAGGATATGAACTGTAGGTAGGATAGTAAATAGGTTCCATAAAGTGTCTGATGTACTTAGGTGTTCGAATAGCCCATGTGAGTGTTTATGGTGTTTAAAAGTCTGCTCGCTTCAGAGAAAAACCTGTTGCTGCTGGTGTTGGAAGTGGTGTTCGAAAAGACGCTCCTGTACCTTCTGTCAGATAGAAAGAAGTTGAAGAGTCCATGTGAGGGATGTGAGGGGTCTGATGCAATGTTGATGGCTCTGCGGATACAATGAGGTGCTATTGATGGATAGAAACTGCTGTTTTTGTGGAGTGTAGTTCCTGAAATGGGTGGCGGTATAGTGGTTAGCACTGTCGCCTTGCACCTCCAGGGTCCAGGTTCGATTCCCGGCCTGGCTTGATTCCCTAGGTGCATGGAGTTTGCATGTTCTCCCCGTGCTTGGTGTGTTTCCTCTGGGCACTCTGGTTTCCTCCCACAGTCCAAAGACATGCCTAAGCCTCCTGGTGCCCTAAGCTACAGGTCCCCGCGACCCTGAATACAGGATAAAGCGGTATAGAAGATGACTGAGTGAGTGAGTTCCTGAAATGCACGGTGTGAGAAGTCAGGACACTCTCTATGGTATCCTCTACTCTCTCTCTCTCAATAGAAGATTACTCAGATTCTTGAGTGTAACCAGAGTTAAACGGATACTATCGGTTTGATTTATAATTGGTTTTCTTATTGCGAGTAATTAAATGAACATAAAAAAGTGCAGATTAAAAATGCTAGCTGAGGGACGTGAGAGATAAAAAAAGGCATTGTTCGTTGGTCAGTACTACAACCAAAAAATGACAAGATAAATGAGTAAACAAACCTATTTATATATAGAAACTTGGGTAACTGTACAGAAGGTGCACCCGTAAAATTACAGTCTGCAAGAAAAACGTCCTGTAGCATTCTTTGTCATAGCAGAGCTGAAGTATTTGTTTTTTGCTGAAAGTGCTTCGCTGTTTAGCCAGGAGGTAGTGAAAGGGGATGTGATGTCTTCTCCATGATGATTAACAGTTTGTGTAGCATCCTTTTCTCCACTTCCAATTTCATGCTCTCCAGGAGGTCCCTGATTTAAGGTTCAGATATTTATTTCTTTTAAAAAATGACATTAAAAACTAAACAAACAAAATGTATAATTGGGAAATGTATTACTGGACATTTTTATTTAAAAATAAATGTGTATGGATTCAACAGGTTATTTACGTTTTGTTCATGATTTTATGTCTCCAGAACACACAACATTTCCGTAGCTCTACAGCTCTGTACTTTGGCTCAGCTTGGCCACAAAAATGTCCTCTAAAACACAAAACACACAAAATATTTGACTCGGTTGCCTCATTATGAGTTTGACTTGAATTAAACCACTGAGACCGCCTCACAGAAGGTTGCTTTGTTCTGTACAGCGGATTTTCAAACATACATATATTGCTGTAGGACCAGTTTCAGTTGGTTTCATACATTCACACTCGTTTGCATCTCAGATTTAAATCTGTTTTATGTGGCTGCATTTACACTTTATATATTTATAATTTTTCAACATAATTCTTAAACTCTAAGATAGGCCCTGTTGTACATACAGCAAATGTATAAGGATTACAAATAGGACATATTTATTAAGACAAAATAATGCAGCATGTCATCTTACAAAGGAATAACAAAACGCTGCAAACTTTCCTGTGTCAGAAAACATACGGGTACAGATTTCCCTCAGACTGTTGTAAAAAACACTTACACTGGAGACTCCTTCCATAAATGACACAAAAATTTTATGTGGAGTGAAACGTCTCTCTAAGTTGTTACTATAGAAATAATAAGCCTTATAATAAAACAATGCATAAAAATGGAAAAAAATTAAAACTGAAAATTATATTAGAAATATAAAAATGTAAAAGATATAATCAAAATAATTTTCATCATATCTGACTTCCTAATTGAAACATAATTGAACAATTAAAAACGTCCCAATTTGTTTTTATTTTCAATTGCATTGGGTAAAAAGTAATATTTCAAAGGTCACACCTGCAAAGGTCCCAAGCTAGACGACGACTTCTTATTCCTTGACCCACAGTCCTAGTCACAGTCACTGTCCTAGTCCTTTCCATAATACACCTCGAATGAGAACTGATTTAACTATCAATATGTGTAAATGAACATTCCATGCATTCCAGCCTCTCTTATATAAAATATGTAAATATCCAACGATGAAAAAGTATACGCAAACATACCGTTAACATGTAGGACATCACAACACCCTCACCTACACATACCCGCTAATCTGACACAATGTTTGTGATGTAGACGCAACCTGGGTGTGTGCTGTTAATGATTATGGAAAACACGTTCCAGGGCATGGGTGAACTCAAAGTGCAATTTTTGCCCCGATTCATACAAACCACTGACACTGGAGACTCCTTCCATAAACTTCAAATAAACATCTTACAGAAATCAATGCTTACATGCTTAAAAAATTTAAATAGGTGTAAGTTGTTACTATAGAAATAATAGGTTTTATAAAAAAAAAAAAAACAGAACAAGCAAGATACATAAGGCTAGGAGATCTTTTTTTAAATAAGAATATTAATGTGAAATATGAAAAACGAAAACAATCAGTGGACAAAATGATTTAAAATTAATAACCATTTGTATGGCAGCTTTTTTGTATTGTTGGATGATATTACTTTGTAAAACTTACAACATATTTGGAAATGTCTGGAGCTTGAGTCATGTCAACTGGTCTTCTTTCTTTTCAACTTATTCAATTTATTTTATATCCCTTTGTTTAAATCTGTTGTGTCGATTTTACTTCATAAACCTGATAACATAATTACTGATGATTGTCATAATGTTAGTTTGAAAGTAGTGTTTGCTGTAGAGATTGTGTGGGTCGTATATTTAGAAAGAGCCATTTCTTTTCACTGAAATATTATTTCGGTTGCATCTGACTTCCTAATTGAATCATAGTTTAAATAATGAATAATGTCCCAAATTAATACAAGAAAGAAGTTCCGTTGTCTTAACTTCCAGATAGCTTCTTCTGGATGACTGAGAATCTTCACAGACATATTTGGTGATGATTTGTCAAAATGTTAGAGTTTAAAAGTAGTGTTAAGTGTATAGCTTGTGTAGATTGTATACAGTGTTACAGGGCCTGAGACCAGTGTTTGTCTTTCTACGATCTGGCAACCTTTGCAGCTGAATCAGCGCAGCCGGTTCCAGCCGGTCGGTGTGCGCTTTGTTTTCTTCTGGAACGTGCCTGAGGAACCGAGACTAAACGTCATGCGTCAGTCGGTGGGCGGAGTCAGAACATCCGTTCGGCAGTAGGCGTGTCTTCGGCGCTGCTACGTGCCAGACGGCTTGTGTGTGTGTGTTTTGTCTGGTTCAATGCGGTCCAGAGTTGCGTCAGAGACAGTTGCAGTTTTACCAGTTGGATTTCTACAGCCTCAGTGCACGCTTTCTTTTGTTTGTCTGATTTTTGATGACACAGCGCGTTTTTTTTTTTTCTTAGATAGAGATGGACGAGACGATACGACAAAACCAAAATCGATAATATTTTATGTAGATTTCCGAAACAACGATATTAAGTATGTGGAAATGAAAACAGTGATGCATTATGAAACCTGACTTTATAAAGTTTATAAATGCAACATTATGAAGTATTTTATTAGTAAAAAGAAGGCAAAAATGACCATAAACCCATGAAATTATTTTTTTCAACATTATATTGAGTTGACGGTTCGAGCCCCAGCTCCACCAGGTTGCCACTGTTGTGCCCTTAAGCGAGGCCCTTAACTCTGTCTGCTCCAGGGGGCGCCATACTGTATAATGGCCGACCCTTCACTCTGACCCCAGCCTACTAACAAAAAGCCAGGATATGCAAAGAATAAAGAATTTCACTGTGCAGTAACATACAATATGTTCAGAAAGTCTCTCCACAGCGGCCATGTAAAGTAATAGTAGTGCGTTGGCGCACTCTTGCTTGGCGCCACCCGTCTGTTGTATGTATCCGAGGAGTTCTTTACTTAACGTCGGCCGTGTATTTTTGTGTAAAAAATGTTAAACATCAAAGAACGTGTTTTTATACTGGAGCACATCTTTAAAGCTGTTGATAAATACATGGATTTAGTTTGTAAAAAATTTCAAGCAGCTGTTTTTGGAGAGACAAGAATTCCACATCGCGATACTGTGTGAGATTTAATAAATAAATACGAGTGAGAATAATAATCTGTTTCATTAAACGAATATTTTCCCATAACCTACTCTATGCAGCCACTGCGGAGGGACTTTCCGAACGCTGACAAATAATGCCTGAACTTTACCCACTTATATTCATGTTGAAATCAGTAACCAGGTTAAAAAGTAACCCACTTTTAAATTTCACATACTTTCCAAATACACAAATAGTCATTAAAGTCTTCATAAGACAGCTCCAGATCCGTGCTTTGATTCTGTATGTCGACATGTTTCCTTCTGCAGCAGGAAGTCGTGATGATGATGTCATCCTAAACTTCTTTACTGACTCGTGTAAAAGTCAACAGCATTAGAGATAAGCCAAACCCCCATGCTGAATCCACACAAACCTGCCAGTGTCTTTCAGAGTTTGCTAAATGTCAAGGGACGAGCTAAAAGTATAATGAAAGCATTTAAGTCAAGTCGACTCTTATTGTCGTTTCTCTCCATTGTACCACGCTCCCTCTGGAACTGCTCGACTCGTCCCACCATCTCTCAGGATACAAGGAAGGCCTGCATCAAGAACGTCCTCTATATGTCTGAGGTGCTGACTGTCTTCACACAACATCTAAAGACCTATTGATTACTGAACACTTTTTGTAAGTCGCTCTGGATAAGAGCGTCTGCCAAATGCCTAAATGTAAATGTAAACTAGCACTTTAATTAAAACATGTATTGTCTCTGTGCTTATTTTACTACATTACTTCTCCAACAGAGTTTTTAGTTCGATGGTATTCTTAGTCCATGACCCAGTGAACCAGTATTAGGATGTATTTATTAATAGAAACTTCAAAGTGTTTCTGTAAGTCGCTCTGTAAGTCTACCTGCCAAATGCCTTAAATGTAAATGTAAATGTAGTGGATGCCAGCTTGGAAAATATTCAGATGTAACAGAATAGGAGCAACGACTGCTGCATACACACACACACACACACACACACGTTCCAGTACTACTTTTGCACTCGTACACACACGCACGTGTCTCTCTTGAAGCCTGTGTAACATGTGAGTCTGCTTCCTCGAAACTGGAGTTTGTTTTGCTCACAAGATTTCTAAAAAAACCTAAACTTTAACTTCCGCTTTTTAAATAAATACTTGTGAAAAAAAATATCCCATACAGTTGTGCTTCTCAATCTCTAGTCACTTTTGTTTTCATTTTAGTAAATGTCACTCTGCCTGCTCAATAGGAATGATTTAAAATAAAATACAATATCAATCTTAAACATGACTTTTTAAAATGTGCATATTTATTTTATATATTTAACGTTTTTTCAATTTACAGAATTTCATAAAAAAATATATTTTATGAATGTAGTCAAACTAATAATTGTAAATACACCATAACTTTATAAGCTAAAATACACAGAATCGTCATATAATGAATTTTTAATAATATAGACCAACAGTAAAGAGATAACTAAAGTTATCTAAATATCTAAAAAAAAAAAAATAGAGCAATTTTATATTATTAATCTGTAACTAAGGCAAAAAAAAAAGTGCAAACCCTGTGTTTTTAAAAAAGCAAGTGTGGTGTAAGTGAGATAGTGGCAGCCGTGTACCCCAGGACCAGAAGATAACAGACTTCAGTTGGAGCAGCTGCTTTTTCGCCTCCACTTCGGAAAATATTTTCTGTGATGTAATAAACAACGATACAATTTATAACGAAACTGTGAACACGGTAAGGACTGTTTATGTTCTTTAAAAAAAAAAATGAGTCAGATCTCACTTCTTAATTGGAAAATTTTAATTATTAATCACTCTCTAAATTTAATTCTAAAAATCTCGTTATATTTAACACAAGCCAAAGATCCCAAACTAGACTTTCATCTCGTTTTTTCAAAAATAGAGTAGTCTGCCTATGTTTTTCTGCCCTGGTCCTACTCATAATGCACCTGGGTTTGAGAAGTGATTTAGGCATTTATGACTCATATACTGTTTACAGTATGTATTAAAAAAAAACACACACACACTTGCAAGATGCATGCATTTCGGTCCCTCTTACATAACCTCATGCATAAAAAATACACATGCATGTAATGTAATTGATGGAACTAATGGAAATGTAATGGAACTTACAATGAAACACCCCCTATATTCCAGCCAATCAGGGGCCATGTTTGTTTTGCAGATATTTCACCACACCGTATATACTGTACATGTGCAAATAAATACACATGTGAAGATGAAGGCATTCCAGTCTCTCTTACATAGCATGTGAATGTCCCACCCTGACAGTACGTGTGTTACACATACACATACCGTAGCGTACACGTAGGAACGCCGACCCAATCAGAGCCCGTGTTTGTCTTGCAGAAGTTCATCCATACATCGATTAGCCAAAACATTAAAAAAAAAAACACTGAAAAGTGAAATAGATAACATTGATTATCTCGCTTCAGTGACATCTGTCAGAGGTGAGATATATTAGGCAGCAAATAAACACTCATTCCTCAAGTCGATGTGTTAAAAACATGAAAGAAAGACTTTGACAAGGGACCAAATTATGATGGCTGGAAGACTGGGTCAAATTTTCCAAAACAGCGGGTTTTTTGGGGTGTTTCCTGTATGCAGTGGTTAGCTCCTACGAAAATTGATTCAAGGTACCATGACATGACATGTAAATACAAATTTTTTAAAAAGTTGAAGCTTGGTTCACCAAAATCTCCAGCTCTAAATCCAGCCGTGAATCCGTTGGAAGTTCGATCCATGGAAGCCCCACCTCAGAACATCAAGGACTTCCTAGGAGTTAACGTCTCGGTGCCAGATGCCACAGCACACTTTCAGACGTCTTGTGGAGTCCAGGGCTTGATGGGTCAGAGCTATTTTGTTGGGACTGTATTAGATGACTGGTTTTACTGTTCTACGTGTAAATACACACACCCATGAAGATGTATGCATTCCAGGAGATCTTACATAACATGTCAATGGTTACCCTGATGGTAAATGCTTTAAAAGCATTTTAAAGCATGAATAAACTCTCAATGAAACACCTACACATCCCAGCCAATCAAAGACCGTGGATTGTGGAAAACATTCCAGACCAGGGGTGAACCTGAAGTGCCCCATCAGCCCTTTTTTTTTGAGATGTTGTGCTTGTGCTGGCCAGCGTGTAACCCCTGCTTCTACCTCGGAACACGGCTTGTTGTCAACACCACCAGGAATTGCATCATGTGCTTCTCCCTCCCCGAGCAGCATACGGAGCTTTCGCAATATCTGCTTCTGTTTTCATAAGTGAGTCTGTAGGTCATGAGAGTGTGTAAGAGAGAGAGAGAGGGAGGGAGCGAAGGAGCAAAAGAGACAGTCACAAGATTCCAGTTTATTAAGTGCCCTTAAACGGTAAGGGAGGGAGAATGCAGGATCTGCTGGACGGCTTGTCGCGGAAAAAAAGCCCCTCTAAGTCACTTGTAAGGAGAGATCCTCAAGATCTTTCTCTCATCTTTCATACGGTCACATGTAGCACATTGCTCTTTCTGTGTCTGATTCAGTTTCATGCAAACACAAATGATCTGAAATATATCTATGCAAGTCACAAAACATATCCATGGTCCGCATTTAACTTTTACACAAATGTGGTGGTTTCTTTGAAAAGCTCTTTCAAAGAACAAGGATCATAGTGGTGAGGTATTTCATTAACACCGCCGTGAGAGCGTGTACCACCTCGCTCGATCTTTCTCAGCAAACTGTCAAACGTTTTAGGGTCGAGAAGGTGCCAGGGGGAGGTTATGTCTACACTTCCTAGAAGCACTGGGCACTGTATCAGGTTGATATTTGAACACACATAAGGTTTATTCCAGGACATGCTTATATTTTGATTATACAGTTTGTTATTTTACTGACATTTCTCACTTTCTCTCAAAAGCAATCCATTTGCAGATTTTATAAAACACTAATTCTATATAATTGACAGAAGGTTTTAACCCCCTTTTTGTCTGTGGGCAAAGGTGTTAAATGTGCAATTTATCAACATAAAACAGGATCCTGGGGTAGGCCGACACTTAATTCACGAATGCCGATTATGTAGAAGGGACTGTTTTAAAAGTGCCTAATCATCTTGCTAGCCTGTTACATTATTTACACAGAGGGATTTTCGTTATCACTAAATGGATGTTTAAACCAATGATGTAATTCCTTATTCAAAGCATTTTGCATTTATCATGATAATGTCACAGACTGTACATATATTTCTAACACTATGCTGTTTTGCAAATATTACTAATGCAATTTTTCAAGCTTAGTTGGATATTGAAATTCCCCTCTGGTTTTCGATGCATATTTTAACCTTATAGATAAAGACTATATTTGCAACAATTTCTGGTTTATCTTTATTTACCCGCAGTCTTTTAAACAGGCAAGAAAAGACCTATGATGGTCCAGAGCTGAAGAAGTTGTATAAGTTAAGTTAACTTAACAAGGTTCAACCCAACATTGAACCTTGAGGAACTCCATATGACAAAGGTTTGACTATTGGGTTAGTAAGTAACAAATGAAACACAGGTGAGGTTCAAACAAAATGAAGCCTGAGAGACCAACCCATGTTTATTATCTTGAGGTCAGACGTATTGAAAGTTGGTGAATAGCATAGGTGTATAATTAGATTCATAAGGACAAATGCAAATATTTGTGTTGATGATATTTCAACAGTTTAAACCTTATTTTTTAATCTTTATTTAAAATGAAGTACAAGCTTGTAAACGCGAACTAAGATGATTTTGTACAGATGATTAATTTATTTACTTGTAATTATGTGATAATAATTCTGGCTCAGATTTTAATTATAGGTTGGTCTCTTTTTAGAAAAGCTTTTAATAATTAGTGGTGCATTAGGTAAGATTATAGTTTTTGCTTTGTTTAGTTTTAAGATTTTTTAACAGTTTAATGGTTTTGACCTTTGATCGATTCCTAACCACATTCTCAAAACTCCAAGTCCAGGATCTAGTGTCTATAAAGTTACTAACAGGAGGCACATCCAAGCATCAACGAGCAATCAGGAACAAAACTCCATTTCCCAGGTGGGTTTTCGCACCGGTATAAAGGGGTCGCTGACACTAGGGCGAAAAATTTTGATATTTGAACACACAGCCAACCAAATCCACTACTCCCTTTAGTGATCCTTCAGATGCCCCGCCCCTTGAATTCATGGATGCCCAATATAAATATTTAAAAAATGGCATTGTGCATGAACTCCCTTGTTGCCGATTGGCTAGAATAGTGTTGTTTCCTGTTTACAGCGCTAGACTTTTGCTAACCCATACACAAAATGAACATCTAGCAGACCATGAATAGATATTTGCCAAATTTGACAAGTCTATTTGATTAAAATAGCTGACTCTCCCTTTGAAACAACATAAGCATGACTCTCCAAATCGTCCTTTATCTGTACAAGAAAATAACTTGCACCTGTACCAAAGTATTTATAACATGTTTCTTCATGGGCATGGAGTATGCCTGTTCTCCTCATGCTTGGTGGTTTCCTCTGGGTAGTCCAGGTTCTTCCCACAGTCCAAAGACATGTGGAGTAGGCTAACTGGCATTCCCAAATGTTGACCAGAGGTTCTACCATGGTTGTAAAAAAATATAGGGATAAATACAATGGTAATCACCATTGGCCTCCACAGTCACAGTCCCCAATTAGGCTACAGAGGTTCCTAGATGGATCATATACTGTATATATATATATATATATATATATATATATATATATATGAAACCAGAGTGCACAGGGTTATAACTAGGTGTTATCTGAATAGCATCATGACTCAGAGATTCTCTTCAACTGATCTTGTGCTCACTCATCATGGTTTGAATAGATATATAGAGGGATGGAGGTATAAAAAGGGTGACGTCATACAGTAGTTGGTGTTATTACAGAAACTTGCATCATGCACGCGCTCTCATACTGTATCCCAAGACGGAAGGGCACATTTAGACTTGCGTTTAAAGAGGAAAAATAAGATTTTACTTTTGGTTACTGGTTGTATATTTTTAAGAACATTTCGGACTGTTTTTGTTTATATTTTCTGAAAATGAAACGGGACAAAGGGTGCCTGAGCTCCGCCCTCAAACAAAACGTCACCGTGTACGTACGTACGTGCGCGCTTTCTTCTCAGGAGAAGGGCGGAGTCTGCAATGAACAAGGGGCGGGAGAGGGGAAAAAAATGACAGCGAAGTTATATAAAGCTCATCATGCAGCGTTTTGTACCTTCCACACTGTAGAACAGCAGCAGAGGGGTCGCACAACGGCAGCCAGACTGGAGCTTTAAACCTAAATCAACGGGGTGAGCACATATTTCTGATCATTATTTTCAAGAAATATCTATATAAATTTATAATGTCACATATAGTTTGTCCTGTTTTGCTATGTAGCATTTAAGTGCCTGTCTAAGCAGACAAAAGCGCGTGGCCCTACCTCACAAAAAAGTTAGTTATTTAAGTTAGATTTTTTAATACATGTTAGTCGTTTCTAATACTTATTATTAAGTGTGTAGTTTGAATTTGTAACACCTATAATACAATGACAAGCTGTCTTTTTTGCATTATCATTCTCCAACGGTTAGCTAACGGACGGTTAGAAATGGGTGGTATCCTAAATTGATATGTTCTCCATGAACAAGTGCACTACTTGTCAGAATCAAAGAATGGCCTCCGTAGTCTATATAGTGCACTACGCGTGCGAATTGGGATTCGGCTCCAGTACGAAACCGCAGTTATTGTGATCTGTCTCTGCACTGCTTTATATTGTTCAGTAATAAAAACATAGCTGTTAATAAAGTAGAGTTAATATTTATACTTATTAATATATAGGAATGTTTATGTAATGCTTGTGATTTAGATAGTGTTTGCGTTAAGGTTGCTTGCAGCCTTTTTGTGATGCCAATGCTAATGATGCAAATTGTAGGAAATTTTCCAGAATGTTCCAGTCAGATCCTGATGAGGTTTAATTAACAGGGTGCTAAAAATAATAAAGCAGAAGTCTATTCTAAGAATTCTTTGCCTGATATAAATCTCAATGTAGGATTGAATAGACACCTTTGAGTGGAAACCTTTGATTTTTGATGGAATTCATTTTTCCAGATAATGGGAATTGCCCTGGAAATATGCCTTCCATGATAGGACATACCACAAGGCATAGACATTCCTTTATTCTTTGACTAGCACAGTGTCTAATAATAGACAAAACGTTTATGCAGCAGTTAAAGATCTAGCTTATGTGTGTGTGTGTGTATGTGTGTGTGTGTGTGTGATAGCAGTCCAAAAAAGGGGGGTGGGGGGTGTTGAACTTGGATTGTCTCTGGTCTCTGAGAGAAAGGTTTTGTTGCCATAAATTGATTTTTCCTGAAGTTCATTACATCACAATTAAGTGGCACGTTTATTGGCTAGGTGGAGATCTGGCTAATGAGATGTTGGCCATGAATGACTTTCGTTCATGGGTTAAATTGTGTAAAACTCATGGGTGAGTGAGAATGAGGTTTCTGGGTTTATGAATGCTTTTTTTTTTTTTTTTTGGACAATAATTTAATAATTCAATATCATTACACATAACATATATGAATTTGACTATTTTTTTTCCACCCACTCCCTCAGGTTTCCCGTTTAAAGCATCACAGTCAACAGGCCTCGGATTAGCGAAGTGAGACTAATCACTCCAGCTAAGCAACCCGTTGTTGCCGGCAGCCACTGATCCGATCTGGGGAGAAAAGTCACCGAATCAGGAAGCAAAATGGTTCAGAACAAGATCGCCGCCGTAACCGGATTCCATCGCTCTTTCAAGGTAAGTTGGCACGTGTCCTCGATTCCTATTCCTGACAACAGGGAAATTTGCGAATCCATGATCATGCTTTGACACGTATGTTAATGTTAATGTTTATTTTACATGTTACTCATAACCAAATTAATAACAATTACACGGTAATTACAGTTGATACCACATGAATTGCGCACATAATTTCATGCATTAATTTTTTGTTTTGGAGTTTGTTTAAAATGTCTGGTTTTTCATTTCAGGGCCAAAATCCTTTCGAAACAGAGGAATTCTCCAAAAGTGGATCCCACCTTCTTGACTCCTCCTTCAACTTCGATTGCTCCACTCGCCCCGGTGAGTAAGAAGCCCTCATCGACACCACTGCTTTTGTTTCAGACATGCCTTCGCGTTCTTGGAAAACCAGCGTTTACGTAGAGCTCTGCAAGTGCTTATAGTCTTTCTTTTTTTGGCTTACTTATGATGATCCTTTTCCAAAACCGCAACCCAGAGACATACTGTCATTTGGTGGAGGTTTCCCTGTGATGTGGGACACACTCCCAGTCAGCTTGTTTACAGTAAAGAGTCTAAGCTTGGTCGTTTTATAGTTAAGCCTCTGTCTCCCATGTGCTGGTGTTTTAAGCCTGCTTCAGGGAGAGGATCGGCTTCTTTGTTTCTTCACGTGTAACCGTTTTCCCTTTCTTTCCTGTCCCGACATGAAGACATGCCATCCAGCCAGCCGATCGATATACCGGACGCCAAGAAGCGAAACAAGAAGAAAAAGAGGTGCCGGGCGACTGACAGCTTCTCTGGACGTTTTGAGGGTGAGTGTTATACCATATATTAGCCTGAATGTGTGTCTCCTTTATGGTAATGTTATCATTATTTACACAGTCCTGGCATTTATCTGCATCACAATCGGCTCTGATTGTGATGATTCAAACACTATTGTCTCTCTGAGACAATTACCTCTATCAGCTTTTCTACCAAAAAAGCATGACTGAAACATCTACCTAGAGTCTACAGACAGCTGTTTACAATGTTTTTAATAACCTGTAGAGTTAATGTGAGCAGTCCAGGGAATGTTTTGTGTAGCGTTAGCTGAAATATACACTGTCCTTAGAAGATGTTGACTAATGTACGATCTCAGGACTGTACCTCATCCAGAGTTTATACTGGCCCAAGCACAAAATAGTCCTGATTATATAAGCATATTTTAAGTTGATATTGTGCTGGGTATAGATTGTCCTGAGTATATACAGTATATTTTAGCTTCTTATCTCATGTAGTCAATTTAGACACTTTATGTATTCATCACCATTAATATTTATCCCTTTGCTTTCCTCCATTCAGATGTCTATAAGCTGCAGGATGAAGTGCTGGGAGAGGGAGCGTATGCAAAAGTGCAAACGTGCATCAGCCAAATCACGCAGAAGGAATACGCAGTGAAGGTATGACGCACTTCCTGTCTCTCCTCGGTTTAGGATTAAATTCTCAGAGGTTAAGTTGTTTATAAGTGAAAGTGTGTGTATGCGTATGTTGTGTTTTATGCCTACGACATAGGTGGTATTCCGGTGTTGTTTTGAACAGGATTATCCTGTTGCACTCACACCAGTTCTAGGAACTTATAAAACCTGTTAAAGGAAACGGAGCCGCCGTCTGCACACGACTGTTAGTTTGTTATTGTGAACGTGTTACATTTCTGAAGTCCTGCAGGGTACGAACTGTCACCTCCAGCTTGTTAATTATGACTATAGATCTACAATTTACATTTCTGTAAAGCTGCTTGGAATTAAACAAGCTCAGTGTTTGAGTTTGTTTCTGAGAAGCAGGAACCAGAGGTATTTCCAGGTTCTGAGTGTTATTGTGGCTGTGAGCATTACCTAACCCTGAAAGTTAAACATTAGTCAAGATTAAAAGGACACGATAGACGAGCCTTGTACCTTTTGTTGGGTTGTGTTGTGAAAAAAGAGAGAGAGAGAGAGAGGGGAGGTCTGTGGTGAAGTGTTGCACTGTTGCTGCGTTCAGTGCTGGCTCAGCAAAGAAGGTCCCGCATCCTGTTTTTGTTAGATCATCCGTAAACGTCAGCCAATGGGAAAGCCGGGAGGCTCACATCCTCCCCCGTTCTGCACGCCCATTGGTCAGGGAGCCAGGCAGTGGCGGGAACATAGTGTTCTGTTCTGGCATGTCTGCCAAAACACACACACACACACACACACAAGTGGAGGAAGAAGAGGAGGGGGCGGTCCGAGGGTTGCGTCCTGAAATGTTTACCCACTTTCTTGATTACAAACTGTACAAAGACGTGAGGCGTGGCCTCGAGAATAAACGTTACGTGCCGGAGGCGTTTTAACTCATGATTTTTTTTTGTTTTGTTGTTGTTTTTGCTTGTTTGAGGAAGTGGAGCATTGAGAAATACTTTGGTTGTTTTGATTTTCAGAGGCATGTGCTTAGGAGAGAACGTTCTAGAAAGTTCTGGTCGCAGAACTTAAATTAAAATTCCATTTAAATATGATACACTTATTTTTAAATCGTAATAAGAGTTAAGATAACTATTATAATCCTCACATATTTATTTTGAGAAAATGGAAAGACAGGCCACACTCTTGCTTTCCACAACACTGGCCATCTATCTGCAGGGCTTTGTTGTCTCAAGGGGGGGCAGTCACTCGTTATCTCCATGAGGGTCGTTTTTTGGGTGGGAAGGGGCACTGGAAATTGAGACCAGATGTCATGGCGACTCCACCCCCTCCCAGAGGTTGGGGCATAAGGTGTGGGTGGGGGTGGGGGGAGGGGGTGATGGTATCTGAGTCTGAACAAAAGAACTGAGTGAAAACAGCCAGCCTTCCCGAGTTGCACCACCCCTCTCCTTTTTTTCCTTCATTCAGTGATTGAACGTCATGTTTACAGGCTGGCTTATTTTACACGCTCTGTCTCGGTTCATTAAGGCAACAGTCCTGGGCAGCTATATGGGTTTACGGTGCCGTCAAGCAACTAAGGAAGGAAGGAAGGAAACGCACAGGGGTGTGATGTTTGGGAAGATGATTATCAGCACAGTGTTTTGTAATGACCCAAAAGCTGATTATTTTACAGTAACACCACTTCCTGAATGTCTTGCTCTTCTCGCACCAAATTGTCAGGGATTTATTATTTATTTATTTTTTTTTACCTTTCCAAAAAACTGACAAAAAACTGACATGATTAATTTAAAAGTCTTGAAATTTATGGCAGAGTGCTGAGACCAAAGGCTCTTTCCACAACCGTTAAATGAGTTTGTTAAATAAAAGCTGTTTTTTAAAAACTTTAACGTAATTAAGTTTTGTTTTTTTTTAGTTGTCAGAAGTTACTCTAAAATAATTGCTGCTTTAGAAACAATAACTTATCTGGATGAGCACACTTAAGAGCACACAAGGAAGAGCTTCGGTTATAGAAAAGTAATCAATACTTTTTGACAGATCAGAATTGAGAATTAAATTTAAAAAAAAACGCTGTGGTATGAATTCCTCTCATAACTTTGAAAGGGGATAAAGCAACAAGCAAAGACTAATGGATTTTGTTCCCCACATCTGAGGTCCTTCGGATCCATGTGGCTTCTGTTCAGAGGCTGCTGACTCAGTCGCGCTGCGGTTCGTAGAAGAATGCAGAGCTGGCCCTCAACACCAGGCTCTAATCCAGGACCTACATTGTGTGCTGCTTTTCTCTCGCTAGCACAACTAATCCAGTCATGTTCAGCCAACGACGCATGGCACGGGGGTCGATAGGGGCGGGTACCTGGGAGAGGGAAAGCAATTTACCGTCAACAGGCAATTTCATTCCTGCATAACCACCAGGATCGATTTTGCTCGTTCTGATTTTCGTTGTGCTTTTATTGTCGAAGGAATTTGACCTGTAGACTTCTCAAGGGCTGTATGTCTGCAATGTAACGGGCCTCCTCAGGTTGGGATATAGGTTAGGATATATTTAGGAGTCTATATATTCAGGTCTATGTCCACAGCTGTCGCACAGACTTGCAAATAATGATTGTGTGGACAAGAAAAGCCTTTGTTCCTATAAGTAATGTTATATGTTTGGTTTTTTTCTTTGTTTTGTAGATCATAGAGAAAAGACCAGGACATAGTCGAAGTCGTGTGTTCAGGGAGGTGGAGATGCTGTATCAGTGCCAGGGCCACAGGTAATGCACTCCCCATACTTCACAAAATACGAAATGAGGCTTCTTGTATTAGCCAGCTTTTAATGCTTTGCATAAAATATTCTAAGAGTTGATTTATTTCCCCTGCATAATATCTTTGTAATGTATAAAACAACCTTGAGTTATAGCATAAGTTTTGCATAGTAAATGCCTTTAGAAGCCAGGATTACTGCGTGCATGGATAAAAAAAAAGTTGCGAACCGCTTTTATCTTTCTCGCTGCAGAAACATCCTGGAGCTTGTGGAGTTTTTCGAAGAGGAGGATAAGTTTTACCTGGTGTTTGAGAAGCTAAGAGGAGGTACAAGCTTTAGTTTTTTTGTAAGGAATAAACTGATCATAGATCTTTTCTGTCCCATGAGCTGTTGTGTTAATGGGATTTGTGTATGTCCTTTTTTTTTTCCTTCCTCCAGGCTCCGTCTTGAACCACATTCACAAACGAAGACACTTCAGCGAGCAGGAAGCGAGCATTGTGGTGCAGGACATCGCAAGTGCTCTGGACTTTCTGCACAACAAAGGTGAGCGGGTTCATGGAGATAAATTTCAGAATGACATCACACTCTTTACTTGTATATCAGTATAATTATAGTGTACGCTCCTTACCGGGAATAGTCCGTTTAGGAATCGGAGAAGGTGGTGATAGTGGTGATGGGTGGGCAGGAGGAGGAGAAGAGGGAGCTAGGGTGCCGGAGGATGGGATATCAAAATCGTAGCCTGATCACATTTCGCGTGTTTCATATTACGTGCTTCCTTGAAAGATGTTCTGAGAAGCTCGTCGAGAAGCCGATGCGTCTGGTGTTTTTGTGTTCGCCCCGAGGACGTTTCTTATGATCGTCTATTTATAGCAGCTCTTGGCAACCTCGTGTGTTGGAAACAAACTTTTACTCTGTTGATCTTTTGTCATCCTTCAAAACCCTGGAGAAACCTCTCTAAAATCCTAACGCGTGACCCGTGTGTGTGTTTTTCTGTGTACTCTAGGGATGGCACACAGAGACCTCAAGCCTGAAAACATTTTATGCGAACATAAAGACAGGGTAAGTCTTTTTTTTTCTTGAATGAGAACAGAAGTTCAGATTTCCTGTCTTTAGATAATCGCAAGCATGACAGAGAACTCGTGCAGTCACAGTGACGAAGACTCCTTCCGCTTTCAGATTTCACCAGTGAAAATTTGTGATTTCGACCTGGGCAGTGGAATCAAGCTGAACAGCGACAGCTCTCCCATCTCTACCCCAGAACTCCTCACACCGGTAGGTGAATGTAAATGCCTCTTTGTGTGTGGGGGTTACTTTTAAACAATAACTCAAGAAGAATCTTGTCCAGTGAGAATATATATATAATTTTTTATTTTTTTTACTCTGGTGTTTTTCCGGAGGTTATGAGCGGTTAAGGCTTGTTCGTAGATTGATAAGTCAAATGTTTTTACAACACCACTCTTATCATCCAGTCCCCCTCCCGCAGCGCTATTGGATGAGCTCGGGTGGTGTCAGCCTAACAAATGGGCTCCTATTGGCGACAGCCCGTGTTTGTGTGAGGTCAAGGGCCAGATTTTTACGGCTGGCTGAAGAGATTTCGAGCGAGACAAACATTCAGGGCTAGGGTTTAATAAATGTTATCAGCTACAGGAGAGCGATTAGTGCTCGTTAGTTCTACATTCATATCTCTTGAGTTGGATTTTAATCTGTGTTTGCTGATCGCGTTTAGTGTAGAAAGTGCAAAAGCATTTTTGTGACTATGAATGTATGTGGGTGTAGGAAAGGTCGTGCACGAAAATTTGTGAAATGGGACGGATAACAACAGGTGATGGAGACACAGTAGGTGGTGTGTAGTGAAATGTTTTTCCCAGGGGCATTTGGTGTAACCCGAGTTGGCCTAGCCTCCGGCGTGTCTTTAGAAAGTCTCCAGACTATTTAAGGGGTAGAAGAGCAAATGTTTTTTTGTTTTTTTTTAAACACACGTTTAACCTGTGCAGCACTAAAGCATTGCCTCTTCACTGATTATCACTTGGGTGGTGTTTTTACGACAAAGAAATATGTCTCTTTAAACAAAAGCTGCACACCAGATTTTTTAACAATCTGTTTTTTATTTTTGTGTCCCTACAAAGATTCGTTTTTACTTCTAGCCCTGTTTGGACTTGTCATGTATGATTCTCAGGAACAGACCCTGTTCAAGTCCTTGATTTTTAAAATATGCTGTGCAAAACAGCTTATCTCAAGGCTCAGAGAAGTTATCAACCAGGAATTAAAACAAATTTCCCGTCATGTTCTTGGAAGCGAGTTTG
The DNA here is from genome assembly GCA_028565275.1 of Leiocassis micropogon. Classification (NCBI taxonomy): domain Eukaryota; kingdom Metazoa; phylum Chordata; class Actinopteri; order Siluriformes; family Bagridae; genus Leiocassis; species Leiocassis micropogon. The sequence goes on along the minus strand of JAOVVA010000032.1, from coordinate 14,306,309 downwards.
TCGGAATTTATTGTGCTTTTCGTCCCTCTTGCCTCGGCCTGTCCCTTTGCTCTTTAACATTTTCACTTCTCTGCCTTTTTTTTGTTTGTTTGTTTTGTTTCTCTGTTAGAGAGTGGCAGTGAGGTGAGGTCAGATGTTACAGGAAGTTCTTTCTCTCTCTGCTTCTCAGGCTTAGCAACTGGGTTATGATTGGTTAGAGCAAAGGGAGTAGGAGGATGAGCTACCTGGCTTAGGGAGGAGCCAAGTGCGGAAGTGTGAAACTGAGCGTTCTGAGTGTTTTCTTTAGTTTTTTTTCTTTATCACGAGGATCATCTTAGCTGATTATTTATTTATTTATTTATTTTTTAAAGGAAGTCATTAGTTGAACCTGCGCAGCATATGTGCACTTCCTGTAAGAGCTGTGGGTTTGATTTCTGAGAAATGTCTGGTTTTGTGTGTGTGTTTTTTTTTTTTTGTTTTTTTTTTTTTGCATAGCTCATTGCTGAGCCTGCGTACCACCACACAGCCATGAACTCTTCCTCACACACACACATTTGCGCACTCAGGGGAATTTTTAAACCGGCTTACAGTACATAAAACCTGCTCAGGCATGGGCGGCTGATGCAAAACCGAGCCGCAAACTGAAACACACCGCCAGCTGAGAAGCCACTTCTTGTCACGTGGCCAGGAAAACCCCACATTTATTTTAGCCAACAAGTCTACATCTGTCAGCTATCTGTCTCTCCCATGTGGTGTACCTCTCACCCAACCCCCCCCCCCACACACACACCTGATGCAACGCTTTGCTAGTTTTGCACCAAGTACGTACAGGAAGAGAAAAATCTGCAGTGCAGGTTATTATCTGATCTCCCTCCCTCTCTCGCTCTCTCTCCTCGTCACTCCTTACATCTCCTGCTATTAGAGATATCGCCCATATCTCCGGTCAGTAGACACAAACCACAAAGAAGCATAAAACACGTTGTTTTGCTAATCATGGAATCTTCCATTCGCTCCGAGTAGCTAACAGCACCATTTACTCAAGTCATCTGGAGCAGCTCAGGGCTCGTCTTTTGTCTGACCCCCTGATAGAGAGGCTGTTAAGAGGCGACCTGAATGTGGGGGGTGTTGAGTGATGGCGAACAGGCAGGCGGTGGAGGAGGGGGAGGAGGAGGAGGGGCCTGGGGGGGTAGATTCAGAACAGCCAAGCTTTTGTCTGCAGCTCTTGAATTCCTGCACTGCGAAAGTGCATTGCATAAAGGCTCAGTGGGGCGGAGCGTCGAGACAGCTGCAGCCAAGGAAGACAAAAGACGCCCGCTGCATGAGAAAACACGCCAGCAGAAAAACGTCAGACCTCAAAACAAAACAAACAGATGCCACAAAGTACCAGAGCTGGTTCGGGCATCATTTAGTTGCAGTAGATTTAGTGTCGTAAATAAACCTCGGTTACCTCGTTAAGAAAAGAAATCTAAAAGCTGACCAGGGTTTAACCTAGAAATTTCCCTTGGATTACCAGGTCTTAGGGAAAAGTTCCACAAGTGGCTATTTTGTAAGAGAGTGGATTTCATAATTACTAGAGCTTACTGTGGGCTTACCAAAAAAAAAATGCTGATAGAGGAAAAATCTAGCCAAACTGACCCCAAAATCCTTGCAGCTTTTAAAGGATTATCTTTTGTTCTCCTGGTCTGCTGAACTCGATTTCTTTTTGGGAAATATATAAAAAATGTATATAGATATAAAGCATGTTTGTGTGGTTGTGTTTTGTTTATGCGGTGTGGGTGTGTGGTGTTGTGTAAGAGGTGTTGAGAGATGGCTTTCTGGGACACTCAATCCTCTTTTCCAATCCTGGGCATTTGGCCTAGTTTCAGAACGGAGGCGTTTTACAGAACGAGGGCCGAGCCGAGTTTTTAAAACTTTCTATGACTCAAGTGATTCTGCTATTAGGAGCACAACCCTTTTCTGCATGTAAATCATCGCTCTCTCTATTAATCTTTTGTGAGATCAAAGCTATCATTTCCATGGTAACAGCTTAGTCAAGACCTCACTTCTCCAAGCCTATTGTTGTTTTTTCCTAAGAAGTCAATACCTAACCCTGAACCTGCATGATTGATCACCTGTGTATCTGTCCGTTTGCGGTGATCTCATGCACACGGCTTATCTCTAATCTCGCTCATTACTTGCCGCGTGACAGTCACAAGGTCTTTTCACTAAGCACATGACCTTCGTCTACATACAAAAAACACTTGAATCGCAGCTGGTGTTTAACACACACACTCTCTTTATTTACTCATTCCTCTCACCTTTAACCACGCCGCACCCACACCTACACTTAACCGGCATTTCCCTGCACATGCATAACCCAGGTGGCAACCGTTTACTTCCTTCCCGTATGCTGACTAGGCCGCTATTTTATTTATTTATTTTTTTGCAGTGTGGTTCTGCTGAATACATGGCGCCCGAGGTGGTGGAGGCGTTCAACGAGGAAGCCACCATCTACGATAAACGCTGTGACCTGTGGAGCCTGGGCGTCATCCTGTACATCATGCTAAGCGGCTATCCTCCGTTTGTGGGTCACTGTGGAAGCGACTGTGGCTGGGAGAACGGGGAGCCTTGTCACGTCTGCCAAGTACGTTGATCTCAGCATGTAGTGTATTTCTCATTATTTATTTGTTTTTCTCGGCTGCTTGTAAATTTTAAGTGTGTCTAAAGATAAAATTATCATACAATTTCAAAGATACAGTCACAATTACAGTCCATGAAGCAGATTTGCATGCTTTGTTCATATTAAACTTTAAGTACAGTGTTACAATCATGGAGGAATAATTAATAAAATAATTGATTCATTGAAAAAATTTTTTCCTTTATGTTTTTTCCATCAATCTCAGAACACACTGTTTGAAAGTATCCAGGAGGGCAAATACGAATTTCCCGAGAAAGAGTGGGCTCATATCTCCTGGGGTGCCAAAGACCTCATCTCCAGACTGTTGGTCCGGGACGCAAAGAACCGTCTCAGCGCCGCTCAGGTTCTACGGCATCCGTGGGTGCAAGGGGTAAGGATCTAGGCTGTTACTCTCGCTCTTACCCAATGCGAACAGGGTTAACCTGTCTAGCCTAGGTGTATTCTAAGAATCAGCTGGGAATTTTTGCCTGTGGCGTAAATCATTTACAAAAAGTTTCTTTCTTAGGAAAATTTTTCCCGCCGACAGACATTTCCTTTGCATCCGGCGCTCGTATTTAACATAAGCTTCTAGAAGTATGATGTAGTTGTAACGTATTCTCTTTTTTCTCCTGTCAGGGTGCTCCTGATTCTATCCCAGCCCCCATCCTGCTTCAAAGGTGATTTTTTTTTTTTTTTTTTTGAGTTCTTTTTTTCTTTTTTTTTTCTTTTTTAAATCTTTAGTTAAGGAATAAATAGTGCCTGTGTTTGGTCATGCTCATTCACAAACGCTCTTTCTCCGTGCCCACAGGAACAGCAGCGCCAAGGACCTGACGTTTTTCGCCGGACAGGCAATGGCCGTGAACCGGCAGCTGGCAGAACAGGACGACCTGGAAGCACAGCGTCAGGAAGAGGCGTCTCCTCAGGTGGTTACCATAGGCGCATGCTCCATGCGCCTCTCGCCGCCATCCAACTCCAAACTGGCCAAACGGAGGCAGAGAAGCAGTGCCCTGAAGGGGGCGCCGGTGTCCGCCGCAGAGCTCAGCCAGCTTCTCGCTCCGCTCGTCCTCATCGGAGACTGCACCTGAGAGACATTTCGGTTCTATTCAACCTGCTGGACAGTCAAAATTAAAAAAACAAAAAACAAACAAAAACAAAACAAAAAAACGTTTATTGTTTTTGAAGTCTCTGCCGCCCCCCATCAGCCCCCACCGCCCCACCCTCCGCCCTTTTCATTCAAGTGTCCCTCCGTGTATCCGTGCCTTGTTCTCATTAAAGGAATACCTCACACCAGAAGTATTTCCTGTATGCAAAATGAGGACGCACGAGGCTCATCCCGAACCCGGTCGCGGCGTCGCTCCCTCCTTTATTCATCCTCAGGCTCATCCAGCACTTCTGCCAGCACGCAGCACAGGGTTCGGGAACGGATAAGCAGAGCAATTAACGCTGACCATTTTTATTAGTTTTTTTAAAGGCAGAACATTTTGAAGCCAGCCGCTCAAAACACCAAAGGACTACGACACCCCCTCCTCACACAGACACCCCTATCCCCACCTCCCCTTTCCTCAGCTGCTTCCACTTTTACAACTGGATCCACTGTGAATTGTTTTTTTTAAATTTATTTTTGGTTTTGTATTGTTTTTCCTCCCACACCGAGAAGACTTTCAGGAATGTTCCGCTTCCCTTACATGTGTACGTGCCCGGACGTCTCTATCATCAGTAATAAGATCCGCACGCTTTATGCAATTCCTAATGACTGCATCACTCAAGCTGTCAGACTTCTGGGAGAATTTTTCAGTGCTGCTGTGCCTCGCCTCAGTCCGCCTCCATTAGCCGTTAGCATTTCAAAGCCAACGAATTCCTGTCATCAGCAGACAAACCACCCCCCACCCGAGACACTTGTACAGACTTTTAACTCAATGTCTGTTGTTCGAGGATTGGCCTCTTGTACCAAATTAATGAAGGCACTTATCGTTTCTGAGGAGGTATTTTATTAAATACGTGCTAGATTTCGAATGCATTTTCTCCAGAAGTGCACTTTGAGAACTCAGATCGCCCTTCAATCATTTCGAAGTCTGCATAAGTCGCTTTTTCGTCCCCAAATTATTTTAAGGATTTCTCAAGACGTCTTGTGTCGAGACCCAGGAACTTTCCAAAATCCAAATCGAGATCAGAAATTAAACTCTGGGTCGATCGAATGATCGAGACGAGCACAACAAGGGGGTTAGTCTTTAAGCGCACACAGGGCGGGATGATCACGTGGTTATGCAAGCACAGGTTTGTTTACGTGACTTAATCAACTCCAGTTGGTCATGAAACAAGAAAAACGCTCTCTTTGGTTTGGTAGAGATGCCACGGCCTGATGGTACAGTGATTTAGAAAAAAAATGTTGCCTTATAGGCACTGCCAAATATGTTAAGGAATTACAAATCATTGCAAGGGTGGGGATAGGGTTTGTTTTTTTGTTTGCTTGTTTTTTTTTCTTTCTCTTTTTATTTTGGGTCATGAATGAAAAAAAAAGAAAAAAAGAAAAAAAAATGGAAAAGTATTCCAGGAAAAAAAATAGGTCGGAAAAATTTACAAAAAAAAGTCTTCCAAAGCAATGTAGCTGTATGTATAAGTGTGAAAAGTTCTTTTTTATTTAAAAAAAAGTTTACTTGTTTTTCTTTTGTTTTTGTTTGTGCGTAACTCCATTTGACTCTTGAAACTGTGCCACACTGACGTTTTAAGCTTATTATTATTATTATCATTATTATTGTGTCTTCATCCTTAAGCAGGTGCTGTTCAAATGTTCAGGTTAAACACCAGATATTTCTAAGTTCCACATCTCTCAATTTTATTATTATTTTTTAAAACCTTTTTTTTGTAAGTATTCATGTGATGTTTTGTTGGTGCAGAAGTTGGGGTTATGTCACGTGTGAAAGTTTAAAATTTTCTTCTTTTTTTTTTCAAACAAAATTGAAGTGAGTAAGAAATAGCAATATTTTACTACTTTCAGTGTTTTTCAGTCGGGGTGGACAAATCACAAATTCATTAGCAAGCGCGAACCAGGCTAAAGGGTGGGGGATGGGGGTGATAAAGTATAACGACACATGGGACGCTAGCTAGTTATGTGCATTAATAGACGTCTAAATCAGTACATTCTTGCGAAACAAACGAATGACGGTCATTATCTGTTTCTAAAGAAAAACAAACCACAAAGTCGTCAAAGTTTCAACTATGAGGTGTGGCATTCTGTCCCCACATCACGTCACAGGTCAAAGATGATATTCGAGTCTTGAATTTCGTTCTTTACATGTAAAACATCTCCCTTGTGAACATCTGTGGGATGATTTTTCTTTATTTGGAAAAAAAAGAGAAGAAAAGTCGTGGCTAGTCTACTGAGCCGACTCGTTCAATCATTCTGTCGTCAGCGATACGTCCACCTCATTAGTAACGTTGTCTACTTCAGGTTAGTTCAGGCTTTATGACTTTTTTTTTCTTCTTTTTTTTTCTTCACGCATAACTTTGTAAGACGGAACGCAGGATTGTGCTGGAGGGATGCTTGGATAAAATAAAGTGCATTTTTAAATCTAGAAGTACGCATCTACAACGCATCTGTAGATCGGTGGAACTTGTTTCATGGGTTGTACTTGCCTCAGGCATTAATGTCACCAATGAGAAGGTGAAATAAAAACCATAACCCCATCCACGCACTATAGAACAATAATAATAATCCTGTTGAATGTTAAACGAGCGCTGTTCGCTCAGCGGTGCATTTTCTTTCGTAGGTCGCTAAACGACGAACAAACGGCACTCGAGCCTATTAGTTGAGAATAGGACACTGATTGTAAGTTTTTTTTTATATATATAAATATATATTTCTACATTTGCATCTTTTGTGGAGGTTTTATGTCTTATAGTAAGACTTACTTGAATTGTATATGCAGCGGTTTACTCACGTTTTGCTCGGGAAACTACCTTTCTACCTGTACACAAAGCTGTTCATGAGATCCCCCTGGTTTGGAGAATCATTTCGACAACGTCGTTGAAACAGTATTTAACTCTTTTGTATTTAATTCTCTTCTTCCTGTTTTTACTGCAAAGACTTTGGTTTTGTTCTCAAACTCGTCGGAAAACAAAGCGCGGCTCGGACCTGGACGTCCGCTAATGTCCGAGGCGAGATCCGCCACTTTTGTTTTCTCATCGAGAAGATATGGACTTGTATTAAAGAGTCGGGGATGATGTGAATCCTCATGTTTCTTTATTTCCGTTTATTTCATTTTTTTTTTTCATGGAAAAGGTTGAACAGTGATAATTATAAATGCTGTACTTGTAGCAGTGGGATGTCTGAGTTCAACCTCAATTTCCCAAGTGAATTTGTTATTCTAAAGGGTTGAGATGCTTTTATTTTTTCCCCTTCTGTATAACAGCTTTTTTTTTTTTTCTTCATGTCAATGTCACCTGAAGGTTAAAAAACTCTTGTGTGTATTCAGCACTATCTGATTTCTAATTTTTCCCACCCACAATCCAAGTCACTTTTGGGAAGAGAAATCCAAACCTCAAGGGTTTTCTTTTTTTTTTTCCCTTCACAAAGTGGATTTTCTCAGTTAGCCGAGCGGGACTGTCCCCGACCTCTCTTCTTCTCCATTGGTCAGTCTCGTTTAACCGAGAAAGCTCACTTCCTCAAATGACCCGCAGCCCCAGGGGTTTCCCCCGGGACGATGACAAACCGTAGAAGCACTTTACTGTACCATGTGGCTGATTTCAGTTCACTCAAAGCAAGACATACGACTCGTTGTTGCAAGATTTTGTATTGTTTTCTAATGAAAAGAAACAATAAAAAACACTTTGAACCACAACCACGCTTGTCTGATTTTGTGTGTCGTATCAATCTGGTGTGTATATAAAGATGGTGTAAAAGTTTGCATCCCCTAGATTTTAGAACTGCTAAGAGACTACTACTGATCAGAGGAGGGATGAAAAGATTGAGGGGAGGTGTGGAGAGTCTCATGTACTTTTTAGTACCTCAGAAGGGATGGGAATCACCATGATATAATGATACTTAGATGTCTATTGGATTTGTATCACGATTTTATAAATCTCCTTATTTCTTTATCTTTTTTTAAAGATTTTCTTACAATTATAGACAAACTTGGCAAATGGTTCACTCCTACCACACAGGATGCTTGTAGAGCATGCCACCTACAGGATTATAGAGGGAAAAACAAACATTTTACCACCTCAAATGCAAACATATAAATGAAAAAAAATATTATTAAACAGCCTATATAAATAAAACTGAATTGAATTAAACATACTAAATTGCTGTCTCAGTACAAAGGGTGTGCAGACTATTGCACTCAGTAGCTTACTGTGACTTGAAGGCGAGCATAGAGCTCCAGACTTGAGTCCAAACACTGGACAAAAAAAAGTATGGGGGGATGAAACTAATTTGAGCAATACAGTGTAGTTTAAACACAAAGTGTAAAACCCTGTAAAGTGGCGCGGTGGTTCAGTGGGTAGCATTGTCACCTTGCACCTCCAGGGTCCGGGTTCGGTTCCCGTCTCGGGTCTGTATGCGTGGACTTTGCATGTTCTCCCCGTGTTTGGTGGGTTTCCTCCCTCGGGTCCCAGGTGAGTGGGAGACAGCACGACCCTGGGTGTATTATTGCTTAGTTAAGTCGTCATATTGTCCCATATTACAATAACACTATTTTCTGTTACATCTTGCAGTAATTTCCAGGTTCACAAGCGCTATCACAGCAAACACACACTCACTTCCTGTAAACTTTTATCTCAAGGCCATGACTCTGTTCCAGATCCCACCTTATCGAGCCTGAGCCAGTCACCTGAGATCAAAACACGTGCCGTGTCTTTTACCTCGAGCAAACAGCAGCAGTTTCACACAATGCAAGGTTGAGCTGTGTGTATTGCTAGATCTTTCTCGCTCTTTCTCTTTTTCTGGCTGATGTAAGACGAGTGTAAACACTCACTGTAGTATTGCTCAGGTTAAAAACACCAGCAAGGAAATGAGTCATGAGCTTTCAGGCCTCCTCACCCAGAAACCATGTGATCAGCTCTGTGTCACAGCTATATTTACACACACACACATATATATATATATATATATATATATATGGTGCTATCTATTTCTAACAACTTTCATTCCAGCCATTTTAATCAGTCACAAGTTTCAAGTACCTTCATTTTGTACTGCAGTTTCACATCTGCCACGTGTCTCTGTCTCCCTCTAGCGGTCATTCGATTTTTTATTTTTTTTTTGCAACAACTAGATCAAATGCAAAACTGTGTTTTTAAAATCCACCAGAAATCAGATGCATGTCTAGTCAAATTAATTCATGAATTTATTTTTAATCAATACCATGTAATCAAAACTTTGAGGTGTACTCTTAAAGAAAAACAATCCAAAAACAATTGTTTTTCAAATACAGCACACCCATAAGAGTTACATTTCTCATATACCATGCTAGTTTGTCCGAGAGTGCATTCATTCATTCATCTTCCATGCTGCTTTACACATACTTCGGCGATTTTGGAATGCCAATTAGCCTAATCTGCATGCATGTCTTTGGATTTTGGGAGGAAACCGGAGAACACGGAGGAAACCTACCAAGCACGGACCGTGGAGGTGCGAGGCCACAGTGCTGCTTCAGAGGGAGCAAAAAAAAAAAAAAGGCATGTCATGTCATACTGTATTTCTGTTGCATGTTAAAGAAGAGTCCATTTGGGGATGCCAGTTAGCCTAATCGTCATGTCTTTGGATTATAGGAGGAAACTGCAGTACCCGGAGGAAACCCACCAAGCACAGGGAGAACATGCAAACAGCATGCATACAGACCCAGAGGCGGGAATGAACTTGAAGGTGCAAAGCAACAGTGCTAACCACTACACACCGTGCCGCCTCACGCATAATCACACTAATAAACACTTATTGTGTGAATTACAGTGAGCATTAGTATCAAGGCTTTTGTTTTACAAAATTAACCAACACCTTCAGATAGAAGAATTTAGTAGCGCAGAATGTGTTGATTTGAATAGAAAGTGATTAATAACCTCCAGGCAAAGGCAACCATGTTTAGGGATAAAATTCCTCCGGAATACCATTTCCAAAACAAGGATGGCGTATATTCTGTATTTTAAGTACTTTTTTTTACCGACGCCGAGATACACTTACATGAGCATGCACACAAAAATATTTCACCCATTTTTCTGGGAGGGTGCCAATACTTCTGCAGTTCCTTTAAAAAATGACAGGATGTTTGCTGTAAGTTTGTCAGTTTCATTTTGCTGAACGAGAGAGAGGGGATTTCAGTGGTGTCGGTTTTGTCGGATTTGTGTTCTCTGAGCTGAATATTACACCACCTGGACTGGTGCATTCTGGGAATTATTAGTGGCTTTGATGAGCTATAAGAGTGAAAATGTATATATCTGTCTGAGCAGATGTGTCTCTGAGGTTTCATGCTGCTTTTATTTGCTGTGTTAGCTGGTGTGTGTGTGTGTGTGTGTGCATTAAACTGCAGAGCTTGTCAATTGTAAGTCATACTCAATACCCAAACTTCTTTTGCCCAGAATCTGTCTGAACTCTATAATTATTTGTTAATTTCCCTCTAAAATTATGTCAATGAATATTTTAATTTGTGCAAAAAACCTTTAATTCCTGTTGATAGAGAAATTCTGATGCTTAGAATTATGAAGTTATCAGACATTTCTTAGCAAAAAATGAGACAGTATTCTAAATCAGGTCCCTTCTCCCCAGTGAAGGGGAATCTTAATGCTTCAGTGTTATACCAAGAGATCTTCATAAATACTCTACAGAATGAATGGGCAAGAATTCCCACAGAAACACTCCAGAATCTTGTGGACGGCCTTCCAGGAGGAGCAGAAACTGTTATAGCTGAAAAAGGGGTTTTAAAAAAAGGATTATTTATATACACTACCGTTCAAAAGTTTGGGGTGACTTTCTAACTCCATGATGGTTCCTGATTTTTATTTCTTTTTACATTGTAAAGGAATGCTGAAGGCGTCCAAAAAATGCATTAATCTCCTTTGAACAGTTAATGGTGAGATGTTTCTG